>CM062818.1:519693256-520278256 GCA_031772625.1 Pinus tabuliformis
AAGTGAACGGACCATTACATGGGAGAAATTTCAGAAATACTTCAAAGAAAGGTACCTAACTGAGCGCTTCTACGATGAGAAAGCGCGAGAGAGTTCCATGATTTAAGACTGGGGCAGCAGACTATGGACGAGTTCATTAATCGCTTTACCACTTGCTACGTTATGTACTTTATCAAGGAGGAGGAGAAAGCCAAGGTTCAAAGGTTTGTGAGCAGCGTACCTTCATATATAAGAGAGAGGATTGAGTTTGACAATCCTAGGACCATGGATGAGGATATTCATAAAGCAAGGATCTGCTACCAACAGAATAAACTGAAGGGGGATACTTCAAATAAAAGATGGAATGAGAAAAAGAGTAGCCGGATGGCTGGAAACAGCAAGGGAGGTCGCAGCAATGGAAGTAAGGGAGCTGGTAAAGGATTAAACAGTAGATCTGTAGCAAGAAGTGCGCCCCGAGCTAGGCCAGTAAGTGAATCTAGAGTAAGTGAACAACCTGTTAGGCCAGAAAGTGAAGGGATGACCAGACCTCCAGTTCAATGTTGGGGCTGTGGAGGACCTCACTATGTCAAAAACTGCCCGCAGCGGAAGGGGACGGACCAGATATCCCAAATTCATGAAGCATCGACCGTTGGGGACGTGGCACGTAGTGTACCCAGAATTAATGCGGCTTTGGAGGACCGCCAAGCAGAGTACCAGCCATCTATGGTTGAATTTGAAGGTAAAATTTCAAACCTATCTATAGCTGTTCTTATTGATCCAGGAGCTACTTTAAGTTATGTTAGCCCAAAGATAGTAGAACAGTGTCAGTTACAATCTGAAAAGTTCAGAAATCCGTGGCTGGTCCAATTAGCTACAGGAGCCAAGAGATGAGTCTTGGCCAAAATAAATAATTGCTCTTTAACCATAGCAGGGCAGCCAATAGTGGCAGACTTAAACATATTACCGTTGGGTTCATATGACATCCTGATTGGATGGATTGGCTGGAAAAACACTGGTCCTTAGTGAATTGCAAGACAAAAACTATCTACTATAAGGATGGCCGTGGAGAGCAGCAGGAGTTACAAGGAATCAAACATCTCGTACAGATTCGACCCATTACAGCATCTCAGTTAGCTAAATGCATCAAGAAGAAATGTCAAATTTATGCTATTCAGGTGGGTTACACAAATCAGAAGGATAAAACTGCCATGCTGGACAACATTCCGGTGGTACAAGAATTTGCAGATGTTTTTCCTGAGGAAGTACCGGGATTACCACCTAAAAGAGATGTGGACTTCACCATTGAATTGATTCCGAGAGCAGCACCCGTGTCACGGGCACCATACCGAATGAGCGTACCAGAACTAACAGAATTGAAAATGCAACTGCAGGAGCTGTTAGACAAGAATTACATCCGTCCCAGCGTATCACCCTGGGGAGCCCCAGTGTTATTTGTCAAAAAGAAAGATGGAACTTTCTGGATGTGTATTGATTATCGTCAGCTGAATAAGCTCACGATCAAAAATAAATATCCTTTGCCTCGGATAGACGAACTTTTTGATCAGGTGAAGGGAGCAACGGTATTCTCTAAGATCGATCTGCGATCTGGTTATCATCAGATCAGAATTAGGGAGGAGGATATCGCTAAGACAACTTTCAGAACGCGGTATGGACACTACGAATTCGTGGTGCTACCTTTTGGTCTGACCAATGCACCTGCTACCTTCATGTGTTTGATGAACAATGCGTTTCACAAGTTCTTAGATAAGTTTGTGTTAATATTCATAGACGACATTCTGATTTACTCCCGATCAAGGAAGGAGCATGAAAAACACCTTAGGGTGGTGTTGCAAACTTTGCGAGAACATCAGTTATATGCAAAGTTTAGTAAGTGTGATTTCTTTAAGGAGGAAATACAATACTTAGGTCATGTGATCACAAAGGAAGGAATTGCAGTGGACCCTGAAAAAATCAGAACTATAATGGAGTGGCCCATACCAAAGGACGTGGCAGATAACAGATCCTTTATGGGGCTAGCGGGTTATTATAGAAGGTTTGTGGAAGGATTTTCAAGGGTAGCATACCCTATCACCTCCTTACAAAAGAAGGGAAAGATATTTAAGTGGACCTCAGAATGTCAGCAGAGCTTTGAGTAGCTCAAGCATTTACTCACCACCGCGCCCATCTTGAGTATAGCTGATCCTAATAAGGATTACGTGGTCTGTACTGATGCAAGTAAAGAAGGTGTGGGAGGAGTGCTAATGCAAGAAGGAAGGGTGATTGCATACGAATCAAGGAAACTAAAGGAACATGAGCAGAAGTACTCTGCTTACGATTTGGAATTAGCAGCTGTTATCCATGCACTAAAAATGTGGCGACATTACCTTTTGGGAAGGAAATTTCTGTTGTTGACAGACCATCACAGCTTAACAAATTATTTCAGTCAACCCACCTTAAATACGAGACAAGCTCGTTGGGCAGACTTTTTAAGTGGGTTTGATTTTGAAATAAAGCATTTGAAGGGAAAGGAGAATCGGGTAGCTGACGCATTGAGTCGAAAGGTGCAATGTGTGTGCAGAATTTCGGTCAGTAAATGGCAGTGTACCTTACTTGAAAAGATAAAATTAGCAGCTGATCAAGATGCTATATATCAGCAGATTAAATAGCAAGTACAGCAGCTTTTTGATAAGGAAATACAACAAGGATACGAGTTAGACGATGCCGGAATGCTGTATTTCCATAAAAGGCTGTATGTGCCCAACGAAGATAGTCTTAGAAAACTGATTCTGGACGAATTTCATATCAGCCATTATACCGGGCATCCAGGGTACCAAAAAATGGTCACCGCACTTCGGAAGGAATACTACTGGCCAAAAATGAAGAAGGAGGTAGCTGAGTATCTAGCGTGATGTTTAGAATGTCAACAGATCAAGACAGACAAAAAAGTTTTGCAGACTGAAAGAGAAGGTTCAAAGAATTTCAGGTCGGAGACCATGTTTTCGTAAGAATCCAAACCAGAAGGAGTACCTTGCAGTGGAGTGGGTGTGCCAAGCTGGCACCTCGCTATTTTGGACCTTTCCAAATCCTGGCAAGAGTGGGGCCAGTAGCTTATCAGCTTGCCCTACCAAGCCATATTAAGATCCACAATGTTTTTCATGTTTCCGTATTAAAACAATACGTCTACGATCCTAAACATGTGATTCAATGGCAGGATGTTCGGGTAAGAATTAAATCTGGTCATTTTAAATAAGCTTCATTCTTAAACAAGGAAATAACTAAATCTGTTGTTGTTGCAGGTCGAGCCGGAAGGCGAGGTTCTGGTGGAACCACTGACCATTCTCGACCGGAGAGAAGTGCAGCTGCGGAAACGGGTTATTATCCAAGCTAAGGTGTAGTGGCAGCATTATGGGCCTGAAGAGGCCACTTGGGAGGATGAGGAACTCCTTAAAGAAGCTTACCCGAATTTGTTTAAGGAAAACAAACATCGGGACGATGTCCAATCACAGGAGGGAGAGATGTAATGACCCCAGTAAATGTAAATGTGAATTTTACTATGGTAAAAGACAATATAGTAGTTGTTGTTTATGTTGAAAGAAACAAAACTGTGATAAACTACATTATTGAATAAATTAAATATTTTTCTTGAAATGCTGGCAGCCTCTGGGAGGTGGATTTCAAAGAAAAAGATCAGTTGGAATAACTGATTGGAACTGCCCTCCCAAACAGGAAATGTCCTGGATGTAGGGAGGAAGTTCTGTGCTGTGGGGACAGACAGAAGAGATCTTTCCTGAGAAAAGAGGAAAAGAAATACAAGAGAAAAAGGTTAAGTATGGTAGAGACCAGATAACCAGGCACAAGGTGCACAGATTCTTGTTGAGGGCTTGAGGCTTGCAAGATGGCTCGGGGGGAGAAAACCATCTGAGAGATGGATCTCATGGCTGGGTGGACGAGCAAAAACAAGGTACAACAGACTTGCTTAGGTACCTACTCATGACTCTGGTGAACCAGGTATGGTTTCCTATTACAGAGTCTCTGTTGAAATTAAAATAAGGAAAGTGCAGTAGAGTTACAGTGGTTAATTGATACTGTGTTTTTATTCCAAAGATTACTGTTATGATAATAGTATAACTGTCTAGATGTAGTCTAAATAAAGGCAGGTTGTAATTGTTAGGCATGACCCGAAACCTGCTAAACTGATGATAAAGCTACACAGGTGTAGCTCTCAGCTAACAACAGATTATAAAATGACTAGCATAATACAATGCAGACAAGGAGACAGAGATAGTCTCAAGCAAGAAAACGATTAACGGAACCCGTTGTCGGGAACCTTGCATGCAAACCAAACTATTACCGAATCATGCTGATATAAGAATAAGTTCGAAACTTGTGAGCCTGAGTATTAATATCGGCGGTAGGTACAAGAGTAATACGCATTAACAGGCCAGAACAAATATATGCATAACTGTAAAATCAATTGACAAGCAAGAGACTAGTATACTATCCCAGACTCGGAAGGAAATGAGTATACTCTGCAAACGCAAGGGATGGAGAACCATACCCTAGCTGTACAACCTTCACTAGCAACAGCCACATTCACAGTACTGTCGCCGAGGAATCGGTTCAAGCTATAAACGATAAGGAAAACGAGTTGACAGAACAATGAAATCGTGCATATGGCTGCAGAAATAATTTATGCATGTGTAATATATGACTGGCTAAGTGAAAAGAATATAGTATGACGAATATAGTAAACTGTTAGGACTTATAATCAGATAACATCAGCAAAAACCATATGGAGTTATCGAAACAATACTCCCTGAAACTGTAACGAAAATGTAAAGCAAAACAAGAGTCTGCCGCCGCTGAGACGGGCGACTTATCATAAGCAGAGACGGAACGCAATAGTAAATGGAGAAATACTAACCGATACTTATGACATCAGCTGTAAGCATGTAACCCATTTCAATAGCATTACTCAGCACACGAAAATCAAAAGGGTTCGAGCAGAGCCATGTTTGGCTATACGCATATATACATATTAACTAAAGAAAAACAAAATACTCGACAGTAAACCCCGGGTCGGGCATTATTGCGCAAGCATTTATATATATATAACAAGAAACTTTCAAATTAAAATACCAGATTCATAACCCATGTCTGTGCGTTAGGACCCGGTCGGTCCTGTATAATATCAAATATCCAGAATAGACGGTCCCAATGTCTAGAAATGCCAAAGGGGCGATTAAACCCTAACAAAAACAAAATTACAGAAGGAAGAGACAGAGTACACGGGTCGCCATGGACTGTGCGTTCCCGGTGTTGAACATAGATCCATCAAGATAACATCCATATGCAAACGGTAAAGGTCCACCTGTAAATACCTCAGCTGATCGAAGAAGGGTCAACCAGCGTTCAAATGGCGGACTGCCACAATCAAACCCTCGACCTCATTAAAAGAAGAACTACCGAGCTCTAACATTCAGGGAAAAGGATAACAGGAGTAAAGATCTCACCTCTGGTCGCCGAGTGAGCGGTAATGTTGAGCTTAAAGACTGTGTCGTTGCTGAAAGGGCAGGACCGAATCCATCTGTAGACCTTGCAGTAAGACAACAAAGTTAGAATAAGCCATGAGCAGACACTAGATTAAGACATGTTGAATGCAAGCTCTAAAGTTAAAACCAGTTAACCATTACCTTGCAGGCGTAACAGCAAGTACTTCACGTTTCCCTGAGGACGAGCAAGATGTGAGGACGAAGCCTGAGGTCTCGATCCGGCATCAGAGCACCCGGAGGAGTCGGAGGAAACTATGAGAAATGGGTTCTGGGCTCGCTCCGGTGGGGTTTTGAGCTGCCCTAAAACCCTTAACCATTCCCATCCGTTGGATCTAAGATGTGGATCTTGACCGTCGAAGCCTGGCGGGAACCTCTAGCGGAGTATCCAAGGTACCCAAGCCCGAGAGGTCACATGGCAGGGTGGGCCGGACATGCCACCTGCCAAGCAGTGGACTAAACTCATAAAGAAAGCAAGTGATCTGGCACCTGCAAAGGCTGCAGTCGGACCATCTAACTCCGCACCAGATTAATACATTGCGTACTGGGTAGGGTCACAAGGTTAATGACTTAGTTGTGAGTCAATGTGACCAACCCAAACACCATGTCAACATAAGTATCATGTCACCGCATAACAACATAGTAAGTGCTGAAAACCGACCACATAAATTTAACATTGTTATATAGTTTAATGGTTGGTAGATGCACCATGTTGATAACACATTTACATGCGGTAACACCTAGTTAGAAAGTATGCAAAACAGTGGGTTAGATTACATGGTATGTGTAAATATTTTTTTTATTTGTATGGTAATGAGGATGTGACAAACAATATGCCAAGGGATAATAATGGTTTAATTTAGAGTGATAGTTATTACTATAATATCTGAGCGTTCACATGTGCACTAGCATGAACATGGATAAGTTGGGGATTGAAGTTGCGATTTTCATACCAGAAATGTCTTTATAGAATACCTTGTTATAGAATACACTCGAGAGTTGTTGACATGATTGGTTTGTGAAAAAACAGCTTAACATTTTGGAATTTCCATGCGAGTGTTCCATTTTAAGATTGGAAAAATGCACAATGTTACAGACAAACTACCGTGTCTGTTTCTGAAATATACAACGCAACCACCATGCAACCACAATTCGCACTTTTAAAATAAATTCTCCTTCTTTACCGGTCATAATGAGTGACTCGTTCACTCTAATAGTTCCTCCTGAACTGATGATTGTTGTGAGGATAACTCATTTTCATTTTCAATAGTTCCTCCTAAACTAATGATTGTTGAGATCCCCCTCTACTAGATTCTCATTGTCAAAGCTTAAGACCAACAAAAGGTGGACTAAAGATATTAAATGCAATATTCGGGGTAAGCACGGGTGTCCCCTATCCCCTACTAGCTATTTTTAGTTATTTTTCTATTTTTTTGTCTAATCCACATGAGAATATGAACTTTGAATCTAATGGTTTACAAACATTTCATGATAGGAATATCGCTAATTAAGCTTTTTTATAGACATTAATTTTTGTTTCTTTTAAATATATTTATTTTTTAATTAAATTTAAATATTCATATATTTTTACAATGATATTAATTTTATTAAATATTGTACTCTATATTTTTAGAATTTCAATTAGTTATCATAACCAATAGAACACTTATAATTTTTAATTTGAAAACTTTTATTATTTATCTATTTATTTATTTTTCACAAGTACAACATTGCATATTCTATATGAGGAATATACTTATATTGTCAACACTGTCAACATATGTCATGTCACTTACAAGACACATTTATAAAATTTAAAACTTATTTGTCTTTATTACACATTTTTTCACTATATCTAACATCACTTTTATTTACAGTAAAATATATATATTTTTATTAACCATTTATTATATGATTTATATTACTTGAGAAACAGCTTCTTATAAATGCCACTAACAAACAAGGTATGACAAATTTCAATAAACATAAACCACACAACTTAAATAATAAATTATTTACCAAACTATTCAAATTAAAATTCTTTGACTTGTATCCATTACACGTTTAATTGTTATTTTAATTAAAATTTAAAATAATATTAATTTTTCTTATCTTTATATATCAAAAAACGATATATTTTATATAAATAATATGAATTTATTATAATTTTTGTTCTATTTTATAAATCTGTTCTGTATTTCTTCCTTCAAATAATTTTAACATTAAAATTTTATATTTATTATAATTTACATACTCTAAAATTGATTAACTAATATTGTTTATATGTGGCTGATATTTTTTTAATATATAAAAAGAATATAATTAAATTTATTAAAATTTGTTTTAATATAATAATAAGTTTTTGTGAATTGAAAATACTGATAAAAATTACAACTTATGGAAATGGAAATAACAGAAAAAAAGAAAAATTAAAAAAATTAAATAATAAAATATTGAATAACATAAATTATTAAATAATAAATAATACAAATTACTAAATAAAAACTTATCAAACAACAAAAGAACCCAATTAATATTCTCAATATTATAACAACTAATATTCTTAATATTATGACCATTTAATTGGATTATGCCGAATTAACATTTAAATATATAAGTTGTAATTACGAGTATAGAAACCACATTTCAGAAAATTGATATAAAAAGTGTGAATTTAATTTTTTTTGTCCTTTAGAGTATTAATTTGAAAGAAAAACATATTGAAAATTCAAGTAAGAAAAATAAAAATTATTAAATTAATTAATTTTGAACTTAATCTTTATGTTTTTTAGAGTATTAATTTTGAAGAGAAAGTACATTGAAAATTAGTGATAGAAAAATAAAAATTATTAAATTAATTAATTTTGAGTATCACTAATAGATATAGGAAAATAATTATAACATACACAATCACTTTCTACACTAATAGGTGTTTCTTTGGTGAGATAAGTACCAATAAAATTTTTAAATACTAACACTCTACACCAACAAGTATTTACTTAGTAATATAAATAATTGTAACATACACAATTACTTACTCTACTAACACAGGCTCTACACTAATAAATATTTAGTTGGTGAAATATTAGTGCTAAGTTTCAAATACCAATTTAGATCGTATTAAAAAAATAGTTTGAAAAAAAATAGAATAATTTCTTTTTTAAAATTTCACAATTAATTTATAACTAAAATTTATATTTATAATTAAAATTTCACAATTAATTTATAATTAATTTATGGTTTTTCATTTTATAATTAAAATAAAAGAAATTAATTTATATTTATAACTTTTTTAAAATATATGATTTTTAGTTTATAATTAAAATAACAGGATTTCATCCTGTAAAATAGTAACAATTTATATGTGGATGTTTTGAATATATTTAAATACGAATTTATAAAAATATATAAATTAAATGGTATCAAATATGAGTATCTTGTGGGTACAAGTAAGTTGACAAAAGACCAAATTTTACTATATTAAGAAGTTCTCAAAGAAGAAAACCCAGTATAACTGAATCTAGTTAAGTTTGGCTAGAATTTATTGTGATGCTTTTGAAGTAGGTTGTGGTGCAAAGTAAGTTGACAAAAGTCCAATTTCATAGTATTATGAAGTTCCCATAGAACAAAAAGCCAGAGCATTGGCACACACGGACATTACTTTATTTGCATTCGTTGAAGTTATCTCAACATTTGTTAAAGTAATTCCTCTGCACCAAACCGTCTCGCTGCATGAAATGTTCACAGCCACATTCGTCGATGGTGTTCCCTGCATGTTTCTATACGTGATATCTTGTATTTGCACTGTAGATCGCTGCACACAACAACATGACGCACAGTATTATTGATACCAAACAATAATACCAAACTTTGATGGCTGGAATTAGCGACGTTTACGAATTTAGGGGTCTCTCTGAGTTGGGTGAGATTTCCAGAATTATCAAATTTGGTAACTACCAATTCTTTACCTAAAGATGAAATTCTAATTACTTACCCGATTGATAGTATATAGAAGATAAAACAAAATGAGAAATTTATCCTATATTGTGCTCTTAAACAAGTATTTTGGAATTAATGTTGATGGCAACATCGATCGCAAGCACACATCCACGGACTACACCACTCAAAACTCACTTTCATTCATTACGCCAACAAACTCTGACATATATAGGATTACTTTATTATTTAACAAATTCCCAAAATATCTGATTCATCAACTTGTCAAAGATGAATTAAGAAAACATTGCTAATGACACATAGCAAGTTTTAATTGTATGAGAATCTTCTATATTTCTCCATTATTCCAACGCTCCCTCTTAATGGAGAATTGTCTTTTCCACCTCTCTTGTCCCATCATTATTGTAGAGTTTGACATTCTTTTGTAATGGTATTGATACTACAATACATTGGTCATTTTTTGAATATTTTGTAACCCCTTGGTATATTTACTATTTGTAACCAATGTTTATGCACCTTTTCTCCATATCTCAAGACCTAATCAATAATGCTATGTGCCAATGTCTTTCATTTCAAACCCTTATGAGAATTGTCCTTTAACTTCATCAATTAACTTAGAAACATCGCTTGTTATAATAAGATCATCAACATACATAGAAATCATGATAAAATTCCCTTTTTGATATGTATACTTTTTCTTTCCATAGAACCTTTATAAAGAAAGAAAGAATCAATCCTCACATGCTATGATCTTGGTGCATATTTCAATCCATATAAAGCTTTCTTTAACTTGCACACAAGGTCCTTTTGGCCCTTTTTAACAAGACCTTTTGGATGAACAAGGCATACCTCTTGTTTTAGTTCCCCATTCAAGAAGACACACATTAAGCTGATGTAATTTCCATTTATGTTTTGTAGCTAAAGCACTCATCAATCTACTTGTATTTAAATTAGCTACGAATGCAAAAGATTCTACACAATCAATTCTCTCTTTTTGCTAGTATCCTTTTGCAACTAACCTAGCTTTATGTTTATATATGTTCCCATCAACATTAAATTTATGTTTGAATAAGCATTTGGATCCTATGGGTAAGATATTTTCATGAAATTCCATTAAATCTCAAGTATATTTATTCATTATAGACTCATATTCTTCCTTCATTTCATCTCTCCACTCTTTATGCTCATTAGCTTCTTCAAAATTCAAAGGTTCTATGACATTTATAACTTTAGTCATCAAGGCGTAATGTTTAAATCTTACTGGTGGTTGAGTTTGATGAGATGATCTTCTTGGTACTTCATCTATTCCACTTTTCTCTTGCTTCATGTGAATCATATCTTCCTCTTGATTGCATTATGGTTGCTAGAGGTGTTCATGTCATTGGATTCTTGCTGTTTCTATTCATGCTTATCATCTGCTTCCCCTTTGACATCATCATATTGATAAGAAATATGTCAACCATCGTACCTGTCATTCTTATGGCCTTCACCTGCAAGCACATGAAATAATACATCTTGAAAAAAATTTATGTGTGGAAGGATCAAATAACTTATATGCTTTATGATCAAGATAGTAACCTATGAAAATACACTTGATAGATTTTGCATCAAGATTCCTCCTATCTTCTTTCAGAACATGAGAAAATGTTTTTCTTTCAAATATTCTCAAATGAATTACTACTAGTTTATAATCATAAAGTGCTTGAAAAGGAGTCTTATGATCTAAGATTTTAGTTCGACTTCTAATTTTTACAACAATGAAAAATCATCGAACTACAAATAATTAGTAAGATTCTTACCTTTTCACATGCTCCATACACATTGTACTTGGCTTCTATTCTTCCTTTTAGCTAGTCCATTATGTTATGGAGTATATGGTAAAGTGTATTGTTGTACAATTTCGTGGGAGTTCCAGTACTTGATGAATTCATTTAAAATATATTCTCTCTCTTGGTGTGATTAGAAGATCTTGATGTGTCTTATTCTTTGCTTTTCAACCAGATTGTTGAACTACTTAAAATATTCAAATACATTACTCTTAATTCTCATGATGTATATTTAGTAAAATCATCAATAAAGATCAAGAAGTAATATGCTCCATCCTAATAATCTGGTGTGCATAGGACCACATACACATGTATGCCCAATTTCTAGAACATCTCTATTCCTATTATCTATATGAGTAGGGAACTCTTCCTTATTCATCTTCCCTAATCCACACCCTTCACATGCAGAGTATTCATTCTTGATTATTGAAATAACTTCTACCATTCCTCGTTTTGGATGTAGTGATTGATCAGGATAATTAATGTGGC
Organism: Pinus tabuliformis; assembly: GCA_031772625.1. Taxonomy (NCBI): domain Eukaryota; kingdom Viridiplantae; phylum Streptophyta; class Pinopsida; order Pinales; family Pinaceae; genus Pinus; species Pinus tabuliformis. The sequence continues at coordinate 519,705,057 of CM062818.1, forward strand.
CATGCCTTTGATGCTAAAGAGTTTTTGTTTTCATTGTTGTGGGTGCAAATTCTTGATGACTTTTGGTTGTCACATTGAGCTTAATAAATATCCAGTTCAAATTCCCATTGCAATGACCTTGAATAGATTCTACATGTCTTTCACCACATATTGCAAATTTACAAATTCCACTTTCAAACCCTGATATGTTATAGTATGGACTGTGTTAATTTTAGTTAACAATGGAATACTCTATACTTAATACAATTTACTTCAATGTTCCTTTAGCAACCCAATAACAATTTCCAATTATTTCTAGTAGCAATCACATTAACGATTAGTCACATTGATAGTAAATGTAGATAGAACATAAAACCAAATGCAGAAGAGAATACAAGACACGAGAACACTAGATTTGGCGGATCCAAAGGAAAAACCCCAATGTGGGGAAAGCCCTTTGATAAATTCTTCTTATTACTAAATCAAAAGTTCAATAGAGAGAGAGAGTATGAAAGTAAAATTTACTTTCCCAACACTAAGTCAAAAAAACCTTGTAAATTTCTATAGTCAACTACAGTCAAACCTTAGTCCTAACCTGAAAGCCAACACTGGTCAAAAAAATAGTCAAACACCTCCTTGAAGATCGTTCAAAGGAAGTCAAATTCAGCCTCCAGTAGTGGTCAAAGTCAGCGCAAAAAAATCACAAAAGTTTTGGTCAAACTCGTTCAACTTTGTGGTGAAACAGGCATGTGTTCAACATAGGTCAAACAACCCATAAAAACTTGATTTTTGTGCCATTCAATGTATCCTAAGAAAATTTAAATTCTGCCACAAAAGCCATAGTAAAAACTAGTCGAGATCACGTCGGTCAAATCTCGTCAAACAATATGAAATTATGCAATTTCGATTCTGCAACTTAGCCCAGAAAACTTCAACCTTCTTGCCACATGCGAGAGAGAGAGAGGTTTACCAATAGTTGTACAAATCAATCTGATGAGGAGAGAGAATAATGTGTGAGCGATAGATGTCCAAATGAGGTGTGAGGTCTCTTATATTTATACACTTCGTTGTGGGTGAAGAGACACATCCATTGAGATTTTTAAGCCTATATAATGGTGAATTCAACTTGATCAATTTCCAAATGAGTGTTGGGTTATGCTGGGTTGTGTTATTTTCTTTGGAGCCTATATTAGGTTGGTAGGCCTACCTATGGTTTTGTGCATCGATTTCGCACATGGTTTTGGCATGACGGTTTTCGATCCATTGTATTTTGTAGATCCTATTAAGGGGACTACGAATATGTTCTAATCCAAGGTTAATGGATTGGGGTTTATGGATGCTTCGGCATGTATATATATGTATTGTAACACGGAAATGAACATAATGAAAAAATCAATTTGGTAGTCTCGGCTTTGGGATCCGGGGAAAAATATTTGTATATATTATTTTTTGCGTGTTATGTTCTCGCCATTGTTTATTTTCTGTTCTTTTAGAATTCGTATGCGGGTAAGTTGTGTACGGGGTTAAAACCTACAATGAACAGGAATAAATTCAAATTCACACTTTTCCTTGTCTGAATAAGATCATGTTTATATCAATCATGGATGTGTTGAAAACAGGAATCCAACTCAATCATCATCTCCATAAAATGAGTTGTCCCAAGGTCGAATTTAGCCCTAGTTTCCAATTTTTAACAGATGAATATTAAATTCTTCTTAATAATAGGCACATGCATCACGTTGTGAATTAGTTTAACATGAACATTAGGCAACGTCATTGATATCTCACCATATCATTTATTTCGTGTAGATGATCACCTCCATGATATATGTTTGTACCATTGTTAGTTTCCTGAAAGTTCTCAAACCAATGCCTATTATAGGACATATAAGTGGAGGCTCCAAAATAAACAAACCAAGTATTTTGATCATATATTTTAGTAGATAGTGAAACATCTATAACATATAATCTAAATTTTTTTACCAGTGTGCCTCTTATTTCTATGTTTGGACTAATGCTATTTCTTTTCGTGCAATCTCTAGAGTAGTGTCCAAACTTGCCACAGTAATGAAATTAAATATCAAGCTTTTGAAATGTCATGCTTGGTTGTGGTTTTTCAAATGGTGGCTTACCAAATCATGGCTTTTCCTTGTGGTGAATTTCCTCCTTTATTACATTCCTAAGGTTTCCTCTTGAATGATGGTTTCCATTTTTCCCTCAACACCAAATCAAAACTTTGAGATTTAAGGTTCCTTCACCTTTCTTCTTATTGCGTAAATATACCTGCCAACTCTTAAAATGTGGGAGCCTTCTCCCCTTTCGTAAGAGCTATGATGAACATTTAACACTCATCTATCACTCCATTTAAGGTTATAGTGACTAGGTCAATGTTAAATACTTCTTGACCTATATCTTGAAGAGTATATTTAAAGTCCTTAATTCATGAAATAAAATTACTAATTCTTTTATTTTCTTCCATTTTATAGAGAAAATTTTACTCTTTAGAGATAAGAGCCAATTTATATCGTTCAATTCATACAAATCCTTGTGTGTTGTGTCTGTCTCATTCAATGTCTTTTAATATTTGAAATGTAGTATAATATTGTCTTTTATAGACATTTTCAGTAGAATTGTCGCCGTAGTCTTTCTCTTCTCCCATTCTTAAATTGGTTTAGTTGTAGGTCCTGCAACCTCCTCTAGATTCACTTCATCACCACTTGTTATCAACCACACATTGTATCCTTCAACCAATGTCCACATTTTAGACTTCCAATTCACGTAATTAGTGCCATCCAAATTGTTTTTCTTTATTTATCTATTATTATGATAAATAATTAGCATTATCCAACTTTCAAATCAATCAACTATTTTTAAGGCCACACATAACAATGAACTATTTAAAAAGAAGCATAAATAATTTAAGAAAATTTCAAATAATGTTAAACCAAGGTTATGAAATTTTGTAGCAGTTGATTTGTAGCAACGCCTCGCTTACTTCCACATCTTCATTCATCATGGCTTGCAACCTTATATATACCTTTTTTTTCAATTTTTATTATTTCTATGTAAAGTTAACGTGGAGTAATGGATAGCAACCTAACATGTAAACATCAATATGAGGACCTAGATATATATAAGAATCATCTAACACTTTTTTCCTATACCTTATGAATCCCACAATTTAATGGGGATTTAAATAAATGACACAACAATGGAATTTATCAACAAATATGCGTGAACGAGTCTAATGTGAGTTCACAAACTAATCACATATTTCTTTCCAAGTCTTGCCTTTATATTCCTAATCTCTTCTTCTCATTCACACATTCTTGTTGGATGTATATGGAGAAACAAATCAATATATACAACTAATACCACTTTTTGTGTGTAGACAATGTTATTCTTTATTATATTCATAGGGATTTCAAGAATGTATGAGACTTTAAACCCTAGCTTTGGATTCTAGTACCATAACTTGAGGCAATTAAAAATGGCACTATTGCACGACCATCAGCATATTACAAAATTTCCTTTTCCGTGATCTAAAAAAATTATTATCTGTCTGTACTCACCAACTTAGAAAACATACAACATTCCCCATTATGTAGCATGTATCTCCACTCTTCACATGACACACAACACACTTCTCATAGAAGTTCCCCACATTCAGAGAATCGATGTATACGACACTTTTTTTGATCCAACTAGCTACACAACCATTGTTTTGACCCAACCAACTACACGTGAGCTCACTTCACATGACTCGCATAAACTCCCTTGGACCTTCTTTACTTCTACATGCACATTCAACTCACTTATTCACAACAACAAAAACTTTGCTTTTTCTAGTGCACTTTGAACATACTCATCCAACCTTCAAATTTTGAATAAATGTTTAGAATGTACAATCACATTAGCTGGAATAGTCAATTGAATATTTAAAGCACGTCCCTTCTAGACTTTTATTCATCATCACACCTAGATCAATATATTTGCCACGATCAATATCAATCATCATCGACTCACCGACATCTACACAGTAATCGTGCCTTGCAAATACCTTAAAGTGATCTTGAATGCCTTTCACCACATAATGTGAATTTATAAATTATACTTTTAAATCCTCATTTGTTATAGTATAGACTGGGATTAAATTCTTCTTAATAATAGGCACATGTATCACATTTTGAATTAATTTAACATCACCATTAGGTAATGTCACTGATATGTCACCATACCCTTTATTTCATGTGCATGATAATCTCCAATATCTATATTTGTACCATTGTTAGTTTCATGGGAGTTTTCAAACCAATGCCTATTATAAGACATATGGATGGAGGCTCCAAAATAAACAAACTAAGTATTTGGATCATCTATTTCAGTTGATAGTGCAAGATCTGTAACAAATAGTCTAAATTTGTTTATTCCATCATTCATTATTTATCCTCTATCAACAAAATGACTAGTGTGCCTCTTATTTCTATGTTTGGACTCATGGTATTTCCTTTTAGTTAATTGTCTAGAGTAGTGCCCAAACTTGCCATAGTAATGTAATTTAATATCAAACTTTAGAAATATCATACCTAGTTGTGGTTTTGCAAATGGTGGCTTACCAAATGATGGATTTCCATGTGGTGATTTCCCCCTTTATTACCTTCCTAAGGCTTCCTCTTGAATGGTGGTTTCCCTTTTTCCATTAGCACCAAATTAGAACTTTAATATTTAATGCTTCTTTGTTTTTCTTCCTCTTGCATAGGTATTCCTACAAACTCATCAAATGGGGTACCCTTATCCCTTGCTATATGACCTATGATGAACATTTGACACTCATCTATATTCCATTTAAGGTTATAGTGATTAGGTCAGTGATACATTTTTCTTCACCTATATCTCCAAGAGTATCTTTAAATTCCTTAATTATTGAAATAAAACTATTGGTGCTTTGATTTTATTCTAGTTTAATAAACAAAATATTACTATTTATATATAGGAGGCAAATTTTATTCTTCAATTCATACCAATCCTTGAGCATTGTCTAGGGATCCTTAATTCTATTGGTGCCTTGATTTTATTCCATTTTAATAACAAAATATTACTCTTTATGGATAGGAGTCAAATTTTATTCTTCAATTCATACAAATCCTTGAGCATTGTCCAGGTATCATTTAATGTCTTGCAATCTTTGATATGCAGTATAATATTTTCTTTTACACACCTTCTCATAAGAACTTTCACCATAAGCTCTCTCTTCTCCCGATCTTGAATTGATTAGTTTTTGGTCCTACAACTTTCTCTGGCTTCACTTCATCACCACTTTTTATCGACTAGATATTATATCCTTCCATCAATATTTTCATTTTAAACTTCCAATTCACATAATTAGTGCCATCCAACTTGGTTTTATTGACTAGTTATGATTATTATAAAAAAAATATCCATATCAAACTTTAAAATTAATCAAAAGTTTTTGAGGCCACGCAAAACAATGGACTATTTAAAAAGAATCATAAATAGCTTAAGAAAAGCTAAAAGAGTGTCAAACTAGGTTTATGAAATTTTGTAGCAATTGATTTTGTACCTACTCCTTGATTAGTTCCACATCTTCATACATCAAGACTATAAAATTCTATGATTTGTCCAGTCTTGTAACTCTATAATATAGATACCCTAAAATTCACATGGCTTGTAACCTTATATATAACTATGTTTATAATTTTTATTATTTTTAGATAGAGTTAACATGGAGTGAAAGAGAGCAGCCTAACGTGCTAACATTAGTAGGATGGCCTAAATATATACAAGCATCCACTAACACTATGGTCCTATACCTCATGAATCCCACAATTTAACGGAGATTTAAATAAAAAACACTACAATGGAATATATCCACAAATCTGCGTGGAGTCTAATGTGAAGTTCACCAGCTAATCACACACTTTTTTTCCAATTGTTTCCTTTTATATTAACGATCTCTCCTTCTCATTCACACATTCTTGTTGGATGTATATATAGAAGCAAATAAATATATACACCAAAATACCACTTTTGTTTATGTGTATATAATTTTATTCTTTATTATATTGATAGGGATTTCAAGAACCCACAAGGATTTAAACCCTCGCTTTGTATTCTAGCAACATATCTCGAGGAAATAAAAATGGCATTGTTGCATGACCATCAACATATTGTAAAGTTTCATTTTCTATGATATCAAAAAAAAATTTGATCACTCGTCTACACACAATAGCTTAGGGAACATAGAACATCCTCTTTATATAGTTGGCATCTCCAACTTCACACAACACACAACACACTTCTAACAAAAACTCCTTACATTCAGATAATCAATGTATACGACACTCATTTTGATCTAACTAGATACATAACCCTTGTTTTGACCAAACCAATTACATGTGAGCCCACTTCACACGACTCGCATCAACTTACTCAACCCTTGTTTGCATCTACATATACATTTAATGCACTTGTTCACAACAAGAATAACTCAAGTTTTTCCAATGCACCATGCACAGGGTCAACCCAACTCTAAATGTTGAATAAATGGTTAGAATGTATAGTCACGTTGGCTAGAATAGTCGATGGACCAGTTCAAGTACATTCCTTCTAGGCTTATATTCATCTTGGCACCTGGATCAAAATATCTACAATGATCAATATCAATCGTCTTCAACTCACCGACATCTACACAGCAATCATGCCTTGCATTTTCCAGATTCACACCAGATTCACAATAGCCAAACTAAGCTCCATCCTCATGACCCTCAATTTGGATCTAATACCAACTCATAAATGGATGACCAAATATGAGAAATGTTGCAACTCACTCGTGAGACAATCACTCACTGAATAAGCTACACCACTCAACACTCACTTGCATTCACTAGTACAAAAATCTCGTACATGTATCAGATTACATTATTATTGAACAGATTCCTAGAATATAAGATTTTCTAACTGAACAATGATTAATTAGGCAAATATTTCTAAAAATAGATAATTGCCTCTAATTATAGGATAATCTTATATGTTTATGCATTATTCCAATAGTAACAAGTCGTGAATGATGTCAAAGGTTACGAATATTGTTGGAAAATTGATGCTACATGATTTTATGGTAGCATAGATGTATGAGTGAATGGATAAAAAAATCACTGGAAAAAGTCTCATTGATTCAATGATTGAGGTGTGTAGATAATGAATGCTCTACAAAGGTGTGTAGGGATTTCTATGTTATTTTGGATTTGGGTACATCACCTAGGAGGCAAGATATTTCTATATGTATTTCATGGATTGACATGGGGATGGGAGGTGAGGTGAGGAGGAGGAAAATATACTATTGCATAATATATGGGTCGAATAGAAAATGTGTTTGACAAGATGACTGAGTCCATGCTTGTGGAAATATTTTCTCATTTTAGAGAGATAAATAATATAACATTGTACCTGCAATGGAAATAGTATGTTAATGTATTTCAAGTGGCCAATGAGGGTTTTATTAAGCAATTTTTTGATGCCTAGTGCCTTCTTCCATCTCTAGATTGCATGAGAAATGGCTGCCATGGATGTAATTAGAGCATGGTATATGTGGATACTAATGAATATATAGAGGAAATCAAGTTTACAAGGAGTGTTTTTGGTGCATCAAACTACCAAGAGTAGAGTGTGTATTTGTAGCAAAATCTTGTTTCATTACGAGAGCTTTGTGTCTCTTTTATTTTGGATACAATTAGTAACACACTTTAGAACCGACATGAAGGATACCTATGAGAGAAGGAAAAAAAGTTCCTTGGCATGTAGTTATAGCTACATGTCAAATTAAAGTGGAGCCATCCTTCAAAGAGAGCCATTGTGCAACCGGCTTAGAGGAGAATCCATGTGTAGGAAATAAGTTGTCTACTATGATGTGTTGAGTCTGTGATTTATCAATCCGTAAGAGTATGTGACTAATTTCTCTTGTGAAGCCACAAAAAAATTTCTAGAGTAAATGGAGATCATCTTGGTAATTTGATTTACAAGCTCGTGGAAATGGCCTGAATTCAAGAGTCCAAATGATGTCCAAAGAAAAATAATGGTCATATTTATGGATAATTACATGCTCATAGTAAAGGAAATAATTATAAACGAAGTTCAAAGATAATTTGTTATTGTGTGGATAAAGGTACACATGCTGAATATTTTGCACATCTAATGGATGAAGTAAAAGTTGGAGAGTACGACACATTGAAAAAAAATTCATAAGTTGAAATGAAGATTTTTTAAATGTTTATGTGGGGTTTTATCTTGTCAAGAGGAAGTTGAGTCAAATTACATGTCTCATCTTGAAAAATAGTTGGTGTGAATGATTGGTGTTACCAAAATATCAATTCTAAATTTATATTGAAGTTTTGAAATTTCTTGAAGATAAACAATATTTCATGTCATTAAAATACATTATCATAAATTTGGTTTTCATTGTAGTGACATTTAGTATGAAAAACTATTGTCACATGTTTGAGTTTGTGTTGGAACTAGTCATTCCAACAATACATAATTTTTACTATAAGAATGGTTGAGTAGTAGGTATCATGAAGATATGAAGAACTGTGCGAAATACAAAACCCTCATCATGTGAAATGAAGATACAAATTAAGAAACAAAATATGTCCATGATTGTAGACGAATGAGTTTAGGACCCGAAAAACTACCAAAAATAGTAGATTGTGCTACAATTAAGGAAACTGAAAAACTGAAAGAAGCAATGGTGGGGCTCCAAGTGGAATAGGCGGGTGGCCACCAATATCCACCTGTATCAGTTGATGACTTGGTTGTTTGCTTACTTTAGTTCAATAACCTCTATTTGGGAGATATTCAAAACTTGAAGGAGTATGCCATGTGTTGGCTAGATGCTCCATCGATGGACCACATTGTTTTTATAGGCTGTAAAGGTAACATTCTACATTTAGGGTGATTTCATCAGTAGGTTTAATGAACCATTTAAACAAAGGAAAACCTAGTAGACCAATAGTTGCAACAATTAGGTACCCATGCACTTTGGTGGATGGTTGTTCATTTATATAGATATTTATAGTTTTTCGATGATAAAATGAACAAGGTTGTTGATTTTTATGTAGCATAAGGAAGTGCTCCCACATGCTATGTTGCCTCCCAATTCGGGCAAGAAAAAATATGAGTAATAAAATTGAAAGTTCACTTTTTGGAGTTGATGTAGGCTCTAGGTTGACAGGTCGTCCCCACCATTAGTGGGTGTGACCCTTTGTCAAACCCACTTGAGAAATATAAATAAAAAATATGTCATCATCATTTCGACCAATCCAACAACAACATCATATACAAGAGATATCTACATGTGTGAAAAGAAAGGAAGCAAGAACCTAAATTTTGGATTTAGTTTGACCAAAATATGACTATTGAATGAGGCTAACCGCATGCATTTTTTACCATAGACCTTGACTAAAGATTGACCAAAGATTGAATTTTGATGGTTGACCAACGTTGACTTTTCTAGTTTTAGGTGATATTTGACCAGGTTTGACTAGTATCTGGTGGATGCTTTTTGGCATAGATTTCTTAGATAAATTTATTGTAATTCTGAACCCTTCTAAAGAGAAATTTTGCAAAAAAAAAAAAAATTGGGTTTATCCCAAGTTTGGGTTTCCAAGGGATATTTGTTGTCTCTATTATGCATGGTTATCTCTTTAAGTTCCTATTATTTTTCTTTATATTATCGTTGATTTTTTTCTCTTTATAAGTTCTCAATGATATCAATGAACTAAAAGGAAGTTTAACGAGAATCATTAGTAAGCAATTTGAAAATCATAAAATCAGATTCTACAATTCATTCTTATAGAATATTCAGCATGGTCTCAGACAATTATTGAAAGAGTAGCAACTAAGTAATCATAAGAGACAAGTTTTAAACAACTTGACTATATTTATCTACTACTCAAGACTCCCTATAAAAGACCAGGTTCAAAAAGAAGTTATTCTAAGGCCAAATCGAGCGGAGGAGAAAATATCCTTGTTGTGCATGTCTCATTCAATGTCTTTTAATCTTTGATATGCATTATAATGTTGTCTTTTACAGACATTTTTAGTAGCACTTTGGCTGTAGTCTCTCTCTTCTCCCATTCTTAAATTGATTTAGTTGTAGGTCCTGCAACGTCCTCTGGATTCACTTCATAACCACTTGCTATCAACCAGACATTGTATCCTTCAATCAATGTCCACATTTTAGACTTCCAATTCACGTAATTGGCACCATCCAAATTGTTTTTCTTTATTCATATATTATTATGACAAATAATTAGCCTTATCCAACTTTCAAATCAATCAACTATTTTTAAGGTCACACACAACAATGAACTATTTAAAAAGAAGCATAAATAATTTAAGAAAATTTCAAATAACATTAAACCAAGTTTATGAAATTTTGTAGCAGTTGATTCTGAAGCAGCTCCTCGTTTACTTCCACATCTTCATTCATCATGGCTTGCAACCTTATATATACCTTTTTTTTCAATTTTTATTATTTTTGTGTAAATTTAACATGGAGTGACGTAGAGCGGCCTAACATGTGAATATCAATATAAGGACCTAGATATATATAAGAATCAACTAATGCTTTTTTCCTATACCTTATGAATCCCACAATTTAATTTGGATTTAAATAAACGACACTGCGATGGAATTTATCCACAAATCTGCAGGAAGGAGTCTAACACGAGTTCACAAACTAATCACACATTTCTTTCCAAATCTTGCCTTTATATTCCCAATCTCTTCTTTTCATTCACACATTATTGTTGTATGTATATAAAGAAAGAAATCAATATATACACCTAATAACACTTTTTGTGTGTAGATAATGTTCTTCTTTATTATATTCATAGGGATTTCAAGAATGCATGATACTTTAAACCCTAGCTTTGTATTCTAGTACCATAACTTCAAGCAATTAAAAATGGCACTATTGCACGACCATCAGCATATTATAAAATTTCCTTTTCCATGATCTAAAAAAAAATATTATTCGTCTCTACTCACCAACTTAGGAAACATACAACATTCCCCAATATATAGCATGTATCTCCACTCTTCACATGACACACAACACACTTCTCATAGAAGTCCCCTCATTCAGGGAATCAATGTATACGACACTCATTTTGATCCAACTAGCTACACAACCCTTGTTTTGACCCAACCAACTACACGTGAGCTCACTTCACATGACTCGCATAAAGTCACTTGGACCTTGTTTACTTCTACATGCACATTCAACGCACTTGTTCACAACAACAACAACTCGGCTTTTTCTAGTGCACTGTGAACATACTCGTCCAACCTTCAAATGTTGAATAAATGTTTAGAGTGTATAATTGCATTTGTTGGAATAGTCAATCGAAAAGTTAAAGAACGTCGCTTCTAGCCTTATATTCATCATGGAACCTAGATCAATATATTTGCCACGATCAATATCAATCATCATCGACTCACCGACGTCTAAGCAATAATCATGCCTTGCAACGACCTTAAAGTGATTCAAATTCCCATTGCGATGACCTTGAAGTGATCTTGCATGCCTTTCAACACATAATGTGAATTTATAAATTCTACTTTTAAATCCTCATCTATTATGGTATAGTCTGAGATTAGAATCTTCTTAATAATAGGCACATGTATCACATTTTCAATTAGTTTAACATGACCATTAGGTAATGTCACTGATATGTCACCATATCCTTTATTTCATGTGCACGATAATTTTCAATAACTATATTCGTACCACTGTTAGCTTCATGAGAGTTTTCAAACCAATGCCTATTATAAGACATATGGATGGAGGCTCCAAAATCAACAAACTAAGTATTTGGATCATCTATTTCAGTTGATAATGCAAGATATGTAACAAATAATCTAAATTTCTTTATGTCGTCATTCATTATTTATCCTCTATCAACAGAATTACAAGTGTGACTCTTATTTCTATGTTTGGACTCATGGTATTTCCTCTTAGTTAAATCTCTACAGTAGTGTCCAAACTTGCCATAGTAATGTAATTTAATATCAAACTTTGGAAATATCATACTTAGTTGTGGTTTTGCAAATGGTGGCTTACCAAATGATGGATTTCCATATGGTGACTCTCCCCCTCTATTACCTTCCTAAGGCTTCCTCTTGAATGGTGGTTTCCCTTTTTCCCTTAGCACCAAATTAGAACTTTAATATTTAATGTTTCTTTGCCTTTCTTCCTCTTGGATAATTATTCCTACTAAATCATCAAATGAGGTACCCTTATCCCTTGCTATATGATCTATGATGAACATTTGACACTCATCTAGATTCCATTTAAGGTTATAGTGATTAGGTCAGTGAAACATTTTTCTTCACCTATATCTCCAAAACTATCTTTAAATTACTTAATTCTTGAAACAAAACTACTGGTGCTTTGATTTCATTCCATTTAATAGACAAAATATTACTCTTTATAGATAGGAGTCAAATTTTATTCTTCAGCTCATAAAAATCCTTGAGCATTGTCTAGGTATCATTTAATGTCTTGCAATCTTTGATATGCAGTATAATATTTTCTTTTACAGACATTCTCAGGAGAACTTTCACCATAGTCTCTCTCTTCTCCCAATCTTGAATTGATTTAGTTTTAGGTCCTACAGCTTTCTTTGGCTTCACTTCATTACCACTTTCTATTGACTAAATATTGTATCCTTTCATCAATATTTTTATTTTAAATTTCCAATTCACATAATTAGTGCCATCGAACTTGGTTTCTTCGTTTAGGTATGATTCTTATAAAAAAAAATAGACATATCCAACTTTCAAATTAATCAAAAGTTTTTGAGGCCACATACAACAATGGACTATTTAAAAAGAATCATAAATAACTTAAGAAAAGCTAAAATAGCATCAAACTAGGTTTATGCAATTTTGTAGCAATTGATTTTGTACCTACTTCTTACTTAGTTCCACATCTTCATGCATCAAGGCTATAAAATTCTATGATTTGTCCAGTCTAGTAACTATGCAATATACATACTCCAAAATTCACATGGCTTGCAACCTTATATATAACTATGTTTTCAACTTTTATTATTTTTAGATAGAGTTAACATGGAGTGAAAGAGAGCGGCCTAATGTGTTAATATCAATAGGATGGCCTAAATATATACAAGCATCCACTAACACCCTAGTCCTAGACCTTACAAATCTCGCAATGTAACGGAGATTTAAATAAAAAACACTATAATGGAATCTATCAACAAATTTGCGTGAAGGAGTTTGACGTGAAGTTCACCAGCTAATAACACATTTTTTTCCCAATTGTTTCCTTTATATTCACGATCTCTTCTTCTCATTCACACATTCTTGATGGATGTATATACAAAATTAAATAAATATATACACCTAAATACCACTTTTGTTTATGTATATATAATGTTATTCTTTATTAGATTGACAGGGATTTCAAGAACCCATGAGGATTTAGACCCTCGCTTTGTATTCTAGCAACATATCTCGAGGAAATAAAAAATGGCATTGTTGCATGACCATCAACATATTGTAAAGTTTCATTTTCCATGATATAAAAAAAATAAAATTGATCACTCGTCTACACATAATAGCTTAGGGAACATAGAACATCATCGCTATATAGTGGGCATATCCACTCTTCACATAACACACAACACACTTCTGACAAAAAAACCGCCACATTCAAATAATAAATGTATATGACACTCATTTAGATCTAACTAGATACGTAACCCTTTTTTTGACCCACCCAATTACATGTGAGCTCACTTCACACGACCTACATCAACTTAGTCCCCTTGTTTGCATCTACATATACATTCAATGCACTTGTTCACAACAACAATAACTCGAATTTTTCCAACGCACCATGCACAGGGTTGACCCAACTCTAAATGTTGAATAAATGGTCATAATGTACAATCACATTGGCTAGAATAGTCGATGGACTAGTTAAAGTACATTCCTTCTAGGCTTATATTCATCTTGGCACCTGGATCAAAATATCTACCATGATCAATATTAATTGTCTTCAACTCAGCAACATCTACACAACAATCATGTGTTGCATTGTCCTCCACATAGCTCTAAGAAGTGGGTCACACACCAGATTCACAATAGCCAAACTAAGCTCCATCCTCGCGACCCTCAATATGGATATGATACCAACTCATAAATTGATGACCAAATATGAGAAATTTTGCAACTCACTCATGAGATAATCGCTCACTCAAGAGCCTATACCACTGAACACTCACTTGCATTCACTAGGACAAAAAACTCTTACACGTATCAGATTACATTATTATTGAACAGATTCCTAGAATATAAGATTTTCTAATTGATCAATGATTAATTAGGTAAATATTTCTAACAATACATAATTGCTTCTAATTATAGTATAATATTATATGTTTATTCATTATTCCAATAGTCACAAGTCGTGAATTATGTCAAAGGTAACGAAGTTTGTTGGAAACTTGGTGCTACCTGATTTTATGGTAGCATAGATGTATCAGTGAATGGATAAAAAATTCAACGGAAAAAGTCTCATTGATTCGATGATTGAGGTGTGTAGATAATGAATGCTCTACAAAGGTGTGTAGGGATTTCTATGTTATTTTAGATTTGGAAACGCCAACTAGGAGGCAAGCTATTTCTATATGTATTTCACAGATTGACATGGGGATGGGAGGTGAGGTGAAGAGGAGGAAAATATACTATTGCATAATAATCTATGGGTCGAGTCGACAATGTGATTGACAAGATGACTGAGTCCATGCTTGTGGAAACCTTTTCTCTATTTAGAGAGATAAATAATATAACATTGTACCTGCAATGGAAATACTATGTTCATGTATTTCATATGGCCAAGGAGGGTTCTATTAAACAATTGTTTGATGCCTAGTGCCTCCTTCCATCTCTGGGTTGCATGAGAAATGGCTGCCATGGATGTAATCAGAGCATGGTATATGTGGATACTAATGAATATAGAGAGGAAATGAAGTTTACAAGGAGTGTTTTTGGTGCATCAAACTACCAAGAGTAGAGTGTGTGTTTGTAGAAAAATCTGGTTTCATTACGAGAGTTTTGTGTCTCTTTTATTTTGGATACATTTAGTAACACATTTTAGAACCCACATGAAGGATACCTATGAGAGAAGGAAAAAAGGTGCCTTGGCATGTAGTTATAGCTACATGTCAAATTCAAGTGGATCCATCTTTCAAAGAGAGCCATTGTGCTACCCACTTAGAGGAGAATCCATGTGTAGGAAAAAAGTTGTCTACTATGATGTGTTGAGTCTATCATTTATCAATCCGTAAGAGTATGTGACTAAGTTCTCTTGTGAAGCCACAAAAAAATTGCTAGAGTAAGCTGAGATTATCTCGGTAATTCGATTTACAAGCTGGTGGAAATGGCCTGAATTCAAGAGTCCAAACGATGTCCAAAGAAAAATAATGGTCATATTTATGGATAATTACATGCTCACAGTAAAGGAAAGAATTATAAACAAAGTTAAAAGATAATTTGTTATTGTGTGGATAAAGGTACACATGTTGAATATTTCGCGCATCCAATGTATGAAGTAAAAGTTGGACAATATGACACATTGAAAAAAACTTCATAAGTTGAAATCAATATTTTTTAAATGTTTATGTGGGGTTTTATCTTGTCAAGAGGAAGTTGAGTCATATTACATGTCTCATCTTGAAAAATAGTTGGGTGAATGATTGGTGTTACCAAAATCTCAATTCTAAATTTATCTTGAAGTTTTGAAATTTCTTGAAAATAAACAATATTTCATGTCATTAGAATACATTATCGTAAATTTGGTTTTCATTGTAGTGACATTTAGTATGACAAACTATTGTCACATGTTTGAGTGTGTGTTGGATCTAGTCATTCCAACAATACATAAGTTTTATTATAAGAATGGTTGAGTAGTAGATATCATGAATATATGAAGAACTATGCGAAATACAAAACCTTCATCATGTGAAGCAAAGATACAAATTAAGAAACCAAATATGTCCATGATTTTAAACGAAGAATATCTTTTTCTCGTCATGTATGTCATGTAACTTTTGTTTATTTTTGTAGTACTGCATGGGAGCGCCAATTAAGAGTCGCATAGTAATAAGTGTTGTAGCTAAAATTGAGTTTTAGCTATATGTTTTTGTTCCATTTGCTATATGTTGAATGTTGCACTATAAGTCCATTTTTTCTTGTGCATAGAGAATGTAATATTAAGATGGATGCATCCAACATCCAAAATGCTTTCTTAGATAAATGGTGAATACAATGGATGACACCCATATATCTTGACAGATGGAAATAGGTCCATAGGATGGTTAGTTAATCAATTATCATGGTCATATTGATGTTGAGATCTAGAGTACAACAAGTTCCCAGTTAATCAGAGGTATTATAGCCATGGTTTGTTTCAAGCTGATACAAGACACAAGATCATTTTATTCGATAACATGTGGAGGTTAATACTATTCATTGAATACATTGTTTAAAAAATGAGAAAATTGAAAACATCTTCACTAAAGCACTTGAAAGAGAAAATTTTTAATTAGAATGATGGTTGGGCTCATTAACATCCTCTCATATTAAGGGGTGAATGTGATATGTAAATATAAGAAATATGAACCAGTAGAACATGAAGAGACATTAGACCTTGGAATTTGCAACTAAAGGACATTACATTTTGTATATATATGTATGATTTTCTAATGGAAAATAAATCAATTTTGGGTGTTACTTCACTTGGTAAGAAAATGTGCATTATTGGTTCTTGTCAATATAAGATTTGCATCATATTTATTTTATATCATTTTTTTGAATCCTGCATTTTCCATAATTCCATTTTCTTTGTCATCTTTTCCTCTAACACTTACCATAACATTGTTCCTTTCTTACCCTTGCATCTATTCTTTAATCCATGAGAAAATTATTCAACTAGTCGTAGTAAATGGTAATGCCACTCATATCTTATTAATAAATTAGTTGCAAATTAGTTTCGCAAAGTTATTTTCGGGGAACAAACAATAAGCAGCGAATGAACCATGGAGTTTCATCTCTCTCTTTCCATATTAAAATATTTCATCCTATCGTGAACATGTCACATTTCAATTCATAGTTTTTTTATTGCATGAGTAATGATATGTGTCTATTTCTTAAAACTAAATGCATGTTATAGCTTGAGCATATAATATGACTATTGTTTCAGGACATTTGTGTGTCTTTCAAGAACTTAATATGTAATTCATGGAATCCTACTTTTAACATATATAGTGGGAACAAAATATATAATTAAATAATTGAATGTAATCTCAAAATTTCACTTATCTCCCACAATTTTCATGAAGCTCATAAAAAGGATAAAGCATATTTTTTCCTTATTCCACATAAATCTATTTTATGACTAAATTTGAGATTGATTAATATTGGTGAAAGTTTATATCCTCTATGTCTTTCATGAAGTTAAAATGTGAACATTCATTAAAAAAGGCATCACAAAATCTAAAATTGTGATTACAACAATGAGAGTTTTGATTCTTTTCATTCATTTTATAGCATCATTAGACCCTCACTCCTCTTTCCTCTACAATGATCATTCACATTTTCTCAAATTCATGCATATTTGTCTATCACGCTCTTTCACTTTTTGCTTCTTATTTGTAGCACCATTGATATCAATGTGACAATACTTGCAATTTTTTTAGAGTGCCCCATAGCTCTCTTCCTCTTCACCTCATCACAAGCCCATGATTAAGGAGATGTATCCTTTGTAGCATCAATACTTGGAACAACATTTCTAAAGTTTGGTGATATTCATACGAAAATATAGGGATATAGTAATATAATTTTTATTATCATAAAAATTATTTGTTATAGATTCAGCTCTAACATCACATGATTTTATGCATTTTTTTCATTGTTTGAAAAATAGAGTGAGTGATCAATACCTTCAATAAGAACAACCTAGATATCAAATAGTTAATGTAGTCAATTTAATTTATCATGTTCTTACAACCTACAATACAAGTAGAATTATGACCTTTTAGAAAAGGCCTAAATATCTATTACAATTTATTTTCTTTTGATATCTAGAACGAATGTGACTCCTAGTGTTAAATGAGATGAGAGCACAAAAATATTTGATTTTATGATCATGTTTAAATTTTTTTGTTATCATTTTAACAATTTGAAATTCCCTTAAAAAATGGGTTCAATGTGTATGTATATAACTTCTCAAAACATTATTTCACTTCCAAGCTAGGGTATAAATCTTTGTTTGAAGACAGCATTATCGATCTAAAGTTGTGGCACTAGATATTTATTTGGAAATTCAACACTCTAATTAGAAAAAAGCTTTACCTGTGGATTTCTAGGTCCCTATACTACTAGTGTAACCCTTTATTGTTATTAGTACAACCCCCTTATTGTATTATTGTGCGCATATAGTCCACATGTTGTTATTATTATGCCCCATAGAAGCCCACTATTATTGTTGTTGTGCCCCTACAATATTGTTATTATGTAAGCTCTGATTGTATTGGGACACCTTAGACTCCTATATATAGAAAGGAGGCCCTGTCATTTGTATTATCCAAGAATTGTTCATTTGTGTAATGTATACGATGTTGGCCCCTCTAAGAGGATGATTTATAAGTTGTTGATCTATATTTTCTATCTTTTTGTGAGTTGCTTTCATAACATTTTGTATCGGAGCTTTGGATTCTAGGGTTTCACTGCCCCAAATAGGTCATCGTTGAATTTTCGCTATAAATTTTCCTGTAACGTTTCAAAAGCTAAAACTAAAACCCATTTTAGAAAAAATATCTCTAAACCTTGGGGCCGAATTTCAAATCTTCTTTCACTATATTTTTGGAGCTACAATCCAAGACATTTAGGGTTTCTACAGGCTCCTGAATTACATCACAAATAGGTGACCTTTGAAAAATCATCATAACTTTCTCTCTGAGCATCAGATTGAAGTTTTGTCAGAATTAATAAAAAGAGGACGAAATTTAATTTTCTATGTATTATTTTTAGGTTCGAAGGTCGAAACAATGAGATGTGGATGGTCATACAAGTTTCCTCTACTGAACTAGTCTATGATTAGGTAATCATAGGAGATTTTGCATAAATCTTTATTGAAGAATCCAATAATGATCAGACTAGTGGGGTTAGAAAGAGGACATAGAGAGCTACCAAAAAACACTATTTTAGAGCTTGGAGATCTGAAATTATAGATTTACAGTCGTTTCAATATCAAGATCCTAAAATCAAGAATAGGTTATATGAGGAAGTTTGATGACAAGGATCCCGTAAATTGGATACTATAGATGGAGCAATATTTTGATCTACATGATGTACAATTGTCACAAAAGGTACATATTGTATCTTTATATTTAGTATTGAATCAATTTTTATGGTATAAAGGGCTTTGTTCTCGTAAACCACCTATCAGTTAGTCAATTTTCACAGAGGAAATGATAGAACATTATGAGGATCCAAAGAGAAACACCTTCTTTATCCAATTGATAAATATCAAACAAAAGGGTTCAATGGCAGATCACATCAAGGACATCCAAAAATTAAATATAAAGGTAAATGATATTCTAGAGAAGTGAAGGATTGGTATCTTCACAGGACTTTGAAGGATAACATTCAACATGAGGTTTGTCTTTGGGAACCTGATTCATTGGAGAAGGCATTCAGGTTGGCAAGAAAAATTGAAAGCAGAATTATGGAAAAAAGGAATCGTACCACTCACAACTATAAATATGGATGTGTTTTTGCTCCTAGCCTTCCACAACCTACAAGGTTTACACCAAAACAATTTGAAGAAAAAGGAAAAAAAGGGCTTTGTTACATTTGTGATCGCAAATACACTAAAGGTCATAAGTGTGCTGAGAAGAAATTATTTTACATAGAATGTGAAGAGGAGGAAGAAAAGAATCAAGAAACAACAAAAGAAGAGGATATACACCAAGAACCAACCTCGAAGAAAAAAGAAATGAATGAGACCATATCTTGTAAAGAATTAGCATGGATTACGACTCCTCAAACTCTCAAGATAGAAGGACATATCAAGAATAAAAAGGTTCAAGAAGTGAAAGATCACCTCGAGCATCAAGAAATGAATCTGACCATATCTTGTAATGTATTGGAAGGAATTACCACTCCTCAAACTCTCAAGATAGAAGGACATATCAAGAAGAAAAAGGGTCAAGCAGTGAAAGATCACATCGAGCATCAACAACAAGTTCTCCAACTTTTAAAGGATAACCCCAATTTGGTGAAGAATAGAATGAAACAACAGTAAGATCAACATCATAGCAAAAAAAGTTTTGATGTAGGTGATTGGGTATTTATACAAATACAATCATAGAAACAAATTTCCCTCAAGCAAACTAATAAGGATAATAAATTATCACCAAAGTATTATGGTCGATACAAGGTGTTACAAAAGATCGGTACTATGGCATAGAAATTGGAGTTTCTTGCATCTTCCTGAGTGCACCCACTTTTCCATGTTTCATGATTAATGAAGGTTATAGGTGAGAAGATATCAGTTCAAACAATATTGCAAGAACTTGACGAGGAAGGACAATCATATTAGAACCCAGAGCAGTCACAAAAGAAAGAAATCGATCGCTACGAAATCGATCAATTTTAGAGTATCTCGTCAAGTGGAAGAACTTACCCGCTAAAGATTCCACATCCAAGGATGAGAATTTTATACAGAAGCATCCAGAACTACTTAAGCATTGAGGACAACACTTTTTGAAGGAGAGGGGCATGTTAGGTCCATATACTACTAGTGTGACCCCTTATTGTTATTAGTGCAAACCCCTTATTGTATTATTGTGCCCATATAGTCCTAGTGTTTTTATTATTATGCCCCATAGAAGTGCACTATTGTTATTGTTGTGCCCCTACAATATTATTGTTATGTAGGCTTTAATTGTATTGGACCCCTTAGACTCCTATATATATAAAGAGGGTCTTGTCATTTGTATCATCAAAGAATTGTTCATTTGTGTAATTTAAAGGAGGTTTCCCCCTCGAAGAGGCTGATTTTGAAGTCGTGGATCTATATTTTGTATATTTTTGTGAGCTAGTTTCATAACATATCTCTCACCGAGAGATTTCCTACTTGGGATTTTCCCATTAAAGGAGGTTGGGTTGGGCCAAACAAATTCCTTCTATGCAAAGTAAAATTGTGTTTCGCTTATTTGTCCATTGTAGTTATGTCGATGAGGTTATTGATATCATATGGAGAATGTTTTGGTTGATTATTTTAGATTTTTGTTTTTGGATAAGTATGTTAACATTCTCCAAGGTCTTCCCTTTATATTTTCAAATTTCATATGGACAGCTTAGAATCTATATATTTTATAGGATTGGTTCATGCCTCATAAACATTGTGCAACCAAGATCATCTCTATTTCTATGGACTTTTGATCAAAACCGAATAAATCACTCACAAGATATCCTCAAATTCTTGAGTTGGATTATGATGTGCCACAAGGTGTCTTTACGGGGCCATTCAAGGTTAGTTGCCTCAATTGGGGGTGACTGTAGTTCTCCATTTCAGTCATTCACATTTTGTGTATTGCATCTATGCCCTATGCTGTGGATTCAACAATAATGTTGAATTCATTACTCTCTCATTTCTCTGAGAGATACCTCAAAAGGAGGTAAAAATGATTCAAGTTATGGGTGATTCTAAATTGATGATTGATTGGGAAAATTATCGAGATAGGGTCAACAACATCAATCTTGAACAGGGAAAATTTTAGTGGCTAATATTCGTCCATGGGCTAATTTTCTATACTTTTTCCAAAAAGAAGATTCGCTAATTTCCATTTTTTTGTAAAATTGGTTTGCCCAAATTTTATAGAATGAAATTACTTTACCCTAAAAATCGTAAAAAAATTATATATCGACTATATAAAAATATTATAAATTTGAATATTTTTACAAGAATATCTCCAAACATTTGATAGATTTCATATTATGGAATAGTGGCATTCGCCAAGGTTTCTAAACTTTAAGATAAATTCTCATCCTTAAAATTTTCCTTGATCTTGAGATCATCTTACATGACATTGAGTAGGTATTGCACTCCTTTGAATGGATTTTATATTGCCATTTTCTTCATAAACTTATTGAGGAAGCCTAATTCCTTGTCTAAAGAATATCTCTTGCTACAAAGTGAGTTTACTTGCCTTTAAGAGTTTAATGGAGTCGTGATGGAGTCCATGTAGATGAGGCCTTGATATGTTATAACTTTTATCGATATAGAAGTCCATGATTTTCAGTTTTATGTATTTTTGAATGAGGGAATTAACTAGGAACATATGTTAGTCTGATAATGTTTTTTTGCTACCTAACTAATTATTATGTTGACCTTTAAGAATGTATATATTCTTCTTATAAATATATAATTTTTTTCTTGTATCAAAAATTTAATGTCATATTTATTATTAATGTTTTTATTGAAATTTCAAGTAGAAAAATATTATTTAAATAAAATACATTTTGTTAAAATGTATGTTTAATTTATTCTTTGCGAATTAAAATATAATTTCAAAATTTACCTGGAATTAAAAAGAAAATGTATATATCTTATTTTTTATATATGAATGAATGTTATATTTGTTATTAATTCTTTTATTAAAATTTCAAATAGCTTTACTGAAAACTCATTTTTCCATTAATCACATCATTGATTTTGAGTCAACTTTTGGAAAAAATCATATCTCACATAAGGTATAAATAACATAGATGCATCATCTCTGTTATTTATACTTTATGTGAGATCTGGTTTTTCATCCTTTGTCTTTACGGTGAATCACAAAAAGTTGACTCAAAATCAATGATGAGATTAATCAGAAATGCATTTTTAATAATGATATAGATCATAGAATTCTGAAATTGATATGCATAACTTGATTAATTAAAAAGAAAATATTTATTTAAAATAAATTTTGTTAAAATATATATTTAATTTATTCTTATGAATTGAAATATAATTTTAAATTTTAATTCAAATTAAATAAAAATATATATCTTAAATCTAAAATTGAAAATAACATGAAACATTTATATTTAAAATATTTTATTAATTATAAAAATGTACTTCTTTTAATAATTAAATATTATATATATAGATAATATAAATCATATTTATAAATTAAAAATCAATTTTTCCCCTTTATGTTCTTTGAATGAGAATATATGATAAATAACTTTGCAGAGTTTCTATATCTCCCAATAGGTTTCTTGTCATTAGTGATTCCATGGCCCTATAGAAATATGTAGTTGAACCTATAAACTTAAAAACTTTTAATAATTAAATATTATATATAGATAATATAAATCATATTTATAAATTAAAAATCAATTTTTCCTCTTTATGTGTTCTTTGAATGAGAATATATGATGAATAACTTTGCAGAGTTTCTATATCTCCCAATATGTTTCTTGTCAGTGGTGATTCCATGGCCCTATAGAAATATGTAGTTGAACCTATAAACTTCATAAAATACGAAGAGTTTTGGGCAATATAAGACGAATAAACTACAAAATTAAATATCCAAGTTACTACGAATAATTTCTAATGATGCTTAAAAGGAAATATTTCAGATTGCGTAGTTTCTACTCGTGCTTGTTTAACGAACTAATAATGATATTAATGATTAACAATATGCTAAGTGGTAATAATGATATTAATGATTCAAGTTTGATCCATTCTGATAGCCATCATTATATTTATGCTTAAAAAGAAATATTTAATCACATAATCAATATGCCAAGGGATATTTAATCACATAATCAATATACGTGTTTAACGGTAATAAACACGTTACGTAATTTCTAATGATGGTTAAAAAGAAATATTTCAGATTGCGTAGTTTCTACTCGTGCTTGTTTAACGACCTAATAATGATATTAATGATTAACAATATGCTAAGTGGTAATAATGATATTAATGATTCAAGTTTGATCCATTCTGATAGCCATCATTATATTTATGCTTAAAAAGAAATATTTAATCACATAATCAATATTAAACAATATGCCAAGGGATAATAATGGTTTAATTTAGAGTGATAGTTATTACTATAATATCTGAGCGTTCACATGTGCACTAGCATGAACATGGATAAGTTGGGGATTGAAGTTGCGATTTTCATACAAGAAATGTCTTTATAGAATACACTCAGAGTTGTTGACATGATTGGTTTGTGAAAAAACAGGTTAACATTTTGGAATTTCCATGCGAGTGTTCCATTTTAAGATTGGAAAAATGCACAATGTTACAGACAAGCTACCGTGTCTGTTTCTGAAATATACAACGCAACCATCATGCAACCATAATTCACATTTTTAACTTATAATAAAACTTCAATTAGTCACTTTATAAATAAATAAATTTAAATAAAATAAAAAATAAAAATAAAAAAAAAATTTAACTTATAATAAAACTTCAATTAGTCGCTTTATAAATAAATAAATTTAAATAAAATAAAAAATAAAAATAAAAATAAATTCTCAATGCTAAATTATGGATGGCATAAATTTTTGGTCAAAAACAAACTAACACCTAGTCAAAGGCAAATTTGAATGCTAAGTACCATGTTTGCAAGGGATATAATAAATAAGTGTACATTTGGATAATAAGTTTAAACTATATTAAAAAACTAATTAAAGTTTATAATAACTGTTAAATTAAAAAGTTCTTCAATATATTATTATTATTATTATTATTATTATTATTATTATTATTTACCCTTTAACTTTATCTAATCATAATAGAATAATTAATCAATATTCATTTTCATATATATATATATATATATATATATATATATATATATATATATATAAATTCAATTTTCATTTTTAATAGTTCCTTGTGAACTGAGGATAATCAATATTCATTTTCAATAGTTCCTCCTGAACTGATGATTGTTTTTAGGATAACCAATATTCATTTTCAATAGTTCCTCCTAAACTGATGATTGTTGAGATCCACCTCTACTAGACTCTCATTTTCAAAGCTTAAGACCAACAAAGGGTGGACTAAAGATATTAAATGCAATATTCGGGGTAGGCACGGGTGTCCCCTATCCCCTACCCTTTTTGGAATTTATATCAATAAGCTTGAGGAGTGTCTCGAAACTGTAGGTTGCAATGGCACCGAGCTTGGTGATATAATTTATATTCTTCTGATATTGTTTTTCTTGCAAAAATCCATGATGACCTATACAAGCAACTTAAGACTCTTGATGTCTATGAGAGTTAATACCCACAAGACTAAATTCATGATCATTAAAATAAAAAAGATCACCCATGGTAGTTTTTCCTATGATAACCATTGTTTAGAGCAGGGTTCTTCTTACAAATATTTGGGTATTGACTTTCCTCATCAACTCAACTCGAATTATAACATCGAGAAAATGATTAATTATAGCATCAAGAAAGGATTATTGGAGGCTGGAAAGCTTATTATGAGCTTGAAAACAATTGTAAGTCCACCAATATTTACATTTGCAGTAAAACAAGGTTCCTCTTTGAGACATAGCATCAGGGAAATGATTATTGGAGGTTGGAAAGCTTATTATGAGCTTGAAAACAGTTGTAAGTAAACCAATATTTGCATTTGGAGTAAAAAAAAGGTTCCTCTTTGAGACTCTCGTTACCCTGTTGTCTTCTACGAATGTAAAGTTTGGGGTTGTAATATATCTAGAGAGTCGTGGAGAAAGATTGAGATGATTCAAAAGAAATTCATAACCTAGAACCTAAATATCATGGGAAATACTCCCTATCCTATCCTCTTGATGGAATTTGGCATGTTCTCAATTCAAAGTTTGGTTATGTTTAGATATCTGATGGATAAGAAGAAGCTTTACAACATGTAATCCAAAAGGCTCCCAAAAATTTCTTCTAACTTTAGTCAAAACCCCACCTTCGCCTCAAGCTCTAGTGGCATAAGGATGCCGAGTCTTAGCTCAACCATTGGGGAATCAAGGAGGAGATCATCATGGGAGGCAAGGACAATGTCAAAGATACTATTACCTCCATCATGGGCGGCAAGGACAGTGTCAAAGATGCTATTACCTCTTATTTTAATGACAAGTTTTGGGATGATAAGGATCTTGAGGGTAAAAGGAAGCTAAGATACTATAAGGAAGTGATCAAACCCACTCTTGATAACAAGAATGATCTCTTTGTGTTAACAAGTACTAAGAAAAAAATGAACATCACTAGGATAATAACTATTTCTCATGAGCTTGAAAGTGAGACCCGGTGATGGTATACTCCCAAGACTCCCTAAGATGATAAAATCTGCTAGATTTGGGATACTAAGAAGGTGGAAGATGAAAGTCATGGTCTACTCCGAAGACTCCCTAAGATGATAAAATCTGCTAGATATGGTATACTAAGAAGGTGGAAGATGAAAAATGCTTCCTCTTTTACACTGCCCGACTCCTACTCACATTCGCTCTCAATTCACAAACATCTGCCATACTTCTAATCTTATCGACTTATTAAACCATCCCAACTATAGCAATCTTGGAGCGCTTCTTTCTCTTCTTTTTTATCACATAAACAAGATTTTGAAGAATCACAATTAGATTCTTTTTAGTTTCTTGAGGTCAGGCATTGGTCTTAGTGGAGGTTAATCATCATCATTATTATTATTATTATTTAGATTCTAATAACTTAAATCATTTTTATTAGTTTTTATATTAATAATTTACATTATAAAATAATCATTTTATTATTTCTGTACATAATTTTGGGTTTTTATTCTTTTATCAATATTTTGTTTAGCTATTTTTAGTTATTTTGCTATTTTTTTGTGTTATCCACGTGAGAATATGAACTTTGAATCTAATGGTTTACAAACATTTCATGATAGGAATATCGCTAATTAAGCTTTTTTTATAGACATTAATTTTTGTTTCTTTTAAATATATTTATTTATTAATTAAATTTAAATATTCATATATTTTTACAATGATATTAATTTTATTAAATATTGTACTTTATATTTTTAGAATTTCAATTAGTTATCATAACCAAGAGAACACTTATAATTTTTA
This sequence comes from Pinus tabuliformis, assembly GCA_031772625.1. Classification (NCBI taxonomy): domain Eukaryota; kingdom Viridiplantae; phylum Streptophyta; class Pinopsida; order Pinales; family Pinaceae; genus Pinus; species Pinus tabuliformis. Next base: position 519,732,245 of record CM062818.1, read on the forward strand.
ATTTGAAAACTTTTTATTATTTATCTATTTATTTTCACAAGTACAACATTGCATATTCTATATGAGGAATATACTTATATTGTCAACACTGTCAACATATGTCATGTCACTTACAAGACACATTTATAAAATTTAAAACTTATTTGTCTTTATTACACATTTTTTCACTATATCTAACATCATTTTTATTTACAGTAAAATATATATTTTTTATTAACCATTTATTATATGATTTATATTACTTGAGAAACAACTTCTTATAAATGCCACTAACAAATAAGGTATGAAAAATTTCAGTAAACATAAACCCACACAACTTAAAAAATAAATTATTTACCAAACTATTCAAATTAAAATTCTTCGACTTGTATCCATTACACATTTAATTGTTATTTTAATTAAAATTTAAAATAATGTTAATTTTTCTTATATTTATATATCAAAAACAATATATTTTATATAAATAATATGAATTTATTATAATTTTTTGCTCTATTTTAGAAATCGGTTATGTATTTCTTCCTTACACATAATTTTAACATTAAAATTTTATATTTATTATAATTTACATACTCTAAAATTTTGAAATTAAGATTTCATATTACTTCGATTATATTTATATTATTTTATAGTTACGAATGGAATATGTTGATATATTTCTTGTCATCTCTTTTATATTAATAAATGAAGTTTCATATATTAACTATTTCAATATTTTCTTTTGTAACCTAAAAGAACCCAGTAATCTGTTTGTGATAAATTAGTTTTTGTTTTATAATTATGAATGAAATATGTTAATATATTTTTGTCATCTTTTATATATTAATAAATGGAATTTCATATATTAATTATTTTAGTTTTTTTAATACGATTTAATAAATTAATTATTTTAGTATTTTTTTAATTTTTTTTTAATACGATTTAATAAATTAATTATTTTAGCATTTTTTTGGTAATCGAAAGAGGAAGAACCCAACAGCGTACTAGTAAACCATATGAACGAAAGGAATTGGAGCCCACAAACAACTATTTCAACATTTTTAAATTCATATTTACTTTTTATTTTTAAATTCGCGCTGCTGTAACATATTCAAATGCTAGAGGAGCCTTCATAGAGAGAGCTCACGTTTTCGCCTTTCCAATATCGAATCGAATTATGAAATTAAGCTACGACAAATGTTAAAATGATGACATCCCAGAGTCGTAGTACTTCCCCCGCATTATGCGTGGCTGCTGAACAAAAATCTCTCGTAATAAGAAATATTGACTTGTGTATATGCATTGATGGACGTATTTTCCGGACATTCTCATTCCATCTCCGATTCTTACGGAGAGACCGGGATGAGTCATTCTCTTTGACGAATACAGGAGATGTGGTCCGACCTGATACAGTCATGGGCCGTGATTGCGTTTCTTCTTCAGAGATCTAGAATGAATGTGACTCCTAGGGTTAAATGTGATGAGATGCAAAAAAAAATGTTTGATTTTATGATTTTTTTTAAAAAGATTGGTTACCATTTTAACAATTTGAAATTCCCTTAAAAACGGGTTCAATTTGTATATATATAACTTCTCAAAATATTAATTAACTTCCAAGCTAGTATATAAATCTGGGTTTGAAGACAACATTATCAATCGAAAGTTGGGGCACTAGAGATTTATTTTGAAAGTCAACACTCCAATTAGAACAAAGCTTTACTTGTGGATTTCTCTCATCGAGAAATTGCTTACTTGGGATGTTCTCATCGAACGAGGTTGGTTTGCACCAAACAAATTCAAAATTGTGTTTCACTTATTTGTCCTTTGTAGTTATGTCAATGAGGTTACTGATACCATATGGAGAATGTTTTGCTTGATTGTTTTAGATTTTTGTTTTTGGATAAGCATGTTAAAATTCCCCAAGGTCTTCCCTTTATATTTTCAAATTTCTTATAGATAGCTTAGAATCTATATATTTTATAGGATTGGTTCATGTCTCCTAAACCTTGTGCCTTGTCTAAAGAATATCTCTTGCCACAAAGTGAGTTTGCTTGCATTTAAGAGTTTAATGAAGTCGTGATGGAGTCTACGTAGATGAGGCCTTGATATGTTATAACTTTTATCAATATAGAAGTCCATGGCTTTTCAGTTATGTATTTTTGAATGAGGGAATTAAGAAGAAGCATATGTTAGTCTGATAATGTTTTTTTGCTACTTAAATAATTATTATGTTGACCTTTAAGAATGTATATATTCTTCTTATAAACATATAATTTTTTTCTTGTATCAAAAATTAAATGCCATATTTATTATTAATGTTTTTTTATTGAAATTTCAAGTACAAAAATATTATTTAAAATACATTTTGTTAAAATGTATGTTTAATTTATTGTTTGCGAATTAAAATATAATTTAAAATTTTACCTTGAATTAAATAAAAATATATATCTTAATTTTTATATATGAATGAATGTTATATTTGTTATTAATTATTTTATTAAATTTTCAAATAACTTTATTCAAAACTCATTTTGCTATTAATCATATCATTGATTTTGAGTCAACTTTTGGAAAAAATCATATCTCACATAACCTATAAATAACATAGATGCATCATCTTTGTTATTTATACTTTATGTGAGATCTGGTTTTTCATCCTTGACCTCACGATGAATCACAAAACATTGACTCAAAATCAATGATCTGATTAATCGGAAATGCATTTTTAATAATGATATAGATCATAAAATTCTGAAGTCTATATCAATAACTTGATTAATTAAAAAGAAAATATTTATTTAAAATAAATTTTGTTAAAATATATATTTAATTTGTTCCTGTGAATTAAAATATAATTTTAAATTTTAATTCAAATTAAATAAAAATATATATCTTAAATCTAAAATTAAAAATAACGTGAAACATTCGTATTTTAAATATTTTGTTAATTATAAAAACATACGTCTTTTAATAATTAAATATGATATTATGAATCATATTTATAAATTAAAATTAGTTTTTCCTCTTTATGTCTTTTTTGAATGAGAATATATGATGAATAACTTTTCAGAGTTTCTATATGTCCCAATATGTTTATTTTCATTAGAAAATCCATGGCCCTATAGAAATATGTGGTTGAACCTATAAACTTAAAAAAACACCTTTAAAATATTTCAACATCTTTTAACATTCACATGATAAACTTCATAAAATACGGAGAGTTTTGGGCGATATAAGACGAATAAACTACAAAAGTAAATATCCAAGTTACAGCGAATTTCTGTATTTGAACGGTAGTAAACACGTTACGTAATTACGCCTGAATACTGTATAGTCCTACTACGTAACCTCCTGAATGGAACGCTGAAAATTTAGTCACATGCTTGAATACGCTAATTATACATGTAGCCAATTGAAATGACACACTGACATTAAAAAAATTGGAAAACACTGCTGTTAAGATTATCTCACATATTTGTTGAAATTTTTGTAACAAGAAAAGCCGATCTAATTCTCCGCTATGGGTGCACTTGACAGCAAGTAAAATTTAAAGAACCAAGAAACAGCGTGATAAATCATAAACGGCCGTATACTTGCAACCGAATAACTATTAAGGACTGTTATTTTCACGAAAGGACATATGGCATAATACTTGTAAACACATCTACAAACGAAATTTGTAAATAGATACATACGCTAGCTCTACTCTTGGAAAATGATTACAAATCTCCATGCGGGCTGTGTCGTTCAACGATGGTATCCAGCCCTGGCTTCCATGAGGACTCCCGGTTGGCACGTTGAATTAAGGCTTCAAGAAATGCAGCAAGATCTTCTTTTCTAAGTCGAAGCTTCATCCGCAAGGTAGATCCGTTGGTGGAGTACGAAGAAGAAAGAATCCTGACCCGGCCTCTATTAATCTTATTGACCACATCATCAACTGCTTCTTGTTTCATTGAATCTCTGCCGATCTCGGGGATGCTATGATCGGAAGAGGCTCTTGCTATGAATATATTGGTTTTGTAATCGATGATTTCATCCTGTGGGTGTGGGAGAGGAATGAGATAATAGACATGACCACCTAAAAGCTCAGCCCTTTCTGGAAGAGGTCTGGTGAAACTGCCCATCCCAAGTGGGAGACCAGCGGGTGCCTCAAAAATCCCATGATTTGGATAATCGATGAGTATTTCCTTAACACAAACAGGACTCCGTACCTTCATCACCGATCCGTCGGCTTTCATTATCTTTATCCGATGACGATGATCGATTATTCCTCTCAGCAGCACGTTACCCATCCTGCTCTCTTCTGTATATACGCTGATGGAGACTTAAACACAGATCGCTATGCTATTCTATTATCAGAGATGGAGTTTCAAAGGGAGATGCCTATGCTATTATATTATCAGAGACGCAGACATCAAACAGAGATATCTATGCCACTATACTCTCCGTGATTCCTTGTATACATCGTAGGGCTCGCTTATATAACTGTTAGAAAGCAGTTTTGGTGAACCAAAGATGATTGAGGCTGACACGGAGGCTTTGGAGGCCGCTACCATGAACATGGATAAGTTGGGGATTGATGTTGGGATGGATAAGTTGGGAACTAAAATATCTTATAGCAATCATCCGCATAATTCGATGCGAGTGTTCCACCTTTAAAAGTGATCGCATTTAATAAAAAATAACGCTATTTTAAGATTGGAAAAATGCACAATGTTACAGACAAACTACCGTGTCTGTTTCTGAAATACACAACGCAACCACCATGCATATTCATTTTTATTCATTTTTTATATTAGGAAAGGATTTGAAAATTTAGTACTTTTAAAATAAATTATCCTTCTTTTCCGGTCATAATGAGTGACTCGGTCCCTCTAATAAGGAGAACGAATTCAAGTCAAAATTCTAAAGCTTTGAAATATTATAAAACAAGTCTCTTCATCAATTCCTGTTTCTAATTTTTTTTTGACATTTGAAACTAATATTACAAAATGGGGCATTTGTGCGTTTGAGCGTTTTGCGGGGGCTGGAATGTGCATGCACTTACCACAAACTGAACTTCCAAATCAGAATCGAGAGACAAATAAACGTCCCCACGGTCATTAGATAATGAGCTCCCGCATTTACCGAAACCGTTTTTCTTAGTCCGCCGAGTCGTGGACCACGACCAAACTTGGGAACTAATTAGCAGACTTTCATGGAAAATACAAACGCCCGACTTTCTTAGACTGCGCCCGCCAACTCGAAATGAATACAATTTTTGTATTTTACGTGTCTTTCAAACCGAGCGCTCAAATTCGCCATGGGAGCCGTTAAAGATTTTATAAAAAAATAAAATAACTAATAAAATAATATATGGTTAAATGTTCTCACAATGATTAACTAATATTGTTCAGATGTGGCTGATATTTAGAGTATTAATTTTGAAGAGAAAGTACATTGAAAATTCTTGATAGAAAAATAAAAATTATTAAATTAATTAATTTGGAGTATCACTAATAGATATAGGAAAATAATTATAACATACACAATCACTTTCTACACTAATAGGTGTTTCCTTGGTGAGATAAATACTAACACTCACACCAACAAGTATTTACTTAGTAAGATAAATAATTGTAACATACACAATTACTTACTCTACTAACACACGCTCTACACTAATAAATATTTAGTTGGTGAAATATTAGTGCTAAGTTTCAAATACCTATTTAGATCGTATTAAACAAATAGTTTGAAAAATAATAAAATAATTTCTTTTTGAAAATTTCACAATTAATTTACAACTAAAATTTATATTTATAATTAAAATTTCACAATTAATTTATGGTTTTTCATTTTATAATTAAAATAAGAGGAATTAATTTATATTTATAACTTTTTTAAAATATATGATTTTTAGTTTATAATTAAAATAAGAGGATTTCATCGCTTAAAATAGTAACAATTTATATGTGGATGTTTTGAATATATTTAAATACGAATTTATAAAAATATATAAATTAAATGGTATCAAATATGAGTATCTTGTGGGTACAAAGTAAGTTGACAAAAGACCAAATTTTACCATAGTTCTCATAGAAGAAAACCCAGTATAACTGAATCTGGTTAAGTTTGGCTAGAATTTATTGTGATGCTTTTGAAGTACGTTGTGGTACAAAGTAAGTTGACAAAAGACCAATTTCATAGTATTATGAACTTCCCATAGAACAAAAACCCAGAGCATTGGCACACACGGACTTTACTTTATTTGCAGTCGTTGAAGTTATCTCAACATTTGTTAAAGTAATTCCTCTGCACCAAACCGTCTCGCTGCATGAAATGTTCACAGCCACATTCGTCGATGGCGTTCCCTGCATGTTTCTATACGTGATATCTTGTATTTGCACTGTGGATCGCTGCACACAACAACATGACGCAGAGTATTATTGATACCAAACAATAATACCAAACTTTGATGGCTGGAATTAGCGACGTTTACGAATTTAGGGGTCTCTCTGAGTTGGGTGAGATTTCCAGAATTATCAAATTTGGTAACTACCCATTCTTTACCTAAAGATGAAATTCTAATTACTTACCCGATTGATAGTATATAGAAGATAAAACAAAATGAGAAATTTATCCTATATTGTGCTCTTAAACAAGTATTTTGGAATTAATGTTGATGGCAACATCGATCGCAAGCACACATCCACGGACTACACCACTCAAAACTCACTTTCATTCATTACGCCAACAAACGACATATATAGGATTACTTTATTATTTAACAAATTCCCAAAATATCTGATTCGTCAACTTATCAAAGATTAATTAAGAAAACGTTGCTAATGACACATAGCAAGTTTTAATTATATGAGAATCTTCTATATTTCTCCATTATTCCAACGCTCCCCCTTAATGGAGAATTGTCTTTTCCACCTCTCTTGTTCCATCATTATTGTAGAGTTTGACATTCTTTTGTAATCGTATTGATACTACAATACATTGGTCATTTTTTGAATATTTTGTAACTCCTTGGTATATTTACTATGTGTAACCAATGTTTATGCACCTTTTCTCCATATCTCAAGACCTAATCAATAATGCTATGCGCCAATGTCTTTCATTTCAAACCCTTATGAGAATTGTCCTTTAACTTCATCAATTAACTTAGAAACATCGCTTGTTATAATAAGATCATCAACATACATAGAAATCATGATAAAATTCCCTTTTTGATATGTATACTTTTTCTTTCCATAGAACCTTTATGAAGAAAGAAAGAATCAATCCTCACATGCTATGATCTTGGTGCATATTTCAATCCATATAAAGCTTTCTTTAACTTGCACACAAGGTCCTTTTGACCCTTTTTAACAAGACCTTTTGGTTGAACAAGGTATACCTCTTGTTTTAGTTCCCCATTCAAGAAGACACACATTTAGCTGATGTAATTTCCATTTATGTTTTGTAGCTAAAGCACTCATCAATCTACTTGTATTTAAATTAGCTACGAATGCAAAAGATTCTACACAATCAATTGTCTTTTTTTGCTACTATCCTTTTGCAACTAACCTAGCTTTATGTTTATATATGTTCCCATCAACGTTAAATTTATGTTGAATAAGCATTTGGATCCTATGGGTAAGATATTTTCATGAAATTCCATTAAATCTCAAGTATATTTATTCATTATAGACTCATATTCTTCCTTGATTTCATCTCTCCACTCTTTATGCTCATTAGCTTCTTCAAAATTCAAAGGTTCTATGACATTTATAACTTTAGTCATCAAGGCGTAATGTTTAAATCTTACTGGTGGTTGAGTTTGATGAGATGATCTTCTTGGTACTTCATCTATTCCACTCTTCTCTTGCTTCATGTGAATCATCTCTTCCTCTTGATTGCATTATGGTTGCTAGAGGTGTTCATGTCATTGGATTCTTGCTGTCTCTATTCATGCTTATCATCTGCTTCCCCTTTGACATCATCATATTGATAAGAAATATGTCAACCATCGTACCTGTCATTCTTATGGCCTTCACCTGCAAGCACATGAAATATTACATATCTTCTTGAAAAAAAATTCTGTGTGGAAGGATCAAATAACTTATATGCTTTATGATCAAGATAGTAACCTATGAAAATACACTTGATAGATTTTGCATCAAGATTCCTCCTATCTTCTTTCAGAACATGAGAAAATGTTTTTCTTTCAAAGATTCTCAAATGAATTACTACTAGTTTATAATCATAAAGTGATTGAAAAGGAGTCTTATGATCTAAGGTTTTAGTTCGACTTCTAGTTTTTAAGTAAACAACAATGAAAATCATCGAACTACAAATAATTAGTAAGATTCTTACCTTTTCACATGCTCCATACACATTGTACTTGGCTTCTATTCTTCCTTTTAGCTAGTCCATTATGTTATGGAGTATATGGTAAAGTGTATTGTTGTACAATTTCGTGGGAGTTCCAGTACTTGATGAATTCATTTGAAATATATTCTCCCTCTTGGAATGATTAGAAGATCTTGATGTGTCTTATTCTTTGCTTTTCAACCAGCTTGTTGAACTACTTAAAATATTCAAATACATAACTCTTATTTCTCATGATGTATATTTAGTAAAATCATCAATAAATATCAAGAAGTAATATGCTCCATCCTAATAATCTGGTGTGCATAGGACCACATACATATGTATGCCTAGTTTCTAGAACATCTCTATTCCTATTATCTATATGAGTAGGGAACTCTTCCCTATTCATCTTCCCTAATCCACACCCTTCACATGCAGAGTATTCATTCTTGATTATTGAAAGAACTTCTACCATTCCTCGTTTTGGATGTAGTGATTGATCAGGATAATTAATGTGGCCATGCCTTTGATGCTAAAGAGTTTTTGTTGTCATTGTTGTGGGTGCAAATTCTTGATGACTTTTGGTTGTCACATTGAGCTTAATAAATCTCCAGTTCAAATTCCCATTGCAATGACCTTGAATAGATTCTACATGTCTTTCACCACATATTGCAAATTTACAAATTCCACTTTCAAACCTGATATGTTATAGTATGGACTGTGTTAATTTTAGTTAACAATGGAATACTCTATACTTAATACAATTTACTTCAATGTTCCTTTAGCAACCCAATAACAATTTCCAATTATTTCTAGTAGCAATCACATTAACGATTAGTCACATTGATAGTAAATGTAGATAGAACATAAAACCAAATGCAGAAGAGAATACAAGACACGAGAACACTAGATTTGGCGGATCCAAAGGAAAAACCCCAATGTGGGGAAAGCCCTTTGATAAATTCTTCTTATTACTAAATCAAAAGTTCAATAGAGAGAGAGAGTATGGAAGTCAAATTTACTTTCCCAACACTAAGTCAAAAAAACCTTGTAAATTTCTATAGTCAACTGCAGTCAAACCTTAGTCCTAACTAGAAAGCCAACACTGGTCAAAACAATAGTCAAACACCTCCTTGAAGATTTTTCAAAGGAAGTCAAACTCAGCCTCCAGCAGTGGTCAAAGTCAACTCAAAAAAATCACAAAAGTTTTGGTCAATCTCCTTCAACTTTGTGGTGAAACAGGCATGTGTTCAACATAGGTCAAACAACCCATAAAAAATTGATTTTTGTGTCATTCAATGTATCCTAAGAAAATTTAAATTCTGCCACAAAAGCCATAGTAAAAACTAGTCGAGATCACGTCGGTCAAATCTCGTCAAACAATAGGAAATTATGCAATTTCGATTCTGCAACTTAGCCCAGAAAACTTCGACCTTCTTGCCACATGTGAGAGAGAGAGAGGTTTACCAATAGTTGTACAAACCAATCTGATGAGGAGAGAGAATAATGTGTGAGCGATAGATGTCCAAATGAGGTGTGAGGTCTCTTATATTTATACACTTCGTTGTGGGTGAAGAGACACATCCATTGAGATTTTTGAGCCTATATAATGATGAATTCAACTTGATCAATTTCCAAATGAGTGTTGGGTTATGCTGGGTTGTGTTATTTTCTCAAATTCTTTCTATGCAGAGGAAAATTGTGTTTCACTTATTTGTCCTTTGTAGTTATGTCGATGAGGTTACTGATACCATATGGAGAATGTTTTGGTTGATTGTTTTAGATTTTTGTTTTTGGATAAGCATGTTAACATTCTCGGATGTATTCCCTTTATATTTTCAAATTTCTTATAAATATCTTAGAATCTATATATTTTATAGGATTGGTTCATGCCTCCTAAACCTTGTGCCTTGTCTAAAGAATATCTCTAAAGAATATGCCTTGTCTAAAGAATATCTCTTGCTACGAAGTGAGTTTGCTTGCCTTTAAGAGTTTAATGGAGTCGTGATGGAGTCCGTGTAGATGAGGCCTTGATATCTTATAACTTTTATCAATATAGAAGTCCATGTGTTTTTAGTTTTATGTATTTTTGAATGAGGGAATTAAGCATAAGCATATGCTAGTATAATAATGTTTTTTTGCTACTTAAATAATTATTATGTTGACCTTTAAGAATGTGTATATTCTTCTTATAAACATATAATTTTTTTCTTGTATAAAAAATTAAATGTCATATTTACTATTAATGTTTTTTAATTGAAATTTCAAGTACAAAAATATTACTTAAAATACATTTTGTTAAAATGTATGTTTAATTAACATTGGAATTAGTTTTGGAGAGCTCTTCAACTCAAACCCTAATGGCGGCAAAACGGTGAAAACCTAAGGAAGTCGGGACGAAAGTGTGGACGACCAACACAGTCTAGTCCAGCAGAACTGTCAGCGGCCAAAGCAGAAAAGGAATGACAGAAAATGTCAGGAGGGGAGAGATCCCCTCCTACCAAGAAGTGGCGGCAGGAGATAGACAAAGCAACCAGGAGTCAGAGGAACAGAAGAGCACGGGGCCGGTGCTAGGAGCGGCCTGGCAATCAGGCCGCAGAGGAAAGTGCCTGCCATGTACAACAGAGAAACCCAGATATGTGATCCCAGCAAACAAGCTGGAAAAGTACCGAAGTTACATGAGGGACCATGCCCTTATCTGTCGGAGTCTGGCCGTCGGAAAGGGACCTCACCAAGTGGATACAACAGAAATGGCAGCCTCAAGGCCACATCGAGCTCAAGCTGGGAGCGAAAGGCTTCTTTACGGTAATCTTCTTTAACCTGAAAGATAGAGAACAGGTTTTTGATAATGGCCCATATTTTTATAATAATGCCGGTCTGTTCTTGCGTTTCTGGGAAGACTGTTATAACCCAGACAAAGAAACCTTTCTAGCTGCTCTTGTCTGGGTCCGTCTATTTGGGCTCCCCACAGACTTCTGGGACTCGGATATCTTGGAAGGAATAGGCAACTCAATAGGAAGCTTTGTGAAGATAGCAAATACTACAAAGAAAGGTAGATACACCTCATATGCCAGGATTTGTGTCTACATGAACCTAGCAAACCCCATCCCCAACACTATAGAGCTTGAATACCACGAAGAGATCTGGTAGCAAAGCATAGACTATAAACATATCCCGTTTAGGTGTCATAGATGGCATACCCATGGCCATCTAGCAAAGGAATGCCCAATAACCCGGGAGGAAGAAGAAATCAGAGGGCCTCAAAAAAACAAGAGAGAGTCGGATCAGGAGGAATTCCAAGAGGTGAGAAACAAAAAGAAAGCCAAGGAACCCCCCAGAAAGATAGGAAAGGCAAACAACCTGACACAGCGAAACCAAACAGTTTCGCTATACTACAGGTAGAAGAGGATGAGGAAGATCAGCACATGGAACATCAAGAGGATAAAGGCTCAGATTGCAGTGAAACTAGTGAAAGGATCCTAACTAAAAGAAAGGCCCCGAGTGAGACACAAGAACACGAGAAGGAAACAGAGGAACAAACAGATCAGATGGAGACAGACCAGGAGTCCAGTAGGGAGGACCTAAGCTAGGAAGAGGAAGTGTTGGAAAATTTGCTGCATGAATGGAAGAACCTGGATGAGAGGTTTATCCCTGAAGATCAAAAGAAGCTGTATATTGAAACCTTCCAACAATATAAAACCAAATTAGAAAAAGGCAAAGCCCCAACAACAGAAAACCAAGAGACTCAAAAAGAAACCAGGTTAGATCAAACTGGTCAAAATAAAGGGGGAAAAAGAAGAGGAAGAAGAAACATCAAGGAAACCATACAACTCATGGGAGAAACCCTAGTCAACACTGGAAAAGTAGTTCCGTTTTCAGTGGTGTTCCAAACCCTTTCTCAAGTTAATCACTGAATTTGACCTCATGGAATATTAGAGGCTTAAATAGTAAAGGAAAACAGAGATATTTGGCAGCACGACTCAAACAAGCCAAACCTGAGATCATGCTTCTCCAAGAAACCAAAATCCCAGGACAGAAAATGGAGGAAATCCTAAATAAAATAAAACCAAGATACGAACATGTCACTATAGACCCCAAAGGCAGTGCAGGAGGAATAGCTATCCTCTGGAACCCAGTTGAAGTCCTCGCTGACTGGTGGATAGGAATGCCAAGAATCCTCACCGGGCGATTCAGACTAATAGGACAAAGTGAATGGGTTGCAATCTCAGCTGTCTATGGGCCCCACACCCGAGCAGACAGAGACCTGTTCCTCACTCAGCTGACTAAGCTCCGAAGTTTACACTGGAACAGAGATGGATCCTGGCTGGAGACTTCAACTTAATTGCTTCTCGAGAAGAGAAAAAAGGTGGAATAAGCAGGGAAGACAAAAAAATGGAAAGATTCAGAGAAGTGCAGACAGAATTAAGAGTAGTGGATATCCTAACCATCAACGTAAAATACACATGGAACAACAGAAGAGGCAGTTCCAAACAGATTGCTTCAAGACTGGACAGATTCCTCATCTCAGAACACATAATTGAGCTGGATATCTTCTATGAAGCCTCTATCCTACCTTCAGCAGGGTCGGATCATTGGCCAATAAAGTTGGAAATAGCCTTAAATAATCAGAGCAAAAGGAGACCCTTCTGGTTCGAGTCCTTTTGGCTCCGAGCCCCTAACTTCCTAGACAAAGTAAGAGGCTGGTGGCAGGACAACAAAAGTGGGAAGGAGGGCCTTAGCAAAATGCGCTCATTTCAGCAAAGGCTCAAAGAAATTAAAAGCAAAATTAAAAAGTGGAACAAGGAAGAATTTCGCAATATCCAGCAGGAGCAGGGCAAACTCCAAGCTAGAATGGAAAGAATCCAACAACAAATCATCTTGGACAGCCGAAGTCAGGCTCTGGCAGAGGAGGAAGGTAGAGTAATCACCCAATTAGAGGAAAGGAGAAAATAGGAGGAAATCCTGTGGAAACAAAAATCCCGAATCAATGGCTCAAAGAAGGCGACAAAAAGTCCAAATTCTTCCACAAAGGCATGATAAATCACCGCAACACAACAGAATATTATCCTTGAAGGACAAGGAAGGAAACATAGTGACTCAGCAAGATGAAATTGAACATCTTTTGGTGGAGCATTTCAAAGGTATTCTCTCTGAACCTAATATCAACATAGCCGAGGACATAGACAAAATCAACCACCATATTCCCAAGAAAGTCTCTAGAGATCAAAACCTGGCCCTTCTTCGGATAATCTCCAAGGATGAACTGGAGGAAGCAATAAACAAAATGGCTAAAAATAAGGCCCCAGGACCTAATGGATTCACCATTGAATTTTATCGAGCCACTTGGAGCTTCATAGGAAATGATCTACTTGATCTAGTGGAGGAATCCAGATGCTCCAAACGCATGCACCAAGGTTTGAACGCCACCTTCCTGGCATTAATTCCAAAGTCTGGCTGCTCAGATGAACCACAGGGTTTTAGGCCTATCTCCCTATGTAATGTGGTTTACAAAATCCTTGCAACTATCATTGTCAATAGGCTTAAGCCTATCCTGCCGGATCTCATTGCCCCAGAGAAAACTGGCTTTGTCCAAGGAAAGCAGATCACCGATGGCATTATAGTTGCCCAGGAAGTGATCCATTCCCTGAAAAGCTCCCGAGCCCCAGGCATGCTTATCAAACTGGATCTGGCCAAGGCGTTTGACAGGCTTAGCTGGACCTATCTGGAAGGTATCCTAAAAGCCTATGGGTTTGATCAACGATGGATAAAATGGATCCTGTCTATGGTTAGCTCCCCCTTCCTGTCAATTCTCCTAAACGGCTCCCCATCTAAAGCTTTCACTCCTTCCTGTGGGCTAAGGCAGGGCAACCCCCTGTCTCCTTTCCTCTTCATCCTAGCTGCAAACGGCCTAGGCAGACTGGTTAAGGCTCAGGTTTCCAAAGAACAGATAAAAGGCCTCTACATCTGTGGAGAAGATATTCCGGTCTCCCACCAGCAGTTTGTGGATGACGTAATGCTTTACGGTCAGGCCACCCTAAAGGAGGCCCAAAGAATTATCAAATCCCTATCTCAATTTAGCAGAGCCTCCGGGATGGAAATAAATAAAGATAAATCGGAAGTGTTCTTCTTCAACACCTCCTTGGCAGTCCAAAGGTTCCTGGCTTGTACTCTAGGCTTCAACAGAGGATCCTTCCCCTACTATTTTCCCATTAAAAATACCCAACAGTGGTATCAGAGCAAGGCTTAGGCTCTTTAAAGAAGTTAAAGAAGCTGAAGGGAGAAGGTTGTTGCTGCAGCAAAACTTCTCAGGCAGACAGAAGACTCAGACAGCGAAGGATTCAGGTATTCCCCAAAAGCATTTCTCTTGTTATTGCTGAAGACAGTCAGTTGTTTTTTTTTTTTAAATCACAGTCAAGGATTTAAAACCATAGTTCAAGATGCAAGGAATGGCAAGCACAAGCATGGGTATGTTCAACACCCAGCTCCCACACTTTAATGGGAAGAACTATGACTACTGGTCTATAACCATGAGAGCTTTGTTCATCTCTCAAGATTTATGGGAACTAGTAGAATATGGGTTTGAGGAACCAGCAGATGAAACAACATTTAATAACCTAACTCAGGGAGAGAAGGACCTATTGAAGCTCAATAGGAAGAAGGATGCAAAGGCCATTGTCTTGTTGTATCAAGCAGTGGACCAGAGTATATTCCCAAGGATAGCAGCAGCTACAACATCACACAATGCATGGCAAACCCTAAAAACTGCCTATCAAGGCATGGAGAGAGTGAAGACAGCAAAATTACAATTGCTGAGAAAGGATTTTGAGAACTTGAACATGAAGGAGTCAGATAACATTGACTCATTCTTCACTCATGTGATTGGTGTAATCACACAAATGAGAACTCATGGAGAAACCATTGAAGATAGAAGGATTGTGGGGAAAATATTGAGGGTCTTACCCTCAAGGTTCGATGCCATAGTCACCACCATTGAAGAGACAAAGGATCTCTCAAACTATTCAGTTGATGAGCTACATGCATCACTGATAACTCATGAGCAGAGGTTGAGTAGAAATGAAAACTCATCCCTTGAGCAAGCCTTCAAGACCCAGATGTCCTTTGGAAGAGGAAGGGGACAAGGAAGAGGAAACCGAAGAGGAAGAGGCAGAAGCCAGAACAGAGGTGGAAGGAACAGCCCATCAAATGCACAAGGAAGAGGCAACAATCCAAATCAGAACCAAGGTCAAGGCAGCAGCCAACAAAGAGATCAATATCAGGCTCAAGGACAAAGGTATGATAAATCTAATGTTCAATGCTATTATTGCAAAAAGTATGGACATTATGCTAGTGATTGTAGAAAGAAACAGCATGATATGAACAGCAGACAAAATGGAAATGTTACAAGAGAAAACAATAGTCAAGAAAATGTCATGTTAGCTTGTAACATGGCTGAAACACATAGTGAGGACATATGGTTTTTAGACTCAGGTTGCAGCAACCATATGACAGGGAATATAGCCCTCTTTTCAGCCTTAAATCAGAATTTGAAATCAGAGGTCACACTAAGAACTGATAGTAAAGTGTCTGTTATGGGAAAAGGGGAGGTAAAAATATTTACAAAGCAAGGAGAAAGGAAAACCATAGCAGATGTCTACTATGTCCCCGGAATGAGATGTAACCTATTGAGTGTTGGACAGCTTATCCAAAAGGGTTACAATGTTTACTTTGTAAATGATGTGTGCACCATCATGGACATACCACCCAGCAAAAGATGCATTGCTGAAGTGAAGATGACAAGGAACAGGATGTTCCCTCTCCAGATCAGGGCAGACATGAAGAACAAGAAGGAAATAGCAGCAGTCACCCAAGAGGCTTTCCAAAGTGTGCCAAAGGATGAAAATTGGTTATGGCACTTGAGATTCGGGCATCTGAATTTTGGAGGTCTAAACCTATTAAGCAGAAAAGGAATGGTAAGAGGATTACCATTGATAGAGAAGCCGGACAGCCTTTGTGAAGGTTGTATATTAGACAAACAACATAGAGAAAGTTTTCCATCAGGGAAAATCATAAGGGCAAAAGCACCCTTAGAGATCATCCACTCAGATTTATGTGGACCGATGCAAGCTCCATCATTAGCAGGCAGCCTATATTTCTTAACATTCATTGATGACTTTACAAGAAAAACTTGGGCATATTTCCTTAAAAACAAAAGTGAAGTGTTTGAGAAATTCCAAAATTTCAAAGCACTTGTGGAGAACCAAAGCGGGCTGCATATAAAAATTTTGAGAACTGATAGAGGAGGTGAATATATCTCCAATGAATTCCTAAAGTTTTGTAGAGAAAATGGAATTCATAAACAGTTTACAACTCGGTACACCCCACAGCAAAATGGAGTTGCTGAAAGGAAGAACAGAACCATCATGGAGATGGCAAGGAGCATGTTGAAGGCAAAGCATTTGCCAAATGAGTATGGGGCTGAAGCTGTACATTGTGCAGTTTATATTTTGAACAGGTGTCCTACAAAAGCAGTCATGAACAAAGTGCCAGAAGAGGCATGGAGTGGGAGAAAGCAAGGAGTCACCCACATGAGAGTTTTTGGGTGTGTGGCCTATGCACACATTCCAGATAAGCAAAGGACGAAGTTGGACAGCAAAGGGGAGAAATGTATCCTTGTTGGATATAGTGATGAATCCAAAGCCTACAGGCTGTATATCCCATCTACCAAGAAATTTTTTGTAAGCAGGGATGTTCAATTCATTGAGGAAGAAGCTTGGGATGGAAGCATAGAGAAAACAGTGAATGTTAAAAACTGTTTGTATCATGATGAGGATGAAGAGGAGGTGGCTGAAATGAATCCCCAAACAGCAGCACCAACACAAGAACAACAAGGTACACCATTGAGGATCAATGAGAGTGCTTCTCCAAGCACACCATAAGGAGGAAATTCAAGTGCATCTTCAAGCACTTGCACACCAAATGAAAGAGGTAAGAAATTCAGAAACTTAAGTGATATTTATGATGAAGGAATGAATTCCTTATTTGCCTTGTATTGTCATGTTGATGATACTATTCATTTCGAGGATGCAATTAAAGATAGAAAATGGATAGAAGCTATGGATGAGGAAATGAATGCCATAGAAAGAAACAAAACATGGGATTTGGTTGAATTACCAAAAGGCAAAGAAGTCATTGGTGTGAAATGGGTCTACAAGACCAAAAGCAATGTTGAAGGCAAGATTGAAAGACATAAAGCAAGGCTGGTTGTCAAAGGCTACAAGCAACAGTATGGGAGAGACTATGAGGAGACTTTCGCCCCGGTTGCAAGAATGGAAACAGTGAGAGCAGTGCTGTCCATAGCAGCACAAAACAAATGGAAAGTCTACCAAATGGATGTGAAATCAGCATTCCTAAATGGAGTGTTAATGGAAGAGGTCTATGTGGAACAGCCTCTCGGATATGAGAAGAAAGGTGAAGAGCACAAAGTGTGCAAATTGAAGAAAGCTCTTTATGGGCTGAAGCAAGCGCCAAGAGCATGGTACAGCAGGATAGATTCATATCTATTGGATAATGAATTTAACAAATGTGAAGGAGAACCCACAGTCTACATCAAGGAAAAGGATGGTAAAATTTTAATTGTTGTCTTGTATGTAGATGATGTTATTTTCACTGGAAATGATATTTATCTTATTGAGAATTTTAAATCAGTCATGAAGGATGAATTTGAAATGACTGACATGGGTTTGTTGAGATACTTCTTAGGCATAGAAGTAGATCAAAATGAAAAAGGAATTTTTATATCTCAAGCAAGATATGTAAATCAAGTTTTGGGCAGATTTAACATGCAAGAGTGCAAGGCAGCAATCACTCCCACAGTGATGGGATTAAAGCTTAGCAGAGAGGACAGCAGCAAGGATTTTGATCCTAGCTTGTATAAAAGCATTGTGGGCAGCCTTATGTATTTAATAGCAACTAGGCCTGATTTAATGTATGCTGTTAGTTTGATTTCCAGATTTATGGAGAGGCCAAAGGAGGCACATTGGCAGGCAGCAAAGAGAATTTTGAGGTATGTCAAAGGTACCAAAATGTTTGGAATTCTATATCATGCCTCAGAACATTCAGATTTGGTTGGGTACACAGATAGCGATTGGGCTGGAAGTGTAGATGATCGGAAGAGCACTTCCAGTTATGTTTTTAACATGGGTTCAGGAGCCATCTCATGGGCTTTTAAGAAGCAGTCCATAGTAGCATTGTCTACAGCAGAGGCAGAATATGTGGCAGCGACAGTAGCAGCATGTCAGGCAGTTTGGATGAGAAGGATGTTGAGAAGCTTAGGCCAAGAGCAGGCAAAAGCAACAGTGGTCTTTTGTGACAATAGCTCTGCTATTGCTTTGTCAAAGAATTCAGTGTTTCATAAGAGAACTAAACACATCGATACAAGGTTTCACTACATCAGAGAATTAGTGAACAATGGAGAAATTGTCCTAGAACATTGCAGGACTCAGGAACAGGTTGCAGACATCTTGACAAAGCCACTGGTTCAGAGGAGTTTCGAATTTTTGAGAAAGTGTTTGGGAATGACCGAACATGCGGCTGTTAAAATTAAAGGGGAGTGTTAAATTATTAATTTCAACAGCGCGGTGGTTTTTGAAAATCGCCCCGGTCTCCCCGCACCTCCTTTGGCAAAAGTCTGTATCCGCCAGAGGGGACCCGACACAATCAGGACGCGCCACGCGTCCCCTGTACAACACCAAATCCGCCTGCTCCCCGGACGTTAAAGTCCGTTTGGTTTGCCCGAGGTTGGCTCCCGAACCTCGTTGGATCAACCAAGTGTTCTGGAAGGTGCACGTGCTCGCGTCAAATGAATTTTTTTTTTTGTCGTTTTCCTCGTTGACCGCCGTGGAGGAAACGTTGTGGTCTTTAATGCATTTACGTAGTTTTGGTGGCGGCCTTTAATGAGATGATGGGCATACGTCCCATATATTTTTTTTATATGTTTCATATATGTTATGTAAGGCGTGCGGCAGTAAGTGTGTGTAAGTTTTTTTTGTTGTTGTTGTGTGTGTATTGTGGCTGCGCGCGGTAGCACATGAAAATCTTGTAAACGCACAACAGTGCGAGATATGATACAGGGGATGTAATGATTTTTGCCCCCAATATAAAACAGATCTTTATGTAATTTCCACAGCAGTGGAAAATCTCTGAAGCAACATAGCTTTGTTTTTTTTGTGAATCCCTCTTTGCACAGAGGTAGAAATATGTAACAGAAAATTCGTTTTAATGGAAATGTTCTTTGTGACTGTGTAATGCTGTCTTATGAGTCATTTTGTTTTTGAAAGGATCCCTGTCAAAAGATCTTGGACAGAGTAAACAGAGCATTGTCTCTGTGGTGGTTATTTTGTTTGGTTTTGGTATTTTCCCATTAAAAATACCCAACACTGTAGTTCATTGCCGTATCATCATGCACATTTCACGAGTTAGTTTTAAGATGAATAGAAATAATTAAAGGAGCCATACACCTGTTAAACCAACCTGCCAAGTCTTGATTCTGGCTCCGTTGGATGTTTCGACAAAAGTGATGTTTTGGACTAGAATGTCATCAATTTTGGCTTCTTCTCCATTCTTTCCCAGGCTTCCAATGCTGCACAAAAGAAGAAGTACAATTCAGATTTCATCTTTACTGATTGTATTTTCTGCGGGATAAGATCCTGCATACTTATCTCACCTGATGCCATGGCCTGGGCCACACTTTATGTTTTTGATATTAATAGTAGATGAGCCCGATGAAATGGAAATGCAATCATCCCCTGATATAGAGTATTTATAATCATAGTTAGCACAACCTTTTATGTTTATTATGTGTTTGCCAATCTGAACTTTAACTAAGTGAAATTAAGACTTGCACTTACAGCAGCTGCGGTGAGATGGATATAAGCTAGATGGATATTGACTGATTTATTATTAAGAAAATGGATCTATGCTATATGGTAATATGTGAATAAACAAATTAACGCAAATTAGTGAAATCACTAACTTCTAACCTGTCTGGATGACACGGTTGTTTATTTGGGCATTCTTAACTCTTTGTAAATGAATACCATCAGTGCTTGGGCTTTTTTCAGGAGCTTGTATCTGAAGCCCGCTTAATTGGATATCAGAAGAGTCGACCACTACGAGATGCATTCGTGGGCTATTGACAAATTGCAGATTTTTTATCAAAACATTTGAACATCCACTAATAGTCATTGCCTGTAAGACCAACCCAAAATCCAAACAACCGGATGAGCACAGCCTTGAATAAAAATTTACAGAAAGATTAAAAAATCCGTTTATAACAAGGTGATCATTGCGTCTTTTTTCAAGCAAATAAACAAGGTAATCGAGTTAAGATTGCCGGCTGGAAACAAACCGGGGGAGCCGCATCCAAGCAGCCATGCACACAAGAAATTTGACGTGGTTAATATAAATTGAAGGAGCCGGTTTATACTACTAATTTGTTGTTTAATGGTAAATGTTGGGTAGGGGAAAGATTGTGGATGATGCTTGTGAAAAGGCTAGAGGTGGAGTCGGTGGAGTCGAACGCGGAAGAGATGGAATATTAGAGAGGATTGCGACAGGATTTTCAATGGCCGCTGACCTGCAGGATAAGAGCCGCGTATGGAAGGAAATTGTCAGTGCCATGTGTGCATCGTGTATTGGGCAAATGACTGAAACCTTTTGCGTGGTTTAACAGCACCATCCATTTTTTTAGTGGCCACATGTACACAACGGTGAGGTGAAACAGAACAGTTAAAGGGAACCCTTACTTGTCGTTTGTGCACCTTGCAGGATTTAGACCACCAATCTTGGCCTTGGCCATCAATGACACCGCCACCTTCTATGGTCAACCCAGATATACCATAAAATCGAATCCACTGATTAAGTTCACTGCTATTCCATGCAGATTGTTTGGGTGCAATTATTGTTCCGGAAATCTGCAAGATTATGATTTTAGCAAATAATTTAACATGGAATTTTCATGATACTGGACATCCATCATCTTAAAAAACATACAATCCAATATCCAACATTCTCACCTCTACTGAAAGATGAGACTTGCAATGGCAAGAAAACGTCACTGGTGTAATTAGAAATGTCTTCCCCAGTGGTACTTGCAACACTGCGTTGGAACATGCATTGCATGCAGCTTCCCATGCTTTTATGAATGCCTACAAATCACAAATGAGAAACAATACGTAGGTATTATAACAACAATAATGATATAATCAAATTTTCTTGTTTGCGAAAGAAAGGATTTAACTAGTTCTCTAGAAGGAACAGGGACATATCTTTGGCAGTTACCAGAGAGCAAAAAAAATATTTATTCCTAGTGCATGAATACTATTAAAATAAGGGAAGATATTGATTTAAAAAGGTGAATATTGAATCTATATAATTGATTAAAAAGTATTCACCGTCCGATCATCTTTTAAACCGCCCGCATGTGCACCGTAGTCCATGACATTGAATATCGGTGAAGCGCTGGAATCACTTTTGCTCAGCACCTTTCTATGAGTAGCCCAACTTGAATCCACCATTAACAGAGCCATAATAGCAACAACTGAAGCGAATGTAGTCTGCACATAATTTATTTGTTCAAAACGACTCCAAATTTTTTCACGCACAGAAAATTAGAATATCACAAACATTGTTTGCAAGGAATTACCACCAATTTGATATCCATCGCGATAGTTCGGAGGTCGAACCGTCGTTGTAGCCGATAGGTGCTCGAAACTTGTTTCATGGAAGGTAGAAGAGCGGGGATTTTATAGTGCCAGGAACTTCTTTTCGGTTTGCTTTTTCTTCACCTTGATAGACTCGGGTTGGTCCATTTTATTTTTTCAAAACGCACTGTGGCCATAAAAATTGACTTAACTGTCAGTGCGCATTGAGGAAACTGGCGCTGCTGTAACATATTCAAATGCTAGAGGACCACGAATACTTTGATGGTTAGTCAGTTTTCGGAGCTTCATATTTGATTTAATCAATATTCCACGCCAACCGAATAATATGAACGCCGAGAGAGCTCACGTTTTCGCCTTTCCAATATCGAATCGAATTATGAAATTAAGCTACGACAAATGTTAAAATGATGACATACCAGAGTCGTAGTACTTCCCCCGCATTATGCGTGGCTGCTGAACAAAAATCTTTCGTAATAAGAAATATTGACTTGTGTATATGGATTGATGGACGTATTTTCCGGACATTCTCATTCCATCTCCGATTCTTACGGAGAGACCGGGATGAGTCATTCTCTTTGACTAATACAGGAGATGTGGTCCGACCTGATACAGTCATGGGCCGTAGATTGCGTTTCTTCTTCAGAAGTTATCTGCATCTTTATATCGAATTCTTTCAACAACGGTGTACCTAGATGTGATCTTGTTGTGTGGATGCTTCGTCTCTCACCTGTTAAAATTAAATCGAATGCCGTGACATTATTGAGGATGAAATATAGTTGATATTGTAATAAAATGTAATTTTATTTTCGCGGGTAGCGTTATTGAAATTTTTTCCCTTGGTTGTAATTTTCTTCTCCCTAATTATATCTTATGCAATTATATTTCATGTGATTATATATTTGATTCTTAGGATTATTTGTTATTATTAGATAGAGTTATGTTGTAAAAGGTAGTTTAGACTTACCGAATTGTGAGATTTTTTTCAACTAATTATTGATAAATTATTGGATGCTAACATATTTTCTTTCTCAAATAAGTGATTGTGTGTTTAAGATAGTATGTTTATCTTATAATGTAATTATCATTGTTTAATAGAAAGTTCTCAAGAAAAAAATTGTGTAATAATGTTTATTTTCTTGTATTTTTAGACGGTATCATAGCAGCTCCCCACTGCCTCATTAGTAGGCCCATAGAAATTGAAAATCCCTGCTCCCCACTGCCTCATTAGTAGGCCCATAGAAACTGAAAATTAATAGTAGATAGGTATGTTGTGAGTATTAAAATAGTTGTTTTTCCACCATTTGAGCATTGACTACATTTGTTGCTCAAGGAGTGAAGAGATTTGAAAAAGGCCTTGCTCCCCACTGCCTCATGAGTAGGCCCATAGAAATCGAAAATGAATAGTAGATACGTTTGTTGTGAGCATTAGAATAAGTTGTTTTTCCACCAGTTGAGCATTGACTACATTTGTTGCTCAAGGAGCGAAGAGATTTTAAAAGGGCCTTGATATACTCTCGAAGCACACTATGTTCTCGGATAGGGACACTCAAAAATGGAAAACAAAACATGAGAAGGATTTGAAAAGGGCCTTGCTATACTCTTGAAGCACGCTATGTTCTAGGATAGGGGCACTCAGAAATGGAAAACAAAATATGAGAAGGGTTGCCGGCCACTAGTGAGACAATTGCATACTCAGGAGACTACACCACTCAACACTCGCATTCATTAGGCCAACACACTCTAATTACTACACCACTCAACACTCACTTGCATTCATTAGGCCAACGCACTCTAATTTCATACTCGGGACACTACACCACTCAAAACTCACTTTCATTCATTAGGCCAACAAACTCCTACATATATAGGATTACGTTATTGTTGAACAAATTCCTAAAATATCTGATTCGCCAACTCATCAAAGATTAACTAAGAAAACAGTGCTAATGACACATAACACGTTTTATTTATAGGACAATCTGCAAGATTTCTCCATTACTCGAACGCTCCCCCTTAATGGAGAATTGTATTTTCCACCTCTCTTGTCCCATCATTATTGTAGAGCTTGACATTCTTTTGTAATGGTATTGATACTACCATACATTAGTCATTTTTGAATCTTTTGTAACTCCTTGTTATATTTACCATGTGTAACCAATGTTTATGCACCTTTTCTCCATATCTCAAGACCTAATCAATATTGCTATGCGCCAATGTCTTTCATTTCAAAGCCTTATGAGAATTGTCCTTTAACTTCATCAATTAACTTAGAAACATTGCTTGTTATAATAAGATCATCAACATACATAGAAATCATTAAAAATGCCCTTTTTGATATGTATACTTTTTCTTTTCATAAAACCTTTATGAAGAAAGAAAGAATCAATCTTCACATGCTATGATCTTGGTGCCTATTTCATTCCATATAAAGCTTTCTTTAACTTGCACACAAGGTCCTTTTGACCTTTTTTAACAAGACCTTTTGGATGAACAAGGTATACCTCTTGTTTTAGCTCCCCATTCAAGTAGACATACATCTAGCTGATGTAGTTTCCATTTATGTTTTGTAGCTAAATCATTCATCAATCTAGTTGTATTTAAATTAGCTATAGATGCAAACAATTCTACAAAATCAATTCCCTCTTTCTGTTAGTATCCTTTTGCAACTAACCTAGCTTTATGTTTATATATATTGCCATCAACTTTAAATTTAAGTTTGAATAACCATTTGGTTCCTATGGGTACCATATTTTCATGAAATTCCATTAAATCTCAAGTATATTTATTCGTTATAGACTCATATTCTTCCTTCATTTCATCTCTCCACTCTTTATGCTCATTAGCTTCTTCAAAATTCAAATGTTCTATGACATTTATAACTTTAATCATCAAGGCGTAATGTTTAAATTTTACTGGTGGTTGATTTTGATGGGATGATCTTCTTGGTACTTCGTCTATTGCATCTCTTCTCTTGCTTCATGTGAATCATCTCTTCCTCTTGATTGCATTGTGGTTGCTAGAGGTGTTCATGTCGTTGGAACCTTCCTCTTTCTATTCATGCTTATCATCTGCTTCCTCTTTCACATCATCATATTGATAAGTAATATCTCACCCATCATACCTGTCATTCTTATGGCCTTCACCTGCAAGCACATGAAATAATACATATCTTCTTGAAAAATCTTTATGTGTGGAAGGATCAAACAACTTATATGCTTTATGATCAACACATTAACCTATGAAAATACACTTGATAGATCTTGCATCAAGATTCCTCCTATCTTCTTTCAGAACATGAGAAAATGTTTTTCTTTCGAAGATTCTCAAATGAATTACTACTAGTTTATAACCATAAAGTGCTTGAAAAGGAGTCTTATGATCTAAGATTTTAGTTCGACTTCTAATTTTTATGTAAAAAACAGTGAAAAATCATCAACCTAGAAATAAGTCATAAGATTCTTACCTTCTCACATGCTCCATGCACATTGTACTAGGCTTCTATTCTTCCTTTTAGCTAGTCCATTATGTTATGGAGTATATGGTAATGTGTATTGTGGTACAATTTTGTGGGATTTCCAGTGCTTGATGAATTCATTTGAAATATATTCTCCCCCTTGATGTGATTAGAAGATCTTGATGTGTCTTTTTCTTTTCTTTTCAACCAGATTGTTGAACTACTTAAAATATTCAAATACATCACTCTTATTTCTCATGATGTATATTTAGTAAAATCATCAATAAATATCAAGAAGTAATATGCTCCAACCTAATAATCTGGTGTGCATAGGACCACATACATATGTACGCCCAATTTCTAGAACATCTATATTCCTTTTATCTATATGAGTAGGGAACTCTTCCCTATTCGTCTTCCCTAATGAGCGCCCTTCACATGTAGAATATTCATTCTTAAGAATTAAAAGAACTTCTACCATTCCACGTTTTTGATGTACCAATAAATCTTGATAATTAATGTGGCCATGCCTTTGATGCTAAAGAGTTTTTGTTGTCATTGTTGTGGGTGAAAATTCTTGATGAGTTTTGGTTGTCAAATTGAGCTTAATAAACCTCCAATTCAAATTCCCATTGCAATGATCTCGAATAGATTCGGCATGTCTTTCACCACATAATGCGTATTTACAAATTCCACTTTCAAACCCTGATATGTTATAGTATAGACTGTGTTAATTTTAGTTAACAACGGTATGCTCTCTACTCAATACAATTTACTTCAATGTTCCTTTAGCAGCCCGATAACGATTTCCAATTATTTCCAGTAGCAATCACATTAATCGTTAATCACATTGATAGTAAATGTAGATAGAACATAAAACAAAACATAGAAGAGAAGACAAGACACGAGAACACTAGATTTGGCGGGTCTAAAGGAAAAACCCTTTGATCAATTCTTCTTATTATTAAATCAAAAGTTCAATAGAGAGAGAGAGAGAGAGAGAGAGAGAGAGAGAGAGAGAGAGTAAAATTCAAATTTACTTGCCCAATACTAAGTCAAAAATACCTTGTAAATTTCTATAGTCAAATGCAGTCAAACCTTAGCCCTATCTAGAAAGCCAACGCTGGTCAAAACAATAGTCAAACACCTCCTTTGAAGCTCACTGATGGAAGCTCACGTAAGAGTATGTGAATAAGTTCTCTTGTGAAGCCACAGAAAAATTGCTAAAGTAAGCTGAGATTATCTCGGTAATTCAATTTACAAGCTGGTGGAAATGGCCTGAATTCAAGAGTCCAAACGATGTCCGAAGAAAAATAATGGTCATATTTATGGATAATTACATGCTGATAGTAAAGGAAAGAATTATAAACAAAGTTAAAAGATAATTTTTTATTGTGTGGATAAAGGTACACATGTTGAATATTTCGCACATCCAATGTATGAAGTAAAAGTTGGACAGTATGACACATTGAAAAAAACTTCATAAGTTGAAATCAAGATTTTTTAAATGTTTATGTGGGGTTTTATCTTGTCAAGAGGAAGTTGAGTCATATTACATGTCTCGTCTTGAAAAATAGTTGGGGTGAATGATTGGTGTTACCAGAATCTCAATTCTAAATTTATATTGAAGTTTTGAAATTTCTTGAAAATAAACAATATTTCATGTCATTAGAATACATTATCATAAATTTGGTTTTCATTGTAGTGACATTTAGTATGACAAACTATTGTCACATGTTTGAGTGTGTGTTGGAACTAGTCATTCCAAAAATAGATAGGTTTTATTATAAGAATGGTTGAGTAGTAGATATCATGAATAGATGAAGAACTATGCGAAATACAAAACCTTCATCATGTGAAACAAAGATACAAATTAAGAAACCAAATATGTCCATGATTGTAAACGAAGAAGATTTTTTTCTCGTCATGTATGTCATGTAACTTTTGTTTATTTTTGTAGTACTGCATGGGAGCGCCATTTAAGAGTCGCATAGTAATAAGTGTTGTAGCTAGAATTGAGTTCTAGCTATATGTTTTTGTTCCATGTGCTATATGTTGAATGTTGCACTATAAGTCCATTTTTGCTTGTGCATAGAGAATGTAATATTGAGATGGATACATCCAACATCCAAAATGCTTTCTTAGATAAATGGTGAATACGATGGATGACACCCATATATCTTGACAGATGGAAACAGGTCCATAGGATGGTTAGTTAATCAATTATCATGGTCATATTGATGTTGAGATCTAGAGTACAACAAGTTCCCAGTTAATCAGAGGTATTATAGCCATGCTTTGTTTCAAGCTGATACAAGACACAAGATCATTTTATTCGATAACATGTGGAGGTTAATACTATTCATTGAATACATTGTTTGACAAATGAGAAAATTGAAAACATCTTCACTAAAGCACTTGAAAGAGAAAAGTTATAATTAGAATGATGGTTGGGCTCATTAACATCCCCTCATATTAAGGGGTGAATGTGATATGTAAATATAAGAAATATGAACCAGTAGAACATGAAGAGACATTAGACCTTGGAATTTGCAACTAAAGGTCATTACATTTTGTATATATATGTATGATTTTCTAATGGAAAATAAATCAATTTTGGGTGTTACTTCACTTGGTAAGAAAATGTGCATTGTTGGTTCTTGTCAATATAAGATTTGCATCATATTTAGTTTATATCATTTTTTTGAATCCTGCATTTTCCATAATTCCATTTTCTTTGTCATCTTTTCCTCTAGCACTTACCATAACATTGTTCCTTTCTTACCCTTGCATCTATTCTTTAATCCATGAGAAAATTATTCAACTAGTCATAGTAAATGGTAATTACACTCATATCTTATTAATAAATTAGTTGCAAATTAGTTTCCCAATGTTATTTTTTGGGAACAAACAATAAGCAGTGAATGAACCATGGAGTGTCATCTCTCTATTTCCGTATTAACATATTTCATCCTATCGTGAACATGTCACATGTCAATTCATTGTTTTTTTATTGCATGAGTAATGAGATGTGTCTATTTGTTAAAATTAAATGCATGTTATAGCTTGAGCATATAATATGATTATTGTTTCAGGACATTTGTGTGTCTTTCAACAACTTAGTATGTAATTCATGGAATCCTACTTTTAACATATATAGTGGGAACAAAATATATAATTAAATAATTGAATGTAATCTCAAAATTCACTTATCTCCCACAAGTTTCGTGAGGCTCATAAAAAGGATAAAGCATATTTTTTCCTTATTCCACATAAATCTATTTTATGACTAAATTTGAGATTGATTACTATTGGTGAAAGTTTATATCCTCTATGTTTTTCATGAAGTTATAATGTGAACATTCATTAAAAAAGGCATCACAAAATCTAAAATTGTGATTACAGCAATGAGAATTTTGATTCTTTTCATTCATTTTATAGCATCATTAGACCCTAACTCCTCTTTCCTCTACAATGATCATTCACATTTTCTCAAATTCATGCATATTTGTCTATCACGCTCTTTCACTTTTTGCTTCTTATTTGTAGCACCATTGATATCTATGTGACAATAACTGCAATTTTTTTAGAGTGCCCCATAGACCTCTTCCTCTTCACCTCATCACAAGCCCATGATTAAGGAGATGTATCCTTTGTAGCATCAATACTTGGAACAACATTTCTAAAGTTTGGTGATATTCATACGAAAACATAGGGATATAGTAATATAATTTTTATTGTCATCAAACTTATTTGTTATAGATTCAGCTCTAACATCACATGATCTTATGCATTTTTTTCATGGTTTGAAAAACAGAGTGAGTGATCAGTACCTTCAATAAGAACAACCTAGATATTAAATAGTTAATGTAGTCAAGTTAATTTATCATGTTCTTACAACCTACAATACAAGTAGAATTATGACCTTTTAGAAAAGGCCTAAAGATCTATTACAATTTATTTTCTTTTGATATCTAGAACGAATGTGACTCCCAGGGTTAAACGAGATGAGAGGCACAAAAATATTTGATTTTATGATCATGTTTAAATTTTTTTGTTACCATTTTAACAATTTGAAATTCCCTTAAAAAATGGGTTCAATGTGTATATATATAACTTCTCAAAATATTATTTCACTTCCAAGGTAGGGTATAAATCTTTGTTTGAAGACAACATTATCGATCTAAAGTTGTGGCACTAGATATTTATTTGGAAATTCAACACTCTAATTAGAACAAAGCTTTACTTGTGGATTTCTAGGTCCCTATACTACTAGTGTAACCCTTTATTTTTATTAGTACAACCCCCTTATTGTAATATTGTGCCCATATAGTCCACATGTTGTTATTATTATGCCCCATAGAAGCCCACTATTATTGTTGTTGTGCCCCTACAATATTGTTGTTATGTAAGCTCTGATTGTATTGGGACACCTTAGACTCCTATATATAGAAAGGAGGTCCTGTCATTTGTATCATCCAAGATTTTTTCATTTGTGTAATGTAAATGATGTTGGCCCCTCTAAGAGGATGATTTCTAAGTCATTGATCTATATTTTCTATCTTTTTGTGAGTTGCTTTCATAACATTTTGTATGAGAGCTTTGTATTCTAGGGTTTCGCTGCTCCAAATAGGTCATTGTTGAATTTTTGCTATAAATTTTCTTGTAACGTTTCAGAAGCTAAAACAAAAACCCATTTTAGCAAAAATATCTCTGAACCTTGGGGCCGAATTTCAGATCTTCTTTCACTATATTTTTGGAGCTACAATCCAAGACATTTAGGGTTTCTACAGGCTCCTGAGTTACATCACAAACAGGTGACCTTGGAAAAATCATCATAACTTTCTCTCTGAGCATCAGATTGAAATTTTGTCAGAACTAATAGAAAGAGGACGAACTTTACTTTTCCGTGTATTGTTTTTAGGTTCGAAGGTCGAAACAATGAGATGTGGATGGTCATACAAGTTCACTCTACTGAACTAGTCTATAATTAGGTCATCATAAGAAATTTTGCATAACTCTTTATTGAAGAATCCAATAATGATCAGACTAGTGGGGTTAGAAAGAGGACTTAGAGAGCTACCACAAACACAATTTTAGAGCTTGGAGATTTGAAATTATAGAGTTACAGTCGTTTCAATATCAAGCTCCTAAAATCAAGAATAGGTGATATGAGGAAGTTTGATGGCAAGGATCCGGTAAATTGGATACTACAGATGGAGCAATATTTTGATCTACATGATGTAAAATTGTCACAAAAGGTACATATTGCATCTTTATATTTAGTATTGAATCATATTTTATGGTATAAAGGGCTTTGTTCTCGTAAACCACCTGTCAGTTAGTCAATTTTCACGAAGGAAATGATAGAACATTATGAGGATCCAAAGAGAAACACCTTCTTTAGCCAATTGATAAATATCAAACAAAAGAATTCAATGGCAAATCACATCGAGGACATCCAAAAATTAAATATAAAGGTAAATGATATTCTAGAGAAGTGAAGGATTGGTATCTTCACAGGGACTTTAAAGGATAACATTCAACATGAGGTTTGTCTTTGGGAACCTGATCCATTGGAGAAGGCATTCATGTTGGCAAGAAAAATTGAAAGCAGAATTATGGAAACAAGGAATCGTACCACTCACAACTATAAATATGGATGTGTTTTTGCTCCTAGCCTTCCACAACCTACAAGGTTTACACCAAAGCAATTGGAAGAAAAAAGAAAAAAAGGGCTTTGTTACATTTGTGATAGCAAATACACTAAAGGTCATAAGTGTGCTGAGAAGAAATTATTTTACATAGACTGTGAAGAGGAGGAAGAAAAGAATCAAGAAACATCAAAAGAAGAGGATATACACCAAGAACCAACCTCAAGGAAAAAACAAATGAATCAGACCATATCTTGTAAAGAATTAGCATGAATTACCACTCCTCAAACTCTCAAGATAGAAGGACATATCAAGAATAAAAAGGTTCAAGAAGTGAAAGATCACCTCGAGCATCAAGAAATGAATCTGACCATATCTTGTAATGTATTGGAAGGCATTACCACTCCTCAAACTCTCAAGATAGAAGGACATATCAAGAAGAAAAAGGGTCAAGCAGTGAAAGATCACATCGAGCATCAACAACAAGTTCTCCAACTTTTAAAGGATAACCCCACTTTGGCGAAGAATAGAATGAAACAACAGTAAGATCAACATTGTAGCGAAAGCAGTTTTGATGTAGGTGATTGGTTATTTATACAAATACAATCATAGAAACAAATTTCCCTCAAGCAAACTAATAAGGATAATAAATTATCACCAAAGTATTATGGTCTGTACAAGGTGTTACAAAACATCGGTACTATGGCATAGAAATTGGAGCTTCTTACATCTTCCCGAGTGCACCTAGTTTTCCATGTTTCATGATTAACGAAGGTTATAGGTGAGAAGATATCAGTTCAAACAATATTGCAAGAACTTGACGAGGAAGGACAATCATATTAGAACCCGGAGCAGTCACAAAAACAAGAAATCGATTGCTACGGAATCGATCAATTTTAGAGTATCTCATCAAGTGGAAGAACTTGCCCGCTAAAGATTCCACATGCAAGGATGAGAATTTTATGCAGAAGCATCCAGAACTACTCAAACATTGAGGACAACACTTTTTGAAGGAGAGGGGCATGTTAGGTCCCTATACTACTAGTGTGACCCCTTATTGTTATTAGTGGAAACCCCTTATTGTATTATTGTGCCCATATAGTCCTCATGTTTTTATTATTATGCCCCATAGAAGCACACTATTGTTATTGTTGTGCCCCTATAATATTATTGTTATGTAGGCTTTGATTGTATTGGACCCCTTAGACTGCTATATATAAAAAGAGGGTCTTGTCATTTGTATCATCAAAGAATTGTTCATTTGCGTAATTTAAAGGAGGTTTCCCCCTCGAAGAGGCTGATTTCGAAGTCGTGGATCTATATTTTATATCTTTTTGTAAGCTGGTTTCATAACATATCTGTCACCGACAAATTTCCTACTTGGGATGTTCCCATTAAAGGAGGTTGGGTTGGGCCAAACAAATTCCTTCTATGCAAAGGAAAACTGTGTTTCGCTTATTTGTCCTTTGTAGTTATGTCGATGAGGTTATTGATAGCATATGGAGAATGTTTTGGTTGATTGTTTTAGATTTTGTTTTTTGGATAAGTATGATAAAAGTTTCCAAGGTATTCCCTTTTTCTTTTCAAATTTCTTATGGATAGCTTAGAATTTATGTATTTTATAGGATTGGTTGAACATACCTCCTAAATATTGTGTAACCAAGATCATCTCTATTTCTATGGACTTTTGATCAAAACCAAATAAATCACTCACAAGATCTCCTCAAATTATTGAGTTGGATTATGATGTGCCACGTGGTGTCTTTACGGGGTCATTTGAGGTTAGTTGCCTCATTGTAGGGAGAGTGTAGTTCTCCATTTCAGTCATTCACATTTTATGTATTACATATATTCCCTAGGCTATGGGTCCAACAATAACGTTGAATTCATTTCTCTCTGGTTTTTCTAAGAGATACCTCGAAAGGAGGTAAACAATATCAATCTTGAGACCATATTACACGACATTGAGTAGGTATTGCACTCCTTTGAATGGATTTCATATTTCCATATACTTCATAAACTTATTGAGGAAGTTAATGCCTTGTCTAAAGAATATCTCTTGCTACAAAGTGAGTTTGCTTGCCTTTAAGAGTTTAATGGAGTCGAGATGGAGTCCATGTAGATGAGGCCTTGATATGTTATAACTTTTATCAATATAGAAGTCCATGGCTTTTCAATTTTATGTATTTTTGGATGAGTGAATTAAGCATAAGCATATGTTAGTCTTTAAGAATGTATATATTCTTCTTCTAAATATACAATTTTTTTTCTTGTATCAAAAATTAAATGTTATATTTATTATTAATGTTTTTATTGAAATGTCAAGTAGAAAAATATTATTTAAAATAAATTTTGTTAAAATGTATGTTTAATTTATTCTTTGTGAATTAAAATATAATTTAAAATTTTACCTCGAATTAAATAAATAAATAAATAAATATATATATATATATATATATATATATATATATATATATATATATATATATATATATATATATATTTTTTTATAATGAATTAATGTTATATTTATTATTAATTCTTTTATTAAAATTTCAAATAACTTTATTCAAAATGCATATCATTGGTTTTGAGTCAACTTTTGGGAAAAGCCATATCTCACATAAGGTATAAATAACATAGATGCATCATGGTTTTGAGTCAACTTTTGGAAAAAACCATATCTCACATAAGGTATAAATAACATAGATGCATCATGTCTGTTATTTATACTTTATGTGAGATCTGGGTTTTCATCCTTGTCCTCATGATGAATCACAAAAAGTTAACTCAAAACCAATGATTAATCAGAAATGCATTTTTAATAATGATATAGATCATAGAATTCTGAAATCTATATCCAATAACTTAATCAATTAAAAATAAAATATTTATTTAAAATAAATTTTGTTAAAATATATATTTAATTTATTCTTTTTCATTAAAATATAATTTCAAATTTTAATTCAAATTAAATAAAAATATATATCTTAAATCTAAAATTAAAAATAACCTAGAACAGTTATATTTTAAATATTTTATTAATTATAAAAACATACTTGTTTTAATAATTAAATATTATATTATAAATCATATTTATAAATTATAAATTAGTTTTTCCTCCTTATGTCTTTTTTGAATGAGAATGTATGATGAATAACTTTGGAGAGTTATTTGAATGAGAATGTATGATGATTAACTTTGGAGAGTTTCTATATGTCCCAATATGTTTCTTGTCATTAGAAATTCCATGGCCCTATAGGAATAAGTCGTTGAACATATAAACTTAAAAAAGGACCTTTAAAATATTTCAACATCTTTTAACATTCAAATGCTAAACTTCATAAAATACGAAGAGAAGAGTTTTGGGCAATATAAGACGAATAAACTACAAAATTAAATATCCAAGTTAGAGCGAATCTCTGTATCTGAACCTAATAAACACGTTACATAATTTACATGCGAGGGAAATAGCGCTCGCCCTCTGAGTAATTATTTCCACCTCTATAGCATTATAAATTCCCTCTCACATGCGAGGGAAATAACGCTCACCCTCTAAGTTACAGCACGTGAACAAATGAATGGAGCGTGGAGAGAGAGGGCAAGCGCTCGCATGTCAGAGGGCATTTATAATGCTATAGAAGTGGAAATAGGAGTTTCCGTAGTTTCTACTCATGCTTGTTTAATGACCGAATCAATAAACAATATGCCAAGTGGTAATAATGATATTAATGATACAAGTTTGATCCATTCTGACAACCATCATTATGAGCGTTCACATACCAGAAATGTCTTTATAGAATACCTTGTTACGAACGAGTTTACACTCGAGAGTTGTTGACATGATTATTATTAAATTCATAGAAGAACATGTAAATGTTGACATGATTGGTAATAGAATGTCATGTCTTTATAAAATATGTAATGGTATGTGAAAAAGAAGGTTAACATTTTGGAATTTCCATTCTGTGCGAGTGTTCCACTTTGAAAAGCGATTGCATTTAGTAAAAAATAACGCTATTTTAAGATTGGAAAAATGCACAGACAAACAACGCAACCACCACATATTGATTTTTTATTCATTCGCACTTTTAAAATAAATTCTCCTCCTTTTCCGGTCATAATGAGTGACTCGTTGACTCTAATAAGGAGTTCAGAAGTTTTGAACGAATTGAAAATTTGAATGCTAAATACCTTGTTTGCAGGGGTATAATGAATAAGTGTACATTTGGATGATAAGTTTAAACTATATTTAAAAACTAATTAATGTTTATAATAGCTATTAAAATAAAATGTTCTTCACTATATAATTTATTATTGTTATTATTATTATTATTATTATTTACCCTTTAACTTTATCTAATCATAATAGAATAACTAATCAATATTCATTATATATATATATATATATATATAAACTCAATTTTCATTTTTAATACTTCCTCGTGAATTGAGGATAATGAATATTCATCTTCAATAGTTGCTCCTGAACTGATGATTGTTATGAGGATAACTAATATGCATTTTCAATAGTTCCTCCTGAACTGATGATTGTTGAGATCCACCTCTATTAGACTATCATTGTCAAAGCTTAAGACCAACAAAAGGTGGACTAAAGATATTGAATGCAATATCGGGGTAAGCAGGGGTGTCCCCTATCCCCTACTCTTTTTGGAATTTATATCGATAAGCTTGCAGGTTGCAAGGGCACCGAGCTTGGTGATATAATCAATATTCTCCTGATATTGGTTTTCTTGCAAAAATCCATGATGACCTATACAAGCAACTTATGATTCTTAATGCCTATGAGAGTTAATACTGACAAGTCTAAATTCATGATGATTAAAACAAAAAAGACCACCCATGGTAGTTTTTCCTATGATAACCATTATTTAGAGCAGATTTCTTCTTACAAATATTTGGGTATTGACTTTCCTCATCAACTCAACAATATTATAACATCGAGAAAATGCTTAATTATAGCATCAAGAAAAGGATTATTGGAGGCTGGAAAGTTTATTATGAGCTTGAA
The DNA here is from genome assembly GCA_031772625.1 of Pinus tabuliformis. NCBI lineage: Eukaryota > Viridiplantae > Streptophyta > Pinopsida > Pinales > Pinaceae > Pinus > Pinus tabuliformis. The sequence continues at coordinate 519,768,428 of CM062818.1, forward strand.
AATAATTGTAAGTCCACCAATATTTGCATTTGCAGTAAAACAAGGTTCCTCTTTGAGACATAGCATCAAGAAAATGATTATTGGAGGTTGGAAAGCTTATTATGAGCTTGAAAACAATTGTAAGTCGACAAATATTTGCATTTGGAGTAAAAAAAGGTTCCTCTTTGAGACTCTCGTTACCCTGTTGTCTTATACGAATGTAAAGTTTGGGGTTGTAGTATATCCAATGAGTCGTGGAGAAAGATTGAGATGATTCAAAAGAAATTCATAACCTACAACCTAAATATCATGGGAAATACTCCCTATCCTATCCTCTTGATCGAAGTTGGCATGTTCTCTAGTCAAAGTATGATTATGTTTAGATATTTGATGTATAAGAAGAACCTTTACAACATGGAATCCAAGAGGCTCCCAAAAATTGCTTCTAACTTTAGTCAAAACCCACACCTTCACCCCAAGCGCGGGCGGCATAAGGATGCCCAGTCTTAGCTCAAAAATTGGGGAATTAAGGAGGAGATCATCATGGGAGGCAAGGACAATGTCAAAGATACTATTACCTCCATCATGGGAGGCAGGAACAGTGTCAAAGATACTATTACCTCCAATTTTAACGACAAGTTGTGGGATGATAAGGAGCTTGAGGGTAAAAGGAAGCTAAGATACTATAAGGAAGTGATCAAACCCACTCTTGATAACGAGAATTATCTCTTTGTGTTAACAAGTACTAAGAAAAAAATGAACATCACTAGGATAAGAACTAATTCTCATGACCTTCAAAGTGAGACCTGGTGATGGTCTACCCCCAATATGCCCTAAGATGATAGAATCTGCTAGATTTGCGATACTAAGAAGGTGGAAGATGAAAAATGCTTCCTCTTTTACACTGCCCGACTCTTACTCACATCCGCTCTTAATTCATGAACATCTGCGATACTTATAATCTTATCGACTTATTAAGCCACCCCAACTGTAGCGATCTTGGAGCGCTTCTCTCTCTTCTTTTTTATCACATAAACAAGATTTTGAAGAATCACAATTAGATTCTTTTTCTTTTCTTGAGGTCGGGCATTGGTCTTAGTGGAGGTTAATCATCATCATAATTATCATTATTATCTAAATTCTAATAACTTAATTCATTTTTTTTTATTTTTTTTATATTAATAATTTACACTATAAAATAGTCATTTTATTCTTTCTATATATAATTTTGGGTTTTTATTTTTTTATCAATATTTTGTTTAGTTATTTTTAGTTATTTTGTTATTTTTTTTGTCTAATCCACATGAGAATATGAACTTTGAATCTCATGCTTTACAAACATTTCATGACAGGAATATCGCTAATGAAGCTTTTTTATAGACATTAATTTTTGTTTCTTTTAAATATATTTATTTTTAAATTAAATTTAAATATTCATATATTTTTACAATGATATTAGTTTTATTAAATATTATACTCTATATTTTTAGAATTTTAATTATTTATCATAACCAATAGAACACTTATAATTTTTAATTTGAAAACTTTTTATTATTTATCTATTTATTTATTTTTCACAAGTACAACATTGCATATTCTATATGAGGAATATACTTATATTGTCAATACCGTCAACATATGTCATGTCACTTACAAAACAAATTTATAAAATTTAAAACTTATTTGTTTTTATTACACATTTTTTTCACTATATTTAACATCATTTTTATTTACAGTAAAATATATATCTTTTATTACCCATTTATTATATGATTTATATTACTCGAGAAACAACTTCTTATAAATGCCACTAACAAACAAGGTATGACAAATTTCAATAAACATAAACCCACACAACTTAGAAAATAATTTTTTTACCAGACTATTCAAATTAAAATTCTTTGACTTTATTCATTACAGCTTCAATTGTTATTTTAATTAAATTTTAAAATAATATTATTTTTTCTTATATATATATATATATATATATATATATATATATATATATTATAAATAATATGAATTTATTATAATTTTTGTTCTATTTTATAAATTGGCTATGTATTTCTTCCTTTAAATAAATTTAACATTAAAATTTTATATTTATTATAATTTACATACTCTAAAAGTTTGAAATTAAGATTTCACAAATATATATATATATATATATATATAATAGTTATGAATGGAATATGTTGATATATTTCTCGTCATCTCTTTTATATTAATAAATGAAGTTTCATATATTAACTATTCCAACATTTTCTTTTGTAACCTAGAAGAACTAGTAGCATGCGTGTGATAAATTGGTTTTTATTTTATAGTTATGAATGAACTGTGTTGATATATTTTTGTCATCTTTTATATATTAATTAATGAAATTTCATGTATTAATTATATCTTGTGTAGATGGCACAACAGCATGATGTTGACGCAGAATATTATTGATACCAAAGAATAAGACCAAACTTCAAAATCAATTTGTCTAAATATTATAGAATTTGTATTAAATTTGATGGGTGGAATTAGCGACATTTAGGAATTTAGGGGTCTCTCTGAGTTGGGTGAGATTTCCAGAATTACCAAATTTCCTAACTACCAATTCCTTACCTAAAGATGAAATTCTATGTAGTTACCAATTACTTACCCCATTGATAGTATATAGAAGATAAAACAAAAGCATGAATTCTGTTATAATTCAGATAAATATCAATTACGAACTGCAGTTCATTGCCGTATCATCATGCACATTTCATGAGTTAGTTTTAAGATGAATAGAAATAATTAAAGGAGCCATACACCTGTTAAACCAACCTGCCAAGTCTTGATTCTGGCTCCGTTGGATGTTTCGACAAAAGTGATGTTTCCCAGGCTTCCAATGCTGCACACAAAAAAGTACAATTTAGATTTCATCTTTACTGATTGTATTTTCTGGAGGATAAGATCCAAAATACTTATCTCACCTGATGCCATGGCTTGGTCCACACTTTATGTTTTTGATATTAAGAGTAGATGAGCCCGACGAAATGGAAATGAATCATCCCCCGATATAGAGTATTTATAATCATAGTTAGCACAATATTTTATGTTTATTATGTGTTTGCCAATCTGAACTTTAACTAATTGAAATTAAGATTTTCACTGATAGCAGCTGCGGTGAGATAGATATAAGCTGGATGGGTATTTACTGATTTATTATTAATAAAATGGATCTATGCTATATGGTAATATGTGAATAAACAAATTAATGCAAACCAATGAAATCACTAACTTCTTACCTTTTCATATGCTCCATACACATTGTACTAGGCTTCTATTCTTCCTTTTAACTACTCCATTATGTTATGGAGTATATGGTAAAGTGTATTGTTGTACAATTTCATGGGAGTTCCAGTACTTGATGAATTCATTTGAAATATATTCTCCCTCTTGCTGTGATTAGAAGATCTTGATGTGTCTTATTCTTTGCTTTTCAACCAGATTGCTAAACTACTTAAAATATTCAAATACATAACTCTTATTTCTCATGATGTGTATTTACTAAAATCATCAATAAAGATCAAGAAGTAATATGCTCCATCCTAATAATCTAGTGTGCATAGGACCACATACATATGTATGCCCAATTTCTAGAACATCTTCGTTCCTTTTACCTATATGAGTAGGGAACTCTTCGCTATTCATCTTCCCTAATGCACACCTTTCACTTGTAGAGTATTCATTCTTGATTATTGAAAGAACTTCTACCATTATTCGTTTTTTATGTAGCGATAGATCATGATAATTAATGTGGCCATGCCTTTGATGCTAAAGAGATTTTGTTGTCATTGTTGTGGGTGCAAATTCTTGATGACTTTTGGTTGTCACATTGAGCTTAATAAACCTCCAGTTCAAATTCCCATTGCAATGACCTCGAATAGATTTTGCATGTCTTTCACCACATAATGCGAATTTACAAATTCCACTTTCAAACCCTGATATGTTATAGTATAGACTGTGTTAATTTTAGTTAACAATGGTATGCTCTATAGAAAATCAAATTAAAGATTAATCACGTTGATAGTAAATGTAGATAGAACATAAAAAAAATGCGAAAGAGAAGACAAGACACGAGAACACTAGATTTGGCAGATCCAAAGGAAAAACCCCAATTTGGGGAAAACCATTTGATCAATTCTTCTTATTACTAAATCAAAAGTTCAATAGAGAGAGAGTATGAAAGTCAAATTTACTTGCCCAATACTAAGTCAGAAAAACCTTGTAAATTTCTATAGTCAACTGCAGTCAAACCTTAGCCCTAACCAGAAAGCCAACACTGATCAAAACATTAGTCAAACACCTCCTTTGAAGCTCTTTCAAAGGAATTCAAACTCAACCTCCAGCAGTGGTCAAAGTCAACTCAAAAAAATCACAAAAGTTCTCGTCAAACTCGTTCAACTTTGTGGTGAAACATGCATGCGTTCAACATAGGTCTAACAACCCATAAAACCTTGATTTTTGTGCGATTCAATGTAGCCTAAGAAAATTGAAATTCTGGCACAAAAACCATAGTAAAAACTGGTCAAGATCATGTGGGTCAACTCTGGTCAAACAATATGAAATTATGCAATTTCGATTCTGCAATTTAGCCCAAAAAACTTCGACCTTCTTGCCACATGTGAGAGAGAGAGAGGTTTCCCAATAGTTGTACAAACCAATCTGATGAGGAGAGAGAATAATGTGTGAGTGATGGATGTCCAAATGAGGTGTGGGGTCTCTCATATTTATACAGTTCACTGTGGGTGAAGAGACACATCCATTGAGCTTCTTGAGCCTATATAATGATGAATTCAACTTGATCAATTTACAAATGAGTGTTGGGTTGTGTTATTTTTTTTTTGAGCCTATATTAGGTGGGCAGAACTACCTATGGTTTTGTGCATCAATTTCGCACATGGTTTTGGCACTATGGTTTTCCATCCATGGTATTTTGTAGATCCTATTACGGGAACTACGATTATGTTCCAATCCAAGGTTAATGGATTGGGGGTTTATGGATGCTTTGGCATGTATATATATGTATTGTAACATTGAAAGGAACATAATGAAAAATCAATCTGGTAGTCTCGGTTTTGGGATCCAGGGGAAAATATCTGTCTATAATTTTTTGTGTGTGATGTTCTCGTCGTTGTTTATTTTCTGTTCTTTTAGAATTCGTATGTAGGTAAGTTATGTACGGGGTTAAAACCTACAATGAGTCGAAATAAATTCAAAATCACACTTTTCCTTGTGTGAATGAGATCATGTTTATACCAATCATGGATGCGTCGAAAAGAGGAATCCAATTCAATCATCATCTCCATAAAATGAGTTGTCCCAAGGTCGAATTTGTCCCTAGTTTCCAATTTTTAACAGGCTGAGATTAAATTCTTCTTAATAATAGGCACATGGATCATGTTGTGAATTAGTTTAACATGAACATTAGGTAACATTATCAATATCTCACCATATTATTTATTTCGTGTAGATGATCATCTCCAAGATATATGTTTGTACCATTGTTAGTTTCCTGAAAGTTCTCAAACCAATGCCTGTTATAGGACATATAAGTGGAGGCTCAAAATAAACAAACCAAGTATTTTGATCATATATTTTAGTAGATTGTGAAACATCTATAGTGAAATAAGAAAAACCAAGATATTAAATAATTAATGTAGTCAAGTTAATTTATCATGTTCTTACAACCTACAATACAAGTAGAATTATGACCTTATAGAAAAGGCCTAAATGCCTATTACAATTTCTTTTCTTTTGAGATCTAGAATGAATGTGACTCCTAGGGTTAAATGTGATGAGATGCACAAAAATATTTTATTTGATGGTCATGCTTAAAAAATTTTGTTACCATTTTAACAATTTGAAATTCCCTTAAAAATGGGTTCAATTTGTATATATATAACTTCTCAAATTATTATTTCACTTCCAAGCTAGCGTATAAATCTTGGTTTGAAGACAACATTATCGATCAAAAGTTGGGGCACTAGAGATTTATTTTGAAAGTCAACACTCCAATTAGAACAAAGCTTTACTTGTGGATTTCTCTCATCGAGAAATTGCTTACCTGGGATGTTCTCATCAAAAGAGGTTGGTTTGCACCAAACAAATTCCTTCTATGCAAAGGAAAATTGTGTTTCACTTATTTGTCCATTGCAGTTATGTCGATGAGGTTATTGATATCATATGGAGAATGTTGTGGTTGATTGTTTTAGATTTTGGTTTTTGGATAAGTATGTTAACATTCTCCAAGGTCTTCCCTTTATATTTTCAAATTTCACATGGACAACTTAGAATCTATATATTTTATAGGATTAGTTCATGCCTCATAAACCTTGTGCAACCAATATCATCTCTATTTCTATGGACTTTTGATCAAAACCAAATAAATCACTCACAAGATATCCTCAAATTCTTCAGTTGGATTATGATGTGCCACACGGTGTCTTTACGGGCTCATTCAAGGTTAGTTGCCTCATTGGGGGGTGAGTGTAGTTCTCCATTTCGGTCATTCACATTTTGTGTATTGCATCTATGCCCTATGATGTGGGTTCAACAATAATGTTGAATTCATTGCTATCTCATTTCTCTGAGAGATACCTCAAAAGGAGGTAAAAATGATTCAAGTTATGGGTGATTCTAAATTGATGATTGATTGGGAAAATTATCGAGATAGGGTCAACAACATTAATCTTGAGCAGGGAATATTTTAGGGGCTAATATTCATCCATGGGCTAGTTTTCTATACTTTTTCCAAAAAAAAGATTCGCTAATTTCCATTTTTTTGTAAAATTAATTTGCCCAAATTTAATAGAATGAAATTATTTTACCCTAGAAACCGCCAAAAAATTATATATCAACTATATAAAAATATTATAAATTTGAATATTTTTACAAAAATATCTCCAAACATTTGATAGATTTCATATTACGGACTAGTGGCATTCGCCAAGGTTTCTAAACTTTAAGATAAATTCCCATCCTTAAAATTTTCCCTGATCTTGAGATCATCTTACATGACATTGAGTAGGTATTGCACTCCTTTGAATGGATTTCATATTGCCATTTTCTTCATAAACTTATTGAGGAAGCCTAATTCCTTGTCTAAAGAATATCTCTTGCTACAAAGTGAGTTTTCTTGCCTTTAAGAGTTTAATGGAGTCGTGATGGAGTCCATGTAGATGAGGCCTTGATATGTTATAACTTTTATCAATATAGAAGTCCATGGCTTTCAGTTTTATGTATTTTTGAATGACGGAATTAACTAGGAGCATATGTTAGTCTGATAATGTTTTTTCGCTACTTAAATAATTATTATGTTGACCTTTAAGAATGTATATATTCTTCTTATAAATATATAATATTTTTCTTGTATCAAAAATTTAATGTCATATTTATTATTAATGTTTTTATTGAAATTTCAAGTAGAAAAATATTATTTAAATAAAATACATTTTGTTAAAATGTATGTTTAATTTATTCTTTGCGAATTAAAATATAATTTAAAAGTTTACCTGGAATTAAAAAAAAAATGTATATATCTTATTTTTTTTATATATGAATGAATGTTATATTTGTTATTAATTCTTTTATTAAAATTTCAAATAACTTTATTCAAAACTCATTTTGCCATTAATCACATCATTCATTTTGAGTCAACTTTTGGAAAATATCATATCTCACATAAGGTATAAATAACATAGGTGCATCATCTCTGTTATTTATACTTTATGTGAGATCTGGTTTTTCATCCTTGTCCTCACGATGAATCAAAATACGTTGACTCAAAATCAATGATGAGATTAATCAGAAATGCATTTTTAATAATGATATAGATCATAGAATTCTGAAATTGATATGAATAACTTGATTAATTAAAAAGAAAATATTTATTTAAAATAAATTTTGTTAAAATATATATTTAATTTATTCTTCTGAATTAAAATATAATTTTAAATTCTAATTCAAATTAAATAAAAATATATATCTTAAAGCTAAAATTAAAAATAATGTGAAACATTTATATTTTAAATATTTTATTAATTATAAAAATTTACTTCTTTTAATAATTAAATATTATATATAGATCATATTTATAAATTAAAAATCAATTTTTCCTTTAATAATTAAATACTATATTATGAATCATATTTATAAATTAAAAATCAGTTTTTTCTCTTTATGTGTTCTATGAATGAGAATATATGATAAATAACTTTGCAGAGTTTCTATATGTCCCAATATGTTTCTTGTCATTACTGATTCCATGGCCCTATAGAAATATGTAGTTGAACCTATAAACTTAAAAAAGCCCCTTTAAAATATTTAAACATCTTTTAACATTCAAACGATAAACTTCATAAAATACGAAGAGTTTTGGGCAATATAAGATGAATAAACTACAAAATTAAATAGCCAAGTTACAGCGAATTTCTGTATTTGAACGGTAATAAACACTTTACGTAATTTCTAATGATGCTTAAAAAGAAATATTTCAGATTGCGTAGTTTCTACTCGTGCTTGTTTAACGACCTAATAATGATATTAATGATTAACAATATGCTAAGTGGCAATAATGATATTAATGATTCAAGTTTCATCCATTCTGATAGCCATTATTATATTTATGCTTAAAAAGAAATATTTAATCACATAATCAATAATAAACAATATGCAAGGGATAATAATGGTTTGGTTTAATTTAGAGTGATAGTTATTACTATAATATCTGAGCGTTCACATGTGCACTAGCATGAACATGGATAAGTTGGGGATTGAAGTTGCGATTTTCATACAAGAAATGTCTCTATAGAATACCTTGTTATAGAATACACTCGAGAGTTGTTGACATGATTGGTTTGTGAAAAAACAGCTTAACATTTTGGAATTTCCATGCGAGTGTTCCATTTTAAGATTGGAAAAATGCACAATGTTACAGACAAACTACCGTGTCTGTTTCTGAAATATACAACGCAACCACCATGCAACCACAATTCGCACTTTTAAAATAAATTCTCCTTCTTTTCCGGTCATAATGAGTGACTCGTTCACTCTAATAAGGAGAACGAATTCAAATCAAAATTCTAAAGCTTTGAAATATTATAAATCTTTTTTCTGCTGATATGAAAACAACAAGTCTTATCCCCCATTCTTGTTTCCAAATTTTTTTTTGGGTATTTGCAAATTTTTTTTTTTGGGTTGGAATGTGCATGCACTTAACACAAACTGAACGTCGAGTGGAAAGCGGAATATGAGTGTGAACGCTGCCAAAAATCAGAATCGAGAGCCAAATAAACGTCCCCAAGGTTATTAGATAGTGAGCTTCCGCATTTACCAAAACCGCTTTTCTTGGTCCGCCGAGTCGTGGACTAGGACCAAACTTGGGAAATAATTAGTAGACCTTCATGGAAATGACAAACGCCCGACTTTCCTAGACTGCGCCTGGTTCCTGAGAGTGCGCTGTCAAACTTAATTCAACTCTGAAATGAATGCATTTTTTGTATTTTACGTCTCTTTCAAACCGAGCGATCAAATTCGCCATTGGAGCCCTATGGTATCGAATCTGTTTTCAAAGTGCTAAACCCAACTTCTAAAATTCCTCCTTCCACGCAAACCACGCTGTGTGCCACCATCAGTTCACCATCAGTTCACGTCAACTCGCATTTATATAACATTTTAATTTGAGAAATTAGAATATAACATTTTAATTTGAGAAATTAGAATTTAATATATATATATATATATATATATATGGGGATGGATTAAAAATAAAGGTTATATCGTAAATAGAGGTTATATAGTAAGGTTTCTCGTGAATTGAGGATAATCAATATTCATTTTCAATAGTTCCTCCTGAACTGATGATTGTTGTGAGGATAACCCATCTTCATTTTCAATAGTTCCTCCTAAACTGATGATTGTTGAGATCCGCCTCTACTAGACTCTCATTGTCAAAGCTTAAGACCAAAAAAGGGTGGACTAAAGATATTAAATGCAATATTCGGGGTAAGAACGGGTGTCCCCTATCCCCTACCATTTTTGGAATTTATATCGATAAGCTTGAGGAGTGTCTCGAAACTGCAGGTTGCAATGGCACCGAGCTTGGTGATATAATTTATATTCTTCTGATATTGTTTTTCTTGCAAAAATCCATGATGACCTATACAAGCAACTTAAGACTCTTGATGTCTATGAGAGTTAATACCCACAAGACTAAATTCATGATCATTAAAACAAAAAAGACCACCCATGGTAGTTTTTCCTATGATAACCATTGTTTAGAGCAGGGTTCTTCTTACAAATATTTGGGTATTGACTTTCTTCATCAACTCAACTCGAATTATAACATCGAGAAAATGATTAATTATAGCATCAAGAAAGGATTATCACCAATATTTGCATTTGTAGTAAAACAAGGTTCCTCTTTGAGACATAGCATCAGGAAAATGATTATTGGAGGTTGGAAAGCTTATTATGAGCTTGAAAACAATTGTAAGTCAACCAATATTTGCATTTGGAGTAAAAAAAAAGGTTCCTCTTTGAGACTCTCGTTACCCTGTTGTCTTCTATGAATGTAAAGTTTGGGGTTGTAGTATATCCACAGAGTCGTGGGAGAAAGATTCAGATGATTCAAAAGAAATTCATAACCTACAACCTAAATACCATGGGAAATACTCCCTATCCTATCCTCTTGATCGAAGTTGGCATGTTCTCGATTCAAAGTTCGGTTATGTTTAGATATCTAATGGATAAGAAGAAGCTTTACAACATGGAATCCAAGAGGCTCCCAAGAATTTCTTCTAACTTTAGTCAAAACCCCACCTTCGCCTCAAGCTCGGGTGGCATAAGGATGCCCAGTCTTAGCTCAACCATTGGGGAATCAAGGAGGAGATCATCATGGGAGGCAAGGTCAATGTCAAAGATACTATTACCTCCATCATGGGAGGCAAGGACAGTGTCAAAGATGCTATTACCTCTAATTTTAATGACAAGTTTTGGGATGATAAGAAGCTTGAGGGTAAAAGGAAGCTAAGATATTATAAGGAAGTGATCAAACCCACTCTTGATAATGAGAATGATCTCTTTGTGTTAACAAGTACTAAGAAGAAAATGAGCATCACTAGGATAATAACTAATTCTCATGAGCTTGAAAGTGAGACCCGGTGATGCTCTACTCCCAAGACTCCCTAAGATGATAAAATCTGCTAGATTTGGGATACTAAGAAGTTGGAAGATGAAAAATGTTTCCTCTTTTACACTGCCCGACTCCTACTCACATTGGCTCTCAATTCACAAACATCTGCCATACTTCTAATCTTATCGACTTATTAAGCCATCCCAACTATAGCAATCTTGGAGGGCTTCTTTCTCTTCTTTTTTATCACATAAACAAGATTTTGAAGAATCACAATTAGATTATTTTTCTTTTCTTGAGGCCAGGCATTGGTCTTAGTGGAGGTTAATCATGATCATCATCATCACCATTATTATTATTTAGATTCTAATAACTTAAATCATCTTTTTTAGTTTTTATATTAATAATTTACATTATAAAATAATCATTTTATTTTTCTATATATAATTTTGGGTTTTTATTCTTTTATCAATATTTTGTTTAGCTATTTTTAGTTATTTTTCTATTTTTTTGTCTAATCCACATGAGAATATGAACTTTGAATCTAGTGGTTTACAAACATTTCATGATAGGAATATCGCTAATTAAGCTTTTTTATAGACATTAATTTTTGTTTCTTTTAAATATATTTATTTTTTAATTAAATTTAAATATTCATATATTTTTACAATGATATTAATTTTATTAAATATTGTACTCTATATTTTTAGAATTTCAATTAGTTATGATAACCAATAGAACACTTAAAATTTTTAATTTGAAAACTTTTTATTATTTATCTATTTATTTATTTTTCACAAGTACAACATTGCATAATCTATATGAGGAATATACTTATATTGTCAACACTGTCAACATATGTCATGTCACTTACAAGACACATTTATAAAATTTAAAACTTATTTGTCTTTATTACACATTTTTTCACTATATCTAACATCATTTTTATTTACAGTAAAATATATATATATATTTTATTAACCATTTATTATATGATTTATATTACTTGAGAAACAGCTTCTTATAAATGCCACTAACAAACAAGGTATGACAAATTTCAATAAACATAAACCCACACAACTTAAAAAATAAATTGCTTACCAAACTATTCAAATTAAAATTCTTTGACTTGTATCCATTACACGTATAATTGTTATTTTAATTAAAATTTAAAATAATATTAATTTTTCTTATCTTCATATATCAAAAAACAATATATTTTTATATAAATAATATGAATTTATTATAATTTACATACTCTAAAATTTTGAAATTAGGATTTCACATTACTTCGATTATATATATATATATATATATATATATATAGTTATGAATGGAATATGTTGATATATTTCTTGTCATCTGTTTTATATTAATAAATGAAGTTTCATATATTAACTATTTCAATATTTTCTTTTGTAACCTAAAAGAACCCAGTAGTCTGCCTGTGATAAATTAGTTTTTATTTTATAGTTATGAATGAAATATGTTGATATATTTTTGTCATCTTTTATATATTAATAAATGGAATTTCATATATTAATTATTTTAGTTTTTATTTTAATGCAATTTCATAAATTAATTATTTTAGCATTTTTTTAGTAATCGAGAGCGGAGGAACCCAACAGCGTACTGGTAAGCTATTTGAACAAGAGGAATTGGAGCCTAGAGACAACTATTTCAACATTTTTAAATTCATATTTACTTTTTATATTTATTTAATACAATTATTAATTTACCATACAAATTATCAAGTAATAAATAGCATCATATATATATAATCAAATAATAAACTATTAAATAACATAAATTATTAGATAATAAATAATACAAATTACTAAATAAATAATTATCAAACAACATATGAGCCCAATTAATATTCTCAATATTATAACAACTAATATTCTTAATATTATAACCACTTAATTGGATTATGCCGAATTAAGATTTAAATCTATAAGTTGTAATTACTAGTATAGAAACCACATTTCAGAAAAAAAGTGTGAATTTAATCTTTTCGTCTTTCAGAATATTAATTTTGAGTAGAAAGCATATTGAAAATTCAGATAAGAAAAATAAAAATTATTAAATTTATTAATTTGTGAACTTAATCTTTATGTTTTTCAGAGTATTAATTTTGAAGAGAAAGTACATTGAAAATTGGGGATATAATTTTTTATTTTTATTTTATTAAATTAATTAATTTGGAGTATCACGAATAGATCTAGAAGAATAATTATAACATACACAATCACTTTCTACACTAATAGGTGTTTCCTTGGTGAGATAACTACCAATAAAATTTTTAAATACCAGCACTCTACACCAATAAGTATTTACTTAGTAAGATAAATAATTGTAACATACACAATTACGTACTCTACTAACTAACACTCTACACTAATAAATATTTAGTTGGTGAAATAAGTATTAGTACTAAATTTCAAATACCAATTTAGACCAGATTAAACAAATAGTCTGTAAAATAATAAAATAATTTTCATTCTGAAAATTTCACAATTAATTATATTTATAACTTTTCTAAAATACATGGTTTTTCATTTTATAATTAAAATAAAAGGAATTAATTTATATTTATAATTTTTTAAAATATATGATTTTTAGTTTATAATTAAAATAAGAGGATTTAGTCCAGTAAAATAATAATAATTTATATGTGAATGTTTTGAATATATTTAAATACAAATTTATAAAAATGTATAAATTAAATGGTATCATCTTGAGGGTACACAGTAGACCAAATTTCACAATATTAGGAAGTTCCCAGAGAACAAAAACCAATGTCACTGAATCTTATTAAATTTGGCTAAAATTTATTGTGATGCTTTTGAAGTGTGTTGTGGTACAAAATAAGTTGACAAAAAACCAAAGTATTATGAAGTTCCATGGAACAAAAACCAGTATAATTGAATGTTGTCTTGATTCTGGCTCCGTTGGATGTTTCCACAAAAGTGATGTTTTGGACTAGAATGTCATCAATTTTGGCTTCTTCTCCATTCTTTCCCAGGCTTCCAATGCTGCACAAAAGAAGAAGTACAATTCAGATTTCATCTTTACTGATTGTATTTTCTGCAGGATAAGATCCTGCATACTTATCTCACCTGATGCCATGGCCTGGGCCATACTTTATGTTTTTTATATTAATAGTAGATGAGCCCGACGAAATGGAAATGCAATCATCCCCTGATATAGAGTATTTATAATCATAGTTAGCACAACCTTTTATGTTTATTATGTGTTTGCCAATCTGAACTTTAACTAAGTGAAATTAAGATTTGCACTTACAGCAGCTGCGGTGAGATGGATATAAGCTAGATGGATATTGACTGATTTATTATTAAGAAAATGGATCTATGCTATATGGTAATATGTGAATAAACAAATTAACGCAAATTAGTGAAATCACTAACTTCTAACCTGTCTGGATGACACAGTTGTTTATTTGGGCATTCTTAACTCTTTGTAAATGAATACCATCAGTGTTTGGGCTTTTTTCAGGAGCTTGTATCTGAAGCCCGCTTAATTGGATATCAGAAGAGTCGACCACTACGAGATGCATTCGTGGGCTATTGACAAATTGCAAATTTTTTATCAAAACATTTGAACATCCACTAATAGTCATTGCCTGTAAGACCAACCCAAAATCCAAACAACCGGATGAGCACAGCCTTGAATAAAAATTTACAGAAAGATTAAAAACCCGTTTATAACAAGGTGATCATTTCGTCTTTTTTCAAGCAAATAAACAAGGTAATCGAGTTAAGATTGCCGGCTGGAAACAAACCGGTGGAGCCGCATCCAAGCAGCCCTGCACACAAGAAATTTGACGTGGTTAATATAAATTGAAGGAGCCGGCTTATACTACTAATTTGTTGTTTAATGGTAAATGTTGGGTAGGGGAAAGATTGTGGATGATGCTTGTGGAAAGGCTACAGGTGGAGTCGGTGGAGTCGAACGCGGAAGAGATGGAATATTAGAGAGGATTGCGACAGGATTTTCAATGGCCGCTGACCTGCAGGATAAGAGCCGCGTATGGAAGGAAATTGTCAGTGCCATGTGTGCATCGTGTATTGGGCAAATGACCGTCGCGTATTGGGCAAATGACTGAAACCTTTTGCGTGGTTTAACAGCACCATCCATTTTTTAGTGGCCACATGTACACAACGGTGAGGTGAAACAGAACAGTTAAAGGGAACCCTTACCTGTCGTTTGTGCACCTTGCAGGATTTAGACCACCAATCTTGGCCTTGGCCATCAATGACACCGCCACCTTCTATGGTCAACCCAGATATACCATAAAATCGAATCCACTGATTAAGTTCACTGCTATTCAATGCAGATTGTTTGGGTGCAATTATTGTTCCGGAAATCTGCAAGTTTATGATTTTAGCAAATAATTTAACATGATACTGGACATCCATCATCTTAAAAAAACATACAATCCAATATCCAACATTCCCACCTCTACTGAAAGATGAGACTTGCAATGGCAAGAAAACGTCACTGGCGTAATTAGAAATGTCTTCCCCAGTGGTACTTGCAACACTGCGTTGGAACATGCATTGCATGCTGCTTCCCATACAAATCACAAATGAGAAACAATACGTAGGTATTATAACAACAATAATGATATAATCAAATTTTCTTCTTTGCGAAAGAAAGGATTTAACTAGTTCTCTAGAAGGAACAGTGTAATGACCCCGTGAAACATGTAATTATGAAAGTTACTATAGTAAGAAACTCATGTGAATTATTAATTACTGTGTTAAATGATATTATTTTATTTACGAAAAGGAAGATATTTTGGAAAATGCTGGCAGTCTCCTAAGGGAGGATTCCAAAGAAAAGAAACAGTTATTAAACTGAAAAAAGAAAAGAAACAGTTATTAAACTGAAAAAAGAAACTAACCTTCAGCAGGAAAAGTCCTGGAAGGGAAACCCCTGGTCTGTTGTGACAGAGAGGGAGAGAAATTTCAAGCAAAGAAAAAGAAAAAGAAAAAGAGGGTTAAGTCTGGTGAGGACCAGATAACCCTAGCACAACTGTGCAAGAGTCTTGTTGAGGGCTGCAGGCCTGCAAGACAGCTCGGGGGGAGAATCCAACGTATCGATGGATCTCATGGCTGGGTGGATAAGAGCAAGCATGTAAATTGCAGGTGAACTTCTGGAGCTATAACTTTGGTGCCTAATAGACCAGGTATGTGTTATTCACCTGAACTAGACCGCTGTATTATTATGCTGGGTGCTTAGAAGGAAAGTATGATTGCACCTGAGTTCTGTTACTAATTAGACGGAACAGTATATATATGTCTCTTACAGTGTCTAAGCGTGTTTAGGACTGGCTATTCAAACAAATAGAGACTATCTGATATATTTTATGCATGATAACAGTGCAGAGCATAATGCATGATATCTGTAAGAAATGATGCATGATAACTACATGAGAACAAGCAATATAATTGTGAAATGAACAAAGCATGCTATCTGTAAAAAGAACGATGCATGTAGTTATATAGAACTAATACCCATTCTGTATGGAGAAGTCAAGCATAGAAACGTTACAATGAACCTGAAAGACTATAACCATATGCAGAGAGCACGTGAGTGCGTAGTGAAAATATATTACACCATAAAACCGTGAGAGGGTTTCTGTACAAATATCAACATAATGATTATATAAACCGTGAGAGGGTTTCTGTACAAATATCAACATAATGATTATATAAACCGTGAGAGGGTTTCTGTACAAATATCAACATAATGATTATATAAACCGTGAGAAGGTCTCTGTACAAATAACAATCTAAGATTATATAAACCGTGAAGGAGTTTCTGTACAAGAAACAATATAATGATCATATGAAACATCAGAATGACGTATAATCCATTCGTATTTCTATGACAGCCGCAGAGCATATTAAACATTAAACGCAATTCATAGTATAAGTGAGGCCGTTTCAAGTGAAACCATTGGGCCCTGTACCTAGGGTTTGGCCTCAATATACATATACATATACGAATAAGTAAAGATTACTACGGTATTAACACAGAAACAATAAATAATATCAATGATATGAAGTTAAAGAACTGCTGTGGAAGCAGCCGCGGAACCGCCATAGTCAGACACACACTGACAAGTTAACATAGGGCTGTTGGAGACGAAACCCCGAAAGGGTTATGTCTCGACCCTGTTAACAAAGGAAACGAATATAACCTTAAACAAGACAAGCTTGAACTATCTGGAAACAAGTTCATATGTGTATCGAAAACAAGCTGTTGATACAACTAACCAAATAACGAAAACCTGTATATCGTATTCCACAGGAAAACAAAACAAGATATTCATATATTAACAATGAAATTAATAACCCTGAAGGGTATCACAGCAGTCTATTCATTAAAGTTCAGAGAGCCGAGAATAGACTCATGGTTTTGCATAAACACAGATTAGTCATAGTGAAACATTCTTGAAATAAGAAGAGGTAAACATTCCGTCTTGAGTCGACTTGTTTCGGTTCCGGCAAGGGAGGCCGTGAACCCCATAAATAAATATACAAGTAGTGCCAAATAATTACAACACAAAACTGTAACCAGAGAGGACGCAGGTACCGGCATGGAGAAAGCCGACCTCGTACCCTCACCAGGGTTTAGCTGAAGATGGAAACCCTGAATCAATACATAGGGAATGCCATGAGGAATCCCCTCAGGCTGAGAGAAAATACATGAAAATCTTCCATATTAACCTAAGCACTGTAACCTCTCCTGAACGGGTAAATACCTGGAAATGCCTCGGCTGTAGCATTCTTTCCTGGATGGTAAGAGGGAGGAGAAACACCAGCCTGCACACAAGAAATATAACGGAAGTAACCACGAATGCAGTAAACCAGAAGCATGAAACCCTGACAAGTAAAGCACAGTATTTATATTCAAACAACTGACAGTTGAAGGAAATTGATGAATTTGGCGTTCTGCAGTTCTTAATTACCTGAGATAGCTTGCCGAGACCTGGCATGCATTGCAGGGTTTGAGCGGCTGGATGGAGCAAGGGTTCGGCCTCTCCTCCAAGTGCAAATAAACCCGAAATAAGCGACCTGTTGGTATATATGGAGGTCGATAAACCCTGGAGCATTATCAACCCTTAGATCGTTGCAACAGATCCTCACCATCCCTTTGCATAGCGATTTGGCGCGCGAACCCGGCGATTTACCCAAGGCTTCACATGTCCTCTGCACAGTGGTGGCCACCTGGCCAGGGTAGGTGAAGCCACTTAGTAGTCCGTCCACACCTGGCATCGGAATTAGGTCGGAAGGGCAAGCCAAAAGCTATGATTTCCGTTGACCTCAATATCATAATGAAGGTCGCCAATAATCCATAAACCAAATTCAAGTGGGGACAACCGTAACTAAGTGGATAGTAATGTTATATGTATAATCATTGCAACACAATTAGAGTTTAAATAAATGCATTGCATATGTATATATGTTCATAGTTAGAATAAGGTCGAAATTATGGTAGGTTTTGGTAATAGAGTTTTATCATAAATTTTTTTTAATTGGTATATTACCATGGAGTGTGACAATATGGTATCCGAGCAGAGGTTTCAAAATTGTGACCTCTGGAGCAGTAAGATCCAGCTACATGGAAAATTACCATATAATACATGTATGATGAAGAATTAAATTTCGCTAACTGTTTTCTGTTTATTAATTAGGGGATAAATAAAGAAACAACAATCCACTAATAGTCAATAATAAGGATGGAGGAAATGCAGGGAGCTGGCAGCGTTCCTCAGGAAAATCCAGAGCTGTGGGTACAGCTTGGTGCAGAGACACGCAGTACCAATCTGGCGATACTGCAAACTGTTCAAGAACTGAAAAATGAAATGGCGCGACTGCGAGAAGACAACGCGCGATTAACAGTGGAGCAGGAAAGAATTTTGAAAAGTCTGTCGGACAGACAAAATCCCCCATTAGCCAATCCTAGTGCAGAACATCAAAGGGCAACTGAAGAACGGAATTATGCACCTGAAATCTCAGAGGAAAAGGAGGACCATTCTAACAATGTATTAGAGCAGCAGACTTCAAAGAGACAGAAAATGGAATTGCAGGGTGAATTCCGGAAAATTAAACCTCCACATTTTGATGGAGAGCAGGAAGAAGCGGCAGAGGCTTGGTTAATTAACATTAACAAGTATTTCCAGCTGTATGAGTATGATCAGAATCTGAAGGCGCGGCTGGCCATCTTCCAGCTACAGGGCAAAGCAACCCTGTGGTGGGAAGAAATTAAAATTGTAAAAGGGGTAAGCGAGCAGAACATAACCTGGGAAAAGTTTCAGAAATACTTCAAGGAGAGATATCTAACCGAGCGTTTCTATGATGAGAAGGCACGAGAATTCCATGATTTACGATTGGGACAGCAGTCCATGGACGAGTTCATTAACCGCTTCACTTCCCTACTTCGCTATGTGCCATATATCAAGGAGGAGAAGGCCAAAGTGCAGAGATTTGTGAGCAGCTTACCAGCCTATATAAGAGAACGCATTGAGTTTGATAATCCCAGGACCATGGACGAGGCGATTCGTATCAGCAAAACAAACAGAAAGGAGACATTTCAAATAAAAGGTGGAATGAAAGAAAAAGCAACAGAATTGTTGGTAACAACAAAGGAAGTCGTGGTAATGGCAGCAAGGGTGCTGGTAAGGGACAGAATGGTAGAAATGTAGCAAAAAGTACCTTTCGGACTAAACCAAGTGAGAGCAGAATCAGTGAACCACCTGCCAGGTCCGACCTTGAAGGAATAACCCGACCTCCAGTTCAATGTTGGGGTTGTGGAGGACCGCATTATGTGAAGAACTGCCCACAGCGTAAAGGAGTGGACCAAATATCTCAGATCCAAGAAGCATCGACTGTTGGAGAAGTGGCGCGCAGCGTACCAAGAATTAACGCAGCCTTGGATGACCGTCAAGCGGAATACCAACCGACTATGGTGGAGTTTGAAGGTAAAATTGCAAACCTTTCTATAGCTGTTCTTATTGACCCTGGAGCTACTTTGAGTTATGTTAGTCCAAAAATAGTAGAACAGTGTAAGTTACCTTCTGAAAAGTTCAGGAGTCTGTGGCTGGTACAACTAGCCACAGGAGCTAAAAGACGAGTCTTAGCCAAAATTAATAACTGTTCTTTCAGCATAGCTGGACAGCCAATTACAACAGACCTGAATGTGCTCCCATTGGGGTCCTATGACATCCTGATTGGTATGGATTGGCTGGAAAAGCATTGGTCATTGGTAAACTGCAAGACCAAAACCATTTACTACAAGGATGACTTGGGACAGCAGCAAGAATTGCAGGGAATTAAACACCCTGTACAGATCCGGCCTATCACTACTTCCCAACTAGCTAAATGTCTCAGGAAGAAGTGTCAAATTTATGCTATTCAAGTGGGTTATGCAAACCAGAAAGACAAAATATCTGCATTAGATAGCAT
Source organism: Pinus tabuliformis (assembly GCA_031772625.1). Lineage (NCBI taxonomy): Eukaryota > Viridiplantae > Streptophyta > Pinopsida > Pinales > Pinaceae > Pinus > Pinus tabuliformis. The sequence goes on from CM062818.1 coordinate 519,789,074, forward strand.
TCCGGTAGTGCAGGAATTTGTGGATGTTTTTCCTGAAGAGGTACCAGGACTGCCTCCAAAAAGAGATATAGATTTTACTATAGAATTAACACCAGGGGCAGCCCCGGTGTCTCAGGCACCGTACTGGATGAGCGTGCCCGAGTTGACGGAATTGAAAATGCAACTACAAGAGTTGCTGGATAAGAATTATATCCGTCCCAGCGTGTCACCGTGGGGAGCTCCAGTACTATTTGTCAAAAAGAAAGATGGAACCCTCCGTATGTGTATAGACTATCGTCAGCTGAACAAGCTCACGATCAAGAACAAATACCCCTTGCCTCGGATTGACGAACTCTTTGATCAAGTGAAGGGAGCAAAGGTATTCTCCAAGATTGATCTGCGATCTGGTTATCATCAGATCAGAATTAAAGAAGAGGACATTGCCAAAACCGCCTTCAGAACACGTTACGGGCATTACGAATTTGTGGTGCTGCCCTTTGGCTTGACCAATGCACCCGCCACCTTTATGTGTTTGATGAACAGCGTGTTTCACCGGTTTTTGGACAAATTCGTGCTGATATTCATTGATGATATTCTGATATATTCCCGTTCCCATGAAGAACACAAAGAGCACCTAAGGATGGTGTTGCAAACTCTTCGGGAACATCAGCTATACGCTAAGTTTAGTAAGTGTGACTTTTTCAAGGAGGAAATTCAATACTTGGGCCATGTGATTACTAAAGAAGGCATTGCAGTAGATCCTGAGAAAATAAAGACTATTATGGAATGGCCCATACCCAAGGATGTAGCTGATATCAGATCCTTTATGGGGCTAGCTGGCTATTATCGAAGATTTGTGGAAGGTTTCTCAAGGATTGCCTACCCTATCACTTCTTTGCAGAAAAAGGGAAAGGTGTTTAAGTGGACAGCAGAATGTCAGCAGAGTTTTGATCGGTTGAAGCATTTGCTCACCACTGCACCCATCTTGAGTATAGCTGATCCTAACAAGGATTACGTGGTGTGTACCGATGCAAGTAAAGAGGGTGTGGGAGGAGTATTAATGCAAGAAGGGAAAGTAATTGCGTATGAATCAAGAAAATTAAAAGATCATGAGCAGAAGTACTCTGCTTACGATCTAGAATTAGCAGCTGTTATTCATGCGCTGAAAATGTGGCGACATTACCTCTTGGGGAGGAAATTCCTGTTGTTAACAGACCACCACAGCTTGACCAATTATTTCAGCCAACCTACCTTGAATGCAAGACAAGGTCGTTGGGCAGATTTCCTAAGTGGATTCGATTTTGAGATTAAGCACTTAAAAGGCAAAGAGAACCGGGTGGCTGATGCACTGAGTCGAAAGGTGCAGTGTTTGTATGAACTTTCGGTCAGCAAGTGGCGAAACTCTCTGATTGAGCAGATTAAATCAGCTGCAAATCAGGATGCTGAATACCAACAGTTAAAACAGCAGGTACAACAATCAGTTAATGAAAAATTACAGCAAGGATATACATTGGACAGTGCTGGCATGCTGTACTTTAATAAAAGACTATATGTACCTGATTCAAATGACCTTAAGAACCTGATTTTGGACGAGTTCCATACCAGCCACTACACTGGCCATCCAGGATACCAAAAGATGGTCACTGCACTTAAGAAGGAATATTTCTGGCCCAGAATGAAAAAGCAAGTGGTTGAGTATTTGGCAAAGTGTTTAGAGTGCCAGCAGATTAAGGCGGAACATCAACATCCGGCTGGGCTATTGCAACCTTTGCCTATTCCGGAATGGAAATGGGAAACCATTTCCATGGATTTTATAACCGGTCTGCCACGAACGAAGAAAAACCATGATTCCATCATGGTGGTGGTTGATAAGTTGAGTAAAGCGGCGCATTTCATACCCGTACAGTCCACTTATAAGGCGGTGCAAATTGCTCACCTTTTTATGCAGAATATATTCAGACTGCATGGGCTACCGAAGGTAATCATTTCAGACCGGGATGTAAAGTTCACATCCACCTTTTGGAGGACGTTGTTCGCTGAGTTAGGAACCCAGCTGAACTTTAGCACAGCTTACCATCCACAGACCGATGGTCAAACCGAGCGAGTAAATCAAGTATTGGAAGATATGTTGAGAGCGTATGTGATGATGAAACCAAACCAATGGGAAGAGTATTTACATCTGGTTGAATTCGCATATAACAATGGGTATCATACCTCGACACAGTTAAGCCCCTTTGAGGTGCTGTACGGGCGAAAATGCCGCACACCCTCAAGTTGGGGTGGACCTGAGGATAAGCTGAGTTTAGGTCCGGAAATGCTTAAAGAAATGGAAGACATGGTGAAAAGGGTGCGTGCCAACTTGAAGGCTGCACAGGACAGGCAGAAAAGTTTTGCGGACAAGAGAAGAAGGTTTAAAGAGTATCAGGTTGGTGACCATGTGTTTGTGAGAATCCAAACCAGAAAAAGCACACTGCAATGGAGCGGATGTGCCAAGCTGGCTCCTCGGTACTTTGGACCTTTTCAGATATTGGCTAGAGTGGGGCTGGTGGCTTACCAACTCGCCTTGCCAAGCCATATTAGAATTCACAACGTTTTCCATGTTTCTGTTCTAAAGAAATACATATACGATCCTAAGCATGTGATTAAATGGCAGGATGTTCGGGTAAGAGTTAATCCCGTTGTTTTGAACATATGGATATATTTAATGTAAAATTGATTAAAAATATTGATTGTCTGCAGGTCGAACCGGAAGGCGAGGTTCTGGTCGAACCACAGAGCATTCTCGACCAGAGAGAAGTGCGGCTGCGGAAACGGGTTATTACCCAAATTAAAGTGTTGTGGCAGCACTATGGGTCTGAGGAGGCTACATGGGAAGACGAGGAACTCATGAGGAAAGTTTACCCGGACTTATTTAAAGGGAATAGACATCGGGACGATGTCCAATCCCAGGGGGGGAAGATGTAATGACCCCGTGAAACATGTAATTATGAAAGTTACTATAGTAAGAAACTCATGTGAATTATTAATTACTGTGTTAAATGATATTATTTTATTTATGAAAAGGAAGATATTTTGGAAAATGCTGGCAGTCTCCTAAGGGAGGATTCCAAAGAAAAGAAACAGTTATTAAACTGAAAAAGAAACTAACCTTCAGCAGGAAAAGTCCTGGGAGGGAAACCCCTGGTCTGTTGTGACAGAGAGGGAGAGAAATTTCAAGAAAAGAAAAAGAAAAAGAAAAAGAGGGTTAAGTCTGGTGAGGACCAGATAACCCTAGCACAACTGTGCAAGAGTCTTGTTGAGGGCTGCAGGCCTGCAAGACAGCTCAGGGGGAGAATCCAACGTATCGATGGATCTCATGGCTGGGTGGATAAGAGCAAGCATGTAAATTGCAGGTGAACTTCTGGAGCTATAACTTTGGTGCCTAATAGACTAGGTATGTGTTATTCACCTGAACTAGACCGCTGTATTATTATGCTGGGTGCTTAGAAGGAAAGTATGGTTGCACCTGAGTTCTGTTACTAATTAGACGGAACAGTATATATATGTCTCTTACAGTGTCTAAGCGTGTTTAGGACTGGCTATTCAAACAAATAGAGACTATCTGATATATTTTATGCATGATAACAGTGCAGAGCATAATGCATGATATCTGTAAGAAATGATGCATGATAACTACATGAGAACAAGCAATATAACTGTGAAATGAACAAAGCATGCTATCTGTAAAAAGAACGATGCATGTAGTTATATAGAACTAATACCCATTCTATATGGAGAAGTCAAGCATAGAAACGTTACAATGAACCTGAAAGACTATAACCATATGCAGAGAGCACGTGAGTGCGTAGTGAAAATATATTACACCATAAAACCGTGAGAGGGTTTCTGTACAAATATCAACATAATGATTATATAAACCGTGAGAGGGTTTCTGTACAAATATCAACATAATGATTATATAAACCGTGAGAGGGTTTCTGTACAAATATCAACATAATGATTATATAAACCGTGAGAAGGTCTCTGTACAAATAACAATCTAAGATTATATAAACCGTGAAGGAGTTTCTGTACAAGAAACAATATAATGATCATATGAAACATCAGAATGACATATAATCCATTCGTATTTCTATGACAGCCGCAGAGCATATTAAACATTAAACGCAATTCATAGTATAAGTGAGGCCGTTTCAAGTGAAACCGTCGGGCCCTGTACCTAGGGTTTGGCCTCAATATACATATACATATACGAATAAGTAAAGATTACCACGGTATTAACACAGAAACAATAAATAATATCAGTGATATGAAGTTAAAGAACTGCTGTGGAAGCGGCCGCGGAACCGCCATATTCAGTCACACACTGACAAGTTAACATAGGGCTGTTGGAGACGAAACCCCGAAAGGGTTATGTCTCGACCCTGTTAACAAAGGAAATGAATATAACCTTAAACAAGACAAGCTTGAACTATCTGGAAACAAGTTCATATGTGTATCGAAAACAAGCTGTTGATACAACTAACCAAATAACGAAAACCTGTATATCGTATTCCACAGGAAAACAAAACAAGATATTCATATATTAACAATGAAATTAATAACCCTAAAGGGTATCACAGCAGTCTATTCATTAAAGTTCAGAGAGCCGAGAATAGACTCATGGTTTTGCCCAAACACAGATTAGTCATAGTGAAACATTCTTGAAATAAGAAGAGGTAAACATTCTGTCTTGAGTCGACTTGTTTCGGTTCCGGCAAGGGAGGCCGTGAACCCCATAAATAAATACACAAGAAGTGCCAAATAATTACAACACAAAACTGTAACCAGAGAGGACGCAGGTACCGGCATGGAGAAAGCCGACCTCGTACCCTCACCAGGGTTTAGCTGAAGATGGAAACCCTGAATCAATACATAGGGAATGCCATGAGGAATCCCCTCAGGCTGAGAGGAAATACATGAAAATCTTCCAGATTAACCTAAGCACTGTAACCTCTCGTGAACGGGTAAATACCTGGAAATGCCTCGGCTGTAGCATTCTTTCCTGGATGGTAAGAGGGAGGAGAAACACCGGCCTGCACACAAGAAATATAACGGAAGTAACCACGAATGCAGTAAACCAGAAGCATGAAACCCTGACAAGTAAAGCACAGTATTTATATTCAAACAACTGACAGTTGAAGGAAATTGATGAATTTGGCGTTCTACAGTTCTTAATTACCTGAGATAGCTTGCCGAGACCTGGCATGCGTTGCAAGGTTTGAGTGGCTGGATGGAGCAAGGGTTCGACCTCTCCTCCAAGTGCAAATAAACCCGAAATAAGCGACCTGTTGGTATATATGGAGGCCGATAAACCCTGGAGCATTATCAACCCTTAGATCGTTGCAACAGATCCTCACCGTCCCTTTGCATAGCGATTTGGCGCGCGAACCCGGCGATTTACCCAAGGCTTCACATGGCCTCTGCACGGTGGTGGCCACCTGGCCAGGGTAGGTGAAGCCACTTAGTAGTCCGTCCACACCTGGCATCGGAATCAGGTCGGAAGGGCAAGCCAAAAGCTATGATTTCCGTTGACCTCAATATCATAATGAAGGTCGCCAATAATCCATAAACCAAAGTCAAGTGGGGACAACCGTAAGCTAAGTGGATAGTAATGTTATATGTATAATCATTGCAACACAATTAGAGTTTAAATAAATGCATTGCATATGTATATATGTTCATAGTTAGAATAAGGTCGAAATTATGGTAGGTTTTGCTAATAGAGTTTTATCATAATTTTTTTTTAATTGGTATATTACCATGGAGTGTGACAAACAGGCACATATCTTTGGCAGTTACCAGAGAGAAAAAAAAATATTTATTCCTAGTGCATGAATACTATTAAAATAAGGGAAGATATTGATTTGAAAAGGTGAATATTGAATCTATATAATTGATTAAAAAATATTCACCGTCCAATCATCTTTAAAACCGCCGGCATGTGCACCGTAGTCCATGACATTGAATATCGGTGAAGCGCTGGAATCACTTTTGCTCAGCACCTTTGTATGAGTAGCCCAACTTGAATCCACCATTAACAGAGCCATAATAGCAACAACTGAAGCGAATGTAGTCTGCACATAATTTATTTGTTCAAAACGACTCCAAATTTTTTCACGCACAGAAAATTAGAATATCACAAACATTGTTTGCAAGGAATTACCACCAATTGCAAGAACTTGACGAGGAAGGACAATCATATTAGAACCCGGAGCAGTCACAAAAACAAGAAATCGATTGCTACGGAATCGATCAATTTTAGAGTATCTCATCAAGTGGAAGAACTTGCCCGCTAAAGATTCCACATGCAAGGATGAGAATTTTATACAGAAGCATCCATAACTACTCAAGCATTGAGGACAACACTTTTTGAAGGAGAGGGGCATGTTAGGTCCCTATACTACTAGTGTGACCCCTTATTGTTATTAGCGCAAACCCCTTATTGTATTATTGTGCCCATATAGTCCTCATGTTTTTATTATTATGCCCCATAGAAGCGCACTATTGTTATTGTTGTGCCCCTACAATATTATTGTTATGTAGGCTTTGATTGTATTGGACCCCTTAGACTGCTATATATAGAAAGAGGGTCTTGTCATTTGCATCATCAAAGAATTGTTCATTTGTGTAATTTAAAGGAGGTTTCCCCCTCGAAGAGGCTGATTTCGAAGTCGTGGATCTATATTTTATATCTTTTTGTAAGTTGGTTTTATAACATATCTCTCACCGAGAAATTTCCTACTTGGGATGTTCCCATTAAAGGAGGTTGGGTTGGGCCAAACAAATTCCTTCTATGCAAAGGAAAACTGTGTTTCGCTTATTTGTCCTTTGTAGTTATGTCGATGAGGTTATTGATAGCATATGGAGAATGTTTTGGTTGATTGTTTTAGATTTTGGTTTTTGGATAAGTATGTTAAAAGTTTCCAAGGTATTCCCTTTTTCTTTTCAAATTTCTTATGGATAGCTTAGAATCTATGTATTTTATAGGATTGGTTCATACCTCCTAAATATTGTGTAACCAAGATCATCTCTATTTCTATGGACTTTTGATCAAAACCAAATAAATCACTCACAAGATCTCCTCAAATTATTGAGTTGGATTATGATGTGCCACGTGGTGTCTTTACGGGGTCATTTGAGGTTAGTTGCTTCATTGTAGGGAGAGTGTAGTTCTCCATTTTAGTCATTCACATTTTATGTATTACATATATTCTCTAGGCTATGGGTCCAACAATAACGTTGAATTCATTTATCTCTGGTTTCTCTAAGAGACACCTCGAAAGGAGGTAAAAAATATCAATCTTGACACCATCTTACACGACATTGAGTAGGTATTGCACTCCTTTGAATGGATTTCATATTTCCATATACTTCATAAACTTATTGAGGAAGTTAATGCCTTGTCTAAAGAATATCTCTTGCTACAAAGTGAGTTTGCTTGCCTTTAAGAGTTTAATGGAATGGGCATGCACTTACCACAAACTGAACGTCGAGCGGAAAGCGGAATATGAGTGTGAACGCTGCCAAAAATCAGAATCGAGAGACAAATAAATGTCCCCAAGGTTATTAGATAGTGAGCTCCCGCATTTACCGAAACCGTTTTTCTTGGTCCGCCGAGTCGTGGACCAGGACCAAACTTGGGAACTAATTAGCAGACTTTCATGGAAATGACAAACGCCCGACTTTCCTAGACTGCGCTTGGTTCCTGAGAGTGAGCTGTCAAACTTAATTCAACTCTGAAATGAATGCAATTTTTGTATTTTACGTCTCTTTCAAACCGAGCGACCAAATTCACCATTGGAACCCTATGGTATCGAATCTGTTTTCAAATGGTAAACCCAACTTCTAAAATTCCTCCGTCAACGCATACCACGCTGTGTGCCACCATCAGTTCACGTCAACTCGCATTTATATAACATTTTAATTCGAATTTAATATATATATATAGAGGGATGTATTAAAAATAAAGGTTATATCCTAAGTACTAGCCGTTTAGTTTAAATATAATTTAATTAAACTAAAAATAATAAAGATAAAGATTTTATTAAAAGAATAAAATAACTAATAAAATAATGTATTGTTAAATGTCATCACAAAAAAAAAGAAATATGATTAACTAATATTGTTTATATGTGTGACATTTTTTTTTGTTAATATATGAAAAAATATAATTAAATTTATTAAAATATGTTTTAATATAATAATAAGTTTATGTGAATTGAAATTTGGAGAAAAACTACAACTTATGAAAATGGAAATAATAGAAAAAAAGAAAATTTTAAAAAGTTAAATAAAAATGAAATAAAACTAATAACAAAAATGTAGCAACTAATAAAAATGAAAGTTACTAAACAACCTATAATAAAACTTCAACTAGTCACCTTACAAATAAATAAATTTAAATAAAATAAAAAATAAAAAGAAAAATGAATTCTCAATGCTAAACTATGGATGGCATAAATTTTTGGTCAAAAACAAACTAACACCTAGTCAAAGGCAAATTTGAATGCTAAGTACCATGTTTGCAAGGGATATAATAAATAAGTGTACATTTGGATGGTAAGTTTAAACTATATTAAAAAACTAATTAATGTTTATAATAACTATTAAAATAAAAAGTTCTTCACTATATAATTTATTATTATTATTATTATTATTTACCCGTTAACTTTATCTAATCATCATAGAATAACTAATCAATATTCATTTTCAATAGTTCCTCCTGAACTGATGATTGTTGTGAGGATAACCAATCTTCATTTTCAATAGTTCTTCCTAAACTGATGATTGTTGAGATCCGCCTCTACTAGACTCTCATTGTCAAAGCTTAAGACCAACAAAGGGTGGACTAAAGATATTAAATGCAATATTCGGGGTAAGCACGGGTGTCCGCTATCCCCTACCCTTTTTGGAATTTATATCGATAAGCTTGAGGAGTGTCTCCAAACTGCATGTTGCAATGGCACCGAGCTTGGTGATATAATTCATATTCTTCTGATATTGTTTTTCTTGCAAAAATCCATGATGACCTATACAAGCAACTTAAGCCTCTTGATGTCTATGAGAGTTAATACCCACAAGACTAAATTCATGATCATTAAAACAAAAAAGACCACCCATGGTAGTTTTTCCTATGATAACCATTGTTTAGAGCAGGGTTCTTCTTACAAATAGTTGGGTATTGACTTTCTTCATCAACTCAACTTGAATTATAACATCGAGAAAATGATTAATTATAGCATCAAGAAAGGATTATCACCAATATTTGCATTTGCAGTAAAACAAGGTTCCTCTTTGAGACATAGCATCAGGAAAATGATTATTGGAGGTTGGAAAGCTTATTATGAGCTTGAAAACAATTGTAAGTCAACCAATATTTGCATTTGGGGTAACAAAAAGGTTCCTCTTTGAGACTCTCGTTACCCTGTTGTCTTCTATGAATGTAAAGTTTGGGGTTGTAGTATATCCAGAGAGTCGTGGAGAAATATTGAGATGATTCAAAAGAAATTCATAACCTACAACCTAAATACCATGGGAAATACTCCCTATCCTATCCTCTTGATCGAAGTTGGCATGTTCTCGATTCAAAGTTCAGTTATGTTTAGATATCTGATGGATAAGAAGAAGCTTTACAACATGGAATCCAAGAGACTCCCAAGAATTTCTTCTAACTTTAGTCAAAACCCCACCTTCGCCTCAAGCTCGGGTGGCATAAGGATGCCCAGTCTTAGCTCAACCATTGGGGAATCAAGGAGGAGATCATCATGGGAGGCAAGGTCAATGTCAAAGATACTATTACCTCCATCATGGGAGGCAAGGACAGTGTCAAAGATGCTATTACCTCTAATTTTAATGACAAGTTTTGGGATGATAAGAAGCTTGAGGGTAAAAGGAAGCTAAGATATTATAAGGAAGTGTTAACAAGTACTAAGAAAAAAATGAGCATCACTAGGATAATAACTAATCCTCATGAGCTTGAAAGTGAGACCCGATGATGGTCTACTCCCAAGACTCCCTAAGATTGTAAAATCTGCTAGATTTGGGATACTAAGAAGGTGGAAGATGAAAAACGTTTCCTCTTTTACATTGCCGGACTCCTACTCACATTCGCTCTCAATTCACGAACATCTGCCATACTTCTAATCTTATCGACTTATTAAGCCATCCCAACTATAGCAATCTTGGAGCGCTTCTTTCTCTTCTTTTTTATCACATAAACAAGATTTTGAAGAATCACAATTAGATTCTTTTTCTTTTCTTGAGGTCAGGCATTGGTCTTAGTGGAGGTTAATCATCATCATTATTATTATTATTTAGATTCTAATAACTTAAATCATTTTTTTTAGTTTTTATATTAATAATTTACATTATAAAATAATCATTTTATTCTTTCTATATCTAATTTTGGGTTTTTATTCTTTTATCAATATTTTGTTTAGCTATTTTTAGTTATTTTTCTATTTTTTTGTCTAATCCGCACGAGAATATGAACTTTGAATCTAATGGTTTACAAACATTTCATGATAGGAATATCGCTAATTAAGCTCTTTTATAGACATTAATTTTTGTTTCTTTTAAATATATTTATTTTTTAATTAAATTTAAATATTCATATATTTTTACAATGATATTAATTTTATTAAATATTGTACTCTATATTTTTAGAATTTCAATTAGTTATCATAACCAATAGAACACTTATAATTTTTAATTTGAAAACTTTTTATTATTTATCTATTTATTTATTTTTCACAAGTACAACATTGCATATTCTATACGAGGAATATACTTATATTGTCAACACTGTCAACATATGTCATGTCACTTACAAGACACATTTATAAAATTTAAAACTTATTTGTTTTTATTACACATTTTTTCACTATATCTAACATCATTTTTATTTACAATAAAATATATATATATATATATATATATATATATATATATATATATATATATATATATTTATTAACCATTTATTATATGATTTACATTACTTGAGAAACAACTTCTTATAAATGCCACTAACAAACAAGGTATGACAAATTTCAATAAACATAAACCCACACAACTTAAAAAATAAATTATTTACCAAACTATTCAAATTAAAATTCTTTGGCTTGTATCCATTACACGTTTAATTGTTATTTTAATTAAATTTAAAATAATATTAATTTTTCTTATCTTTATATATCAAAAAACAATATGTTTTATATAAATAATATGAATTTATTATAATTTTTGTTCTATTTTATAAATCTGTTATGTATTTCTTCCTTCAAATAATTTTAACATTAAAATTTTATATTTATTATAATTTACATACTCTAAAATTTTGAAATTAAGATTTCACATTACTTCAATTAATTATATATATATATATATATATATATATATATATATATATATATATATATATATAGCTATAAATGGAATATGTTGATATATTTCTTGTCATCTCTTTTATATTAATAAATGAAGTTTCATATATTAACTATTTCAATATTTTCTTTTGTAACCTAAAAGAACCCAGTGGTCTGCCTATGATAAATTAGTTTTTATTTTATAGTTATGAATGAAATATGTTGATATATTTCTGTCATCTTTTATATATTAATAAATGGAATTTCATATATTAATTATTTTAGTTTCTTTTAATGCAATTTCATAAATTAATTATTTTAGCATTTTTTTAGTAACCGAGAGGGGAGGAACCCAACAACGTACTGGTAAGCTATATGAACAAGAGGAATTGGAGCCTAGAGACAACTATTTCAACATTTTTAAATTCATATTTACTTTTTATATTTATTTAATACAATTATTAATTTACCATACAAATTATCAAGTAATAAATAGCATCATGTATGTATATATATATATATATATATATATATATATATATATATATATATATATATATAATCAAATAATAAACTATTAAATAACATAAATTATTAGATAATAAATAATACAAATTACTAAATAAATAATTTTCAAACAACATATGAGCCGAATTAATATTCTCAATATTATAACAACTAATATTCTTAATATTATAACCACTTAATTGGATTTTGCCGAATTAAGATTTAAATCTATAAGTTGTAATTACTAGTATAGAAACCACATTTCAGAAAAAAAATTGTGAATTTAATCTTTTTGTCTTTCAAAGTATTAATTTTGAGGAAAAAGCATATTGAAAATTCAGGTAAGAAAAATAAAAATTATTAAATTTATTAATTTGTGAACTTAATCTTTATGTTTTTCAGAGTATTAATTTTGAAGAGAAAGTACATTGAAAATTGGGGATAGAATTTTTTTTTATTTTATTAAATTAATTAATTTGGAGTATCACGAATAGATATAGAAGAATAATTATAACATACACAATCACTTTCTACACTAATAGGTGTTTCCTTTGTGAGATAACTATCAATAAAAATTTTAAATACCAGCACTCTACACCAATAAGTATTTACTTAGTAAGATAAATAATTGAAACATACAAAATTACTTACTCTACTAACTTACACTCTACAATAATAAATATTTACTTGGTGAAATAAGTATTAGTGCTAAGTTTCAAATACCAATTTAGACCAGATTAAACAAATAGTCTGAAAAATAATAAAATAATTTTCTTTCTGAAAATTTCACAATTAATTTATATTTATAACTTTTCTAAAATACATGGTTTTTCATTTTATAATTAAAATAAAAAGAATTAATTTATATTTATAATTTTTTAAAATATATGATTTTTAGTTTATAATTAAAATAAAAGGATTTAGTCCAGTAAAATAATAATAATTTATATGTGAATGTTTTGAATATATTTAGATACAAATTTATAAAAATGTATAAATTAAATGGTATCGAATCTCAGTATCTTGTGGGTACAAAGTAAGTTGACAAAAAACCAAATTTCATAATATTAAGAAGTTCCCATAGAACAAAAACCAGTATCACTGAAGCTTATTAAGTTTGGCTAAAATTTATTGTGATGCTTTTGAAGTATGCTGTGGTACAAAATAAGTTGACAAAAGACCAAAGTATTATGAAGTTCCATAGAACAAAAACCAGTATAATTGAATGTTGTTAAGTTTGGCTATAATTTATTGTGATGCTTTTTCGAGAGCATTGACACACACCCACTTTACTTTATTTGCAGTCGTTGAAGTTATCTAAGTAATTCCTGTGCACCAAACTGTCTCGCTGCACGAAATGTTCACAGCCACAGTCGATGACGTTCCCTGTATGTTTCTATTCGTGATATTTTGTATTTGCACTGCGGATCGCTGCACACAACAACATGACGCACAGTATTATTGATACCAAACAAAAATACCAAACTTCAAAATCAATTTGTCTAAATATTATAGCATTTGTATTAACTTTGATGGTTGGAATTAGCGACGTTTAGGAATTTAGGGGTCTCTCTGAGTTGGGTGAGATTTCCGGAATTACCCAATTTCGTAACTACCAATTCTTTACCTAGAGATAAATTCTATGTAGTTACCAATTACTTACCCGATTGATAGTATATGGAAGATAAAACAAAATGAGAAATTTATCCTATATTGTGCGCTTAAACAAGTATAGTATTTTGTAATCAATGACACCGCCACCTTCTATGGTCAACCTTCTATGAATCCACGAATTAAGTTCACTGCTATTCCATGCAGATTGTTTGGGTGCAATTATTGTTCCGGAAATCTGCAAGTTTATGATTTTAGCAAATAATTTAACATGGAATTTTCATGTAGTGGACATCGATCATCTTAAAAAACATACAATCCAATATCCAACATTCTCACCTTTACTGAAATATGAGACTTGCAAGAAAACGTCACTGGCGTAATTACAAATGTCTTCCCCAGTGGTACTTGCAACACTGCGTTGGAACATGCATTGCATGCTGCTTCCCATGCTTTTATGAATGCCTACAAATCACAAATGAGAAACAATACGTAGGTATTATAACAACAATAATAATATAATCAAATTTTCTTGTTTGCTAAAGAAAGGATTTAACTAGTTCTCTAGAAGGAATAGGCACATATCTTTGGCAGTTACCAGAGAGCAAAAAAAATATTTATTCCTAGTGCATGAATACTGTTAAAATAAGTGAAGATATTGATTTAAAAAGGTGAATATTGAATCTATATAATTGATTAAAAAATATTCACCGTCCGATCATCTTTTAAACCGCCGGCATGTGCACCGTAGTCCATGACATTGAATATCGGTGAAGCGCTGGAATCACTTTTGCTCAGCACCTTTGTATGAGTAGCCCAACTTGAATCCACCATTAACAGAGCCATCATAGCAACAACTGAAGCGAATGTAGTCTGCACATAATTTATTTGTTCAAAACGACTCCAAATTTTTTCACGCACAGAAAATTAGATATCCATTTGATATCCATCGCGATAGTTCGGAGGTCGAACCGTCGTTGTAGCCGATAGGTGCTCGAAACTTGTTGTTCATGGAAGGTAGAAGAGCGGGGATTTTATAGTGCCAGAAACTTCTTTTCGGTTTGTTTTTTCTTCACCTTGATAGACTCGGGTTGGTCCATTTATTTTTTCAAAACGCACTGTGGCCATAAAAATTGACTTAACTGTCAGTGGGCATTGAGGAAACTCGTGCTGCTGTAACATGTTGGTTATTTTTGATGGGGAAAATACCAAAACCAAGATTCAAACTAAACACAGAGGCAATGCTCTGTTTTACCTCCACAGGATTTTTATACACAGACAGCTTAAAAAAAAATTTCACTGAGTAACAGAGGATTTCACCACCATAAAATATTTCTATTCATTAAAACAAAAAAAAACTAATACATCCTCTTTTTCTGAGAGAGATTTACCACTGTAAAATCATTTTCATATTCACTGCTGTGAAAAACAACTTACTGCTGTAACAAAAGTTTACATGAGCTTACTGCTGTAAAACAAAATTTACATTCACTGGTGTGTAAAACAACTTACGCTCCACCATTTTCTTTATGCACTTGCAAAACCACACATGGTTTTCCTTCACCTCTGTTTTTCAATGCCCACACAAAAACATTACAACATATTTGTGCACTGCTGTGCATACACCCTCTGGTTCTTCTTACTGCCGTAAAAAAAAACCAGTTTTCTCTTTACTCCCGTGCGCAATACATACAAAAAAAAAAAAGAACACACATAGCCATGTATAAAAAACATAATAATAAAAAAAACTAACGTGGCCCATAACCATATTAAATGGGCCTCCACCTAAACTTACGTAAATGCATATATAAAAAAAATACAAATGGGACGTATGCCCATAACCATTTAAAACAGGCCTCCACCAAACAATTACGAACAGCATTAAAAGCCATGACTTTTCTTACACGGCGGTCAAACCATAGACCTTTTACTCCACGTAAAAATTGATTTGACGTGGGCCTGTGCACTTTCCGGAGATCGACGGTGAAGATTTCATGCCCAGATTACTTGGCTGATCCAACGAGGTTCGCACACCAACCTCGGGTAAAACAAACGAACTTTACTGTCCGGGGAAAATGGTTTTGGGGGGTTCGTACACTGGACGCGTGTCTCATGCTGAATGTGTTCGGAGGGCTCCAAGGAAAAACAGCCTTTGCCAAAAGGCGGTGCGAACAAGGTAGATGGTTTTGTTTGGTGGTTTTCGGCTGCGTTGAAATTACACTTTTAACACTCCCCTTTAATTTCAACAGCTGGGCATTCTGTCATACCCAGACACTTCCTCAAAAATTCAAAGCTTTTCTGGTCCAGTGGCTTTGTCAAAATGTCTGCTACCTGTTCCTGAGTCCTGCAATGTTCTAAGACAATTTCTCCATTGTTCACTAACTCTCTGATGTAGTGAAACCTTGTGTCGATGTGTTTCGTTCTCTTATGAAACACTGAATTCTTTGACAAAGCAATAGCTGAGCTATTGTCACAAAAGACCACTGTCGCTTTTGCCTGCTCTTGGCCTAAGCTTCTCAACATCCTTCTCATCCATACTGCCTGACATGCTGCTGCTGTCGCTGCCACATACTCTGCCTCTGCTGTAGATAATGCTACAATGGACTGCTTCTTAGAAGCCCATGAGATGGCTCCTGAACCCATATTAAAAACATAACCGGAAGTGCTCTTCCGATCATCTACACTTCCAGCCCAATCGCTATCTGTGTACCCAACCAAATCTGAATGTTCTGAGGCATGATATAAAATTCCAAACATTTTAGTGCCTTTGACATACCTCAAAATTCTCTTTGCTGCCTGCCAATGTGCCTCCTTTGGCCTCTCCATGAACCTGGAAATCAAACTAACAGCATACATAATATCAGGCCTAGTTGCTGTTAAATACATAAGGCTGCCCACAATGCTTTTGTACAGGCTAGGATCAAAATCCTTGCTGTTGTCCTCTCTGCTGAGCTTTAATCCCATCACTGTGGGAGTGATTGCTGCCTTGCATTCTTCCATCTTAAATCTGCCCAAAACTTGATTTACATATCTTGCTTGAGATATAAAAATTCCTTTTTCATTTTGATCTACTTCTATGCCTAAGAAGTATCTCAAGAAACCCATGTCAGTCATTTCAAATTCATTCTTCATGACTGATTTAAAATTCTCAATAAGATAAATATCATTTCCAGTGAAAATAACATCATCTACATACAAGACAACAATTAAAATTTTACCATCCTTTTCCTTGATGTAGACTGTGGGTTCTCCTTCACATTTGTCAAATTCATTCTCCAATAGATATGAATCTATCCTGCTGTACCATGCTCTTGGCGCTTGCTTCAGCCCATAAAGAGCTTTCTTCAATTTGCACACTTTGTGCTCTTCACCTTTCTTCTCATATCCGAGAGGCTGTTCCACATAAACCTCTTCCATTAACACTCCATTTAGGAATGCTGATTTCACATCCATTTGGTAGACTTTCCATTTGTTTTGAGCTGCTATGGACAGCACTGCTCTCACGGTTTCCATTCTTGCAACCGGGGCGAAAGTCTCCTCATAATCTCTCCCATACTGCTGCTTGTAGCCTTTGACAACCAGCCTTGCTTTATGCCTTTCAATCTTGCCTTCAGCATTGCTCTTGGTCTTGTAGACCCATTTCACACCAATGACTTCTTTGCCTTTTGGTAATTCAACCAAATCCCATGTTTTGTTTCTCTCTATGGCATTCATCTCCTCATCCATAGCTTCTATCCATTTCCTATCTTTAATAGCTTCTTCAAAATGGATAGGATCATCAACATGACAAAACAAGGCAAATAAGGAATTCATTCCTTCTTCATAAATTTCACTTAGATTTCTAAACTTCTTACCTCTTTCACTTGGTGTGCAAGTGCTTGAAGATGCACTTGAGTTTCCTCCTTGTGGTGTGCTTGGAGAAGCACTCTCATTTATCCTCAATGGTGTACCTTGCTGTTCTTGTGTTGGTGCTGTTGTTTGGGGATTCATTTCAGCCACCTCCTCTTCATCCTCATCATGAGACAAACAGTTTTTAACATTGACTGTTTTCTCTATGCTTCCATCCCAAGCTTCCTCTTCAATGAATTGAACATCCCTGCTGACAAAGAACTTCTTGGTAGATGGAATGTACAGCCTGTAGGCTTTGGATTCATCACTATATCCAATGAAGATACACTTCTCCCCTTTGCTGTCCAACTTCCTCCTTAGTTTATCTGGAATGTGTGCATAGGCCACACACCCAAAAACTCTCATGTGGGTGACTACTTGCTTTCTCCCACTCCATGCCTCTTCTGGCACTTTGTTCATGACTGCCTTTGTAGGACACTTGTTCAAAATATACACTGCACAATGTACAGCTTCAGCCCAATACTCATTTGGCAAATGCTTTGCCTTCAACATGCTCCTTGCCATCTCCATGATGGTTCTGTTCTTCCTTTCAGCAACTCCATTTTGCTGTGGGGTGTACCGAGTTGTAAACTGTTTATGAATCCCATTTTCTCTACAAAACTTTAGGAATTCATTGGAGATATACTCACCTCCTCTATCAGTTCTCAATACTTTTATGTGCAGCCCGCTTTGGTTCTCCACAAGTGCTTTGAAGTTTTGGAATTTCTCAAAGACTTCACTTTTGTTCTTGAGGAAATATATCCAAGTCTTTCTTGTAAAATCATCAATGAATGTCAAGAAATATAGGCTGCCAGCTAATGATGGAGCTTGCATTGGTCCACACAAATCTGAGTGGATAATCTCTAAGGGTGCCTTTGCCCTTATACTTTTCCCTGATGGAAAACTTTCTCTGTGTTGTTTTCCCAAAATGCAGCCTTCACATAGGCTGTCCGGTTTCTCTATTAATGGTAATCCTCTTACCATTCCTTTTCTGCTCAATAAGTTTAGACCTCCAAAATTTAGATGCCCGAATCTCAAGTGCCACAACCAATTTTCATCCTTTGGCACGCTTTGGAAAGCCTCTTGGGTGACTGCTGCAATCTCATTTTTGTTTTTCAAATCTGCCCTGATCCGGAGAGGGAACATCCTGTTCCTTGTCATCTTCACTTCAGCAATGCATCTTTTGCTGGGTGGTATGTCCATGATGGTGCACACATCATTTTCAAAGTAAACATTGTAACCCTTTTGGATAAGTTGTCCAACACTCAATAGGTTACATCTCATTCCAGGGACATAGTAGACATCTGCTATGGTTTTCCTTTCTCCCTGCTTTGTAAGTATTTTTACCTCCCCTTTTCCCATAACAGACACTTTACTATCAGTTCCTAGTGTGACCTCTGATTTCAAATTCTGATTTAAGGCTGAAAAGAGGGTTATATTCCCTGTCATATGGTTGCTGCAACCTGAGTCTAAAAACCATATGTCCTCACTATGTGTTTCAGCCATGTTACAAGCTAACAGGACATTATTTTGACTGCTGTTTTCTCTTGTAACATTTGCATTTTGTCTGCTATTCATATCATGCTGTTTCTTTCTACAATCACTAGCATAATGTCCATACTTTTTGCAATAATAGCATTGAACATTAGATTTATCATACCTTTGTCCTTGAGCCTGATACTGATCTCTTTGTTGGCTGCTGCCTTGACCTTGGTTCTGATTTTGATTGCTGCCTCTTCCTTGTGCATTTGATGTGCTGTTCCTTCCACCTCTGTTCTGGCTTCTGCCTCTTCCTCTTTTGTTTCCTCTGCCTTGACCTCTTCCTCTTCCAAAGGACATCTGGGTCTTGAAGGCTTGCTCTAGGGATGAGTTTTCATTCCTACTCAACCTCTGCTCATGAGTTATCAGTGATGCATGTAGCTCATCAACTGAATATTTTGAGAGATCCTTTGTCTCTTCAATGGTGGTGACTATGGCATCGAACCTTGAGGGTAAGACCCTCAATATTTTCTCCACTATTCTTCTATCTTCAATTGTTTCTCCATGAGTTCTCATTTGTGTGATTACACCAATCACATGAGTGAAGAATGAGTCAATGTTATCTGACTCCTTCATGTTCAAGTTTTCAAAATCCTTTCTCAGCATTTGCAATTTTGCTGTCTTCACTCTCTCCATGCCTTGATAGGCTGTCTTGAGGGTTTGCCATGCATTGTGTGATGTTGTAGCTGCTGCTATCCTTGGGAATATACTCTGGTCCACTGCTTGATACAACAAGACAATGGCCTTTGCATCCTTCTTCCTATTGAGCTTCAGTTGATCCTTCTCTCCCTGAGTTAGTGCATTGAACTCATTTTCATCTGTTGGTTCCTCAAACCCATATTCTACTAGTTCCCATATATCTTGAGCGATGAACAAAGCTCTCATGGTTATAGACCAGTAGTCATAGTTCTTCCCATTAAAGTGTGGGAGCTGGGTGTTGAACATACCCATGCTTGTGCTTGCCATTCCTTGCATCTTGAACTATGGTTTTAAATCCTTGACTGTGATTTTTTTTAAAAACTGACTGTCTTCAACAATAACAAGAGAAATGCTTTTGGGGAATACCTGAATCCTTCGCTGTCTGAGTCTTCTGTCTGCCTGAGAGGTTTTGCTGCAGCAACAACCTTCTCCCTTCAGCTTCTTTAACTTTTTAAAGAGCCTGGGCCTGCTCTGATACCACTGTTGGTTATTTTTGATGGGGAAAATACCAAAACCAAGATTCAAACTAAACACAGAGGCAATGCTCTGTTTTACCTCCACAGGATTTTTATACACAGACAGCTTAAAAAAAAATTTCACTGAGTAACAGAGGATTTCACCACCATAAAATATTTCTATTCATTAAAACAAAAAAAAACTAATACATCCTCTTTTTCTGAGAGAGATTTACCACTGTAAAATCATTTTCATATTCACTGCTGTGAAAAACAACTTACTGCTGTAACAAAAGTTTACATGAGCTTACTGCTGTAAAACAAAATTTACATTCACTGGTGTGTAAAACAACTTACGCTCCACCATTTTCTTTATGCACTTGCAAAACCACACATGGTTTTCCTTCACCTCTGTTTTTCAATGCCCACACAAAAACATTACAACATATTTGTGCACTGCTGTGCATACACCCTCTGGTTCTTCTTACTGCCGTAAAAAAAAACCAGTTTTCTCTTTACTCCCGTGCGCAATACATACAAAAAAAAAAAGAACACACATAGCCATGTATAAAAAACATAATAATAAAAAAAACTAACGTGGCCCATAACCATATTAAATGGGCCTCCACCTAAACTTACGTAAATGCATATATAAAAAAAATACAAATGGGACGTATGCCCATAACCATTTAAAACAGGCCTCCACCAAACAATTACGAACAGCATTAAAAGCCATGACTTTTCTTACACGGCGGTCAAACCATAGACCTTTTACTCCACGTAAAAATTGATTTGACGTGGGCCTGTGCACTTTCCGGAGATCGACGGTGAAGATTTCATGCCCAGATTACTTGGCTGATCCAACGAGGTTCGCACACCAACCTCGGGTAAAACAAACGAACTTTACTGTCCGGGGAAAATGGTTTTGGGGGGTTCGTACACTGGACGCGTGTCTCATGCTGAATGTGTTCAGAGGGCTCCAAGGAAAAACAGCCTTTGCCAAAAGGCGATGCGAACAAGGTAGATGGTTTTGTTTGGTGGTTTTCGGCTGCGTTGAAATTACACTTTTAACATAACATATTCAAATGCTAGAGGACCACGAATAGTTTGATGGTTACTCAGTTTTCGGAGCCTTCATATTTGATTTAATCAATATTCCACGCCAACCAAATAATATGAACGCCGAGAGAGCTCACGTTTTCGCCTTTCCAGAGTCGTAGTACTTCCCCCGCATTATGCGTGGCTGCTGAACAAAAATCTTTCGTAATAAGAAATATTGACTCGAAATATTTTCCGGACATTCTCATTCCATCTCCGATTCTTGCGGAGAGACCGGGATGAGTCATTCTCTTTGACTAATACAGGAGATGTGGTCCGACCTGATACAATCATGGGCCGTAGATTGCGTTTCTTCTTCAGAATTTATCTGCATCTTTATATCTGTTATGCGCTACTTCTTTCGAATTCTTTCAACAACGGTGTACCTAGATGTGATCTTGTTGTGTGGATGCTTCGTCTCTCACCTGTTAAAATTTAATCGAATGCCGTGACTTTATTGAGGTTGAAATATAGTTGATATTGTAATAAAATGCAATTTTATTTTCGCGGGTAGCGTTATTGAATTTTTTTCCCTCGGTTGTAATTTTCTTCTCCCTAATTATATCTTATGTAATTATATTTCATGTGACTATATATTTGATTCGTAGGATTATTTGTTATTATTAGATAGAGTTAGATTGTAAAAGGTGGTTTAGACTTACCGAATTCTGAGTTTTTTTTCAACTAATTATTTGATAAATTATTGGATAGTAACATGTTTTCTTTCTGAGATAAGTGATTGATTGTGTGTTTAAGATAGTATGTTTATTTTATAATGTATTTATATTTGTATTACTACATTATTTAATAGAAAGTTCTCAAGAAAAAAATTGTGTAATAATGTTTATTTTCTTGTTTTTTAGACGGTATCATAGCAGCTCCCCACTGCCTCATTAGTAGGCTCATAGAAATTGAAAATACCAGCTCCCACTGCCTCATTAGTATGCCCATAGAAACTGAAAATTAATAGTAGATAGGTTTTTTGTGAGTATTAAAATAAGTTGTTTTTCCACCATTTGAGCATTGACTACATTTGTTGCTCAAGGAGTGAAGAGATTTGAAAAGGGCCTTTCTCCCCACTGCCTCATGAGTAGGCCCATAGAAATCGAAAATCAATAGTAGATACGTTTGTTGTGAGTATTAGAATAAGTTGTTTTTCCACGAGTTGAGCATTGACTACACTTGTTGCTCAAGGAGCGAAGAGATTTGAAAAGGGCCTTGATATATTCTCGAAGCACACTATGTTCTCAGATAGGGACACTCAAAAATGGAAAACAAAAGATGAAAAGGATTTGAAAAGGGCCTTGCTATACTCTTGAAGCACGCTATGTTCTAGGATAGGGGCACTCAGAAATGGAAAACAAAATATGAGAAGGGTTGTCGGCCACTGGTGAGACAATTGCATACTCAGGAGACTACACCACTCAACACTCGCATTCATTAGGCCAACACACTCTAATTACTACACCACTCAACACTCGCATTCATTAGGCCAATGCACTCTAATTTCATACTCGGGAGACTACACCACTCAAAACTCACTTTCATTCGTTAGGCCAACAAACTCCTACATATATAGGATTACATTATTGTTGAACAAGTTCCTAAAATATATGATTCGCTAACTCATCAAAGATTAACTAAGAAAACAGTGCTAATGACACATAACAAGTTTTAATAATAGGACAATCTACTAGATTTCTCCATTACTCCAACACTCCCCCTTAATGGAGAATTGTCTTTTCCACCTCTCTTGTCCCATCATTATTGTAGATCTTGACATTATTTTGTAATGGTATTGATACTACCATACATTAGTCATTTTTGAATCTTTTGCAACTCCCTGGTATATTTACTATGTGTAACCAATGTTTATGCACCTTTTCTCCATATCTCAAGACCTAATCAATATTGCTATCGCCAATGTCTTTCATTTCAAAGCCTTATGAGAATTGTCCTTTAACTTCATCAATTAACTTAGAAACATTGCTTGTTATAATAAGATCATCAACATACATAGAAATCATAACAAAATGCCCTTTTTGATATGTATACTTTTTCTTTTCATAAAACCTTTATGAAGAAAGAAAGAATCAATCTTCAAATGCTATGATCTTGGTGCCTATTTCATTCCATATAAAGCTTTCTTTAACTTGCACACAAGGTCCTTTTGACCTTTTTTAGCAAGACGTTTTGGATGAACAAGGTATATCTCTTATTTTAGCTCCCCATTCAAGAAGACATACATCTAGCTGATGTAGTTTCCATTTATTTTTTGTAGCTAAATCATTCATCAATCTAGTTTTATTTAAATTAGCTATAGATGCAAACGATTCTACAAAATCAATTCCCTCTTTTTGGATGAGAAAGTGAATGTAATAAAAAACACAGAAAAAGATGCAAACTTGGATGAAATAAGGGATGCAAAAGTGGATGCAAACATGGATGCAATAGTAGAAACAAAATTGGATGAAAAATATGGATGCAATGGAAGTAGATACATAAGAAGATAGAAAATGAGATGCAAAACGCAACACAAAAGTGGATGCAAAAATAGATGCAATATTTTGATGCAAAAGTGGATGCAAAATTGGAAGCAAACGTGGGTACAATAGTAAGTACAAAACATGGTACAAATAGTGTGACAACAAAAGTGGATGTAATGATAGATGCAAAAAAGAAGCAAATGAAGATGAAAAATAAGATGCAAAAAGGGATGCAAAAGTGGACGTAAACATGGGTGCAACAATGGATGAAAAATATGATGCAAAAGTTGATGCAACAAAATTCCATGCAAAAGTAGATGCAATATGAGACACAAACCTAATGCAAATCTTGATGCAAAGGGGATGCAAAAAATGATGTAAAAATGGATGCAAAAAATGATTTAAAAAATGATGGAAAAGAGGATGCAAGAGATGATGAAAAAGTTGATGCAAGTGTAGGCGCAAAAAGTGGATGCAATAAATGATAAAAAAGTTGGCGAAACAAAATTAGGTGCCAAATTTGATGTAAAACATGGTGCAAAGGATGCCGCAAAACTTGGCATAAAACCTGGCGTAAAACCTGGTGTAAAACCTGATGCAAAACCTATTACAATACCTGGTGCTAAACTTGGTGTAAGACTTGGTGAAAAACTTGGTGCAAACTTTGCATCAATTTTTGCACCATATTTGATAAATGGACACAAATAGCACCAAAAATGGGCTCTAGATGCAAAAAAGGAATAAAAAAGGGACACTAATCACAGGGTTTTGTTGTAGTGTAATCAACTAGTCATAGTAAATGGTAATGACACTCATAGCTTATTAATAAATTAGCTACAAATTAGTTTCCCAATGCTATTTTTGAGGAACAAACAATAAACAGTGAATGAACCATGTAGTGTCATCTCTCTCTTTTCGTATTAACATATTTCATCCTATTGTGAAAATGTCACATGTCAATTCATAGTTGTTTTATTGCATGAGTATTGCTATGTGTCTATTTGTTAAAATTAAATGCATGTTATAGCTTGAACGTATAATATGATTATAGTTTCATGACATTTGTGCATCTTTCAACAACTTAGTATGTAATTCATGGAATCCCACTTTTAACATATATAATGGGACGAAAATATATAGTTAAATCATTGAATTTAATCTCAACATTTCACTTATCACCTATGTTTTTCATGAAGTTATAATGTGAACATTCATTAAGAAAAAGCATTATCAACATCACAAAGCCTAAAATTTTGAATACAACAATGAGAATTTTGATTCCATTCATTCATTTTATAGCATCATTAGACCCTCACTCCTTTCCTCTCTACAATGATCATTCACATTTTCTCAAATTCATGCATATTTGTCTATTACTCTTTCAATTTTTTCTTCTTATTTGTAGCACCATTGGTATCAATGTGACAATACTTGCAATTTTTTTAGAGTACTCCACAGATCTCTTCCTTTTCACCTCATCCAAAGCCCATGATTAAGGAGATGTGTCCTTTGTAGCATTAATACTTGGAACAACATTTCTAAAGTTTGGTGATATTCATACGAAAATATAGGGATATAATAATCTAATTTTTATCATGCAATTTTTCATGGTTTGAAAAACAGGATGAGTGATCAATACTTCCAATAAGAAAAACCAAGATATTAAATAACTAATGTAGTCAAGTTAATTTATCATGTTCTTACAACCTACAATACATGTAGAATTATGACGTTTTAGAAAAGGCATAAATGTCTATTACAATTTATTTTCTTTTGAGATCTAGAATGAATGTGACTCCTAGGGTTAAATGTGATGAGATGCACAAAAATATTTGATTTTATGATTGTGTTTAAAAAGATTTGTTACCATTTTAACAATTTGAAATTCCCTTAAAAACGGGTTCAATTTGTATATATATATATATATATATATATATATATATATATATATATATATATATATATAGATATATATATATATATATATAACTTCTCAAAATATTATTTAACTTCCAAGCTAGTGTATAAATCTGGGTTTGAAGACAACATTATCAATCGAAAGTTGGGGCACTAGAGATTTATTTTGAAAGTCAACACTCCAATTAGAACAAAGCTTTACTTGTGGATTTCTCTCATCGAGAAATTGCTTACCTGGGATGTTCTCATCAAACGAGGTTGGTTTGCACCAA
This sequence comes from Pinus tabuliformis, assembly GCA_031772625.1. NCBI lineage: Eukaryota > Viridiplantae > Streptophyta > Pinopsida > Pinales > Pinaceae > Pinus > Pinus tabuliformis. The sequence continues at coordinate 519,814,933 of CM062818.1, forward strand.
ACAAATTCCTTCTATGCGGAGGAAAATTGTGTTTCACTTATTTGTCCTTTGTAGTTATGTCAATGAGGTTACTGATACCATATGGAGAATGTTTTGTTTGATTGTTTTAGATTTTGGTTTTTGGATAAGCATGTTAAAATTCTCCAAGGTCTTCCCTTTATATTTTCAAATTTCTTATAGATAGCTTAGAATCTATATATTTTATAGGATTGGTTCATGCCTCCTAAACCTTGTGCCTTGTCTAAAGAATATCTCTAAAGAATATGCCTTGTCTAAAGAATATCTCTTGCTACAAAGTGAGTTTGCTTGCCTTTAAGAGTTTAATGGAGTCCACGTAGATGAGGCCTTGATATGTTATAACTTTTATCAATATAGAAGTCCATGGCTTTTTAGTTTTATGTATTTTTGAATGAGGGAATTAAGAAGAAGCATATGTTAGTCTGATAATGTTTTTTTGCTACTTAAATATTTATTATGTTGACCTTTAAGAATGTATATATTCTTCTTATAAACATATAATTTTTTTCTTGTATCAAAAATTAAATGTCATATTTATTATTAATGTTTTTTATAGAAATTTCAAGTACAAAAATATTATTTAAAATACATTTTGTTAGAATGTATGTTTGATTTATTCTTTGCGAATTAAAATATAATTTAAAATTTTACCTTGAATTAAATAAAAATATATATCTTAATTGTTATATATGAATGAATGTCATATTTGTTATTAATTCTTTTATTAAAATTTCAAATAACTTTATTCAAAACTCATTATGCCATTAATCATATCATTGATTTTGAGTCAATTTTTGGAAAAAATCATATCTCACATAGCTATAAATAACATAGATGCATCATCTCTGTTATTTATACTTTATGTGAGATTTGGTTTTTCATCCTTGTCCTCACGATGAATCACAAAACGTTGACTCAAAATCAACGATTTGATTAATCGGAAATGCATTTTTAATAATGATATAGATCATAAAATTCTGAAGTCTATATCAATAACTTGATTAATTAAAAAGAAAATATTTATTTAAAATAAATTTTGTTAAAATATATATTTAATTTATTGTTGTGAATTAAAAAATAATTTTAAATTTTAATTCAAATTAAATAAAAATATATAACTTAAATCTAAAATTAAAAATAACGTGAAACATTCATATTTTAAATATTTTGTTAATTATAAAAACATACTTCTTTTAATAATTAAATATGATATTATGAATCATATTTATAAATTAAAAATTAGTTTTCCTCTTTATGTCTGGTTTGAATGAGAATATATGATGAATAACTTTTCAGAGTTTCTATATGTCCCAATATGTTTATTGTCATTAGAAAATCCCTTTAGACCCCTTTAAAATATTTCAACATCTTTTAACATTCAAATGATAAACTTCATAAAATACGAAGAGTTTTGGGCGATATAAGACGAATAAACTACAAAATTAAATATCCAAGTTACAGCGAATTTCTGTATTTGAACGGTAGTAAACACGTTACGTAATTACGCCTGAATACTGTATAGTCCTACTACGTAACCTCCTGAATGGAACGCTGAAAATTTAGTCACATGCTTGAATACGCTAATTATACATGTAGCCAATTGAAATGACACACTGACATTAAAAAAATTGGAAAACACTGTTGTTAAGATTATCTCACATATTTGTTGAAATTTTTGTAACAAGAGAAGCCGATCTAATTCTCCGCTATGGGTGCACTTGACAGCAAGTAAAATTTAAAGAACCAAGAAACAGCGTGATAAATCATAAACGGCCGTATACTTGCAACCGAATAGCTATTAAGAACTATTATTACTTGTAAACACATCTACAAACGAAATTTGTAAATAGATACATACGCTAGCTCTACTCTTGGAAAATGATTACAAATCTCCATCCGGGCTGTGTCGTTCAACGATGGTATCCAGCCCTGGCTTCCATGAGGACTCCCGGTTGGCACCTTGAATTAAGGCTTCAAGAAATGCAGCAAGATCTTCTTTTCTAAGTCGAAGCTTCATCCGCAAGGTAGATCCGTTGGTGGAGTACGAAGAAGAAAGAATCCTGACCCGGCCTCTATTAATCTTATTGACCACATCATCAACTGCTTCTTGTTTCATTGAATCTCTGCCGATCTCGGGGATGCTATGATCGGAAGAGGCTCTTGCTATGAATATATTGGTTTTGTAATCGATGATTTCATCCTGTGGGTGTGGGAGAGGAATGAGATAATAGACATGACCACCTAAAAGCTCAGCCCTTTCTGGAAGAGGTCTGGTGAAACTGCCCATCCCAAGTGGGAGACCAGCGGGTGCCTCAAAAATCCCATGATTTGGATAATCGATGAGTATTTCCTTAACACAAACAGGACTCCGTACCTTCATCACCGATCCGTCGGCTTTCATTATCTTTATCCGATGACGATGATCGATTATTCCTCTCAGCAGCACGTTACCCATCCTGCTCTCTTCTGTATATACGCTGATGGAGACTTAAACACAGATCGCTATGCTATTCTATTATCAGAGATGGAGTTTCAAAGGGAGATGCCTATGCTATTATATTATCAGAGACGCAGACATCAAACAGAGATATCTATGCCACTATACTCTCCGTGATTCCCTGTATACATCGTAGGGCTTGCTTATGCAAGTGTAATGCATATATAGAAAGCAGTTTTGGTGAACCAAAGATGATTAAGGTTGACACGGAGGCTTTGGAGGCCACTACCATGAACATGGATAAGTTGGGGATTGAAGTTGCGATGGAGAGGTTGGGAACTAAAATATCTTATAGCAATCATCCGCATAATTCGATGCGACTGTTCCACCTTGAAAAGTCATGGCATTTAATAAAAAATAACCGCTATTTTAAGATTGGAAAAATGCACAATGTTACAGACAAACTACCGTGTCTGTTTCTGAAATACACAACGCAACCACCGTGCATATTCATTTTTATTCATTTTTTATATTAGGAAAGGATTTGAACAATTCGCACTTTTAAAATAAATTATCCTTCTTTTCCGGTCATAATGAGTGACTCGTTCACTATAATAAGCAGAGCGAATTCAAATGAAAATTCTAAAGCTCTGAAATATTATAAAACAAGTCTCTTCATAAATTACTGTTTCTAATTTTTTTTGACATTTGAAATTAATATTACAAAATTGGGCATGTGTGCGTTTGAGCGTTTTGCGGGGGCTGGAATGTGCATGCACTTACCACAAACTGAACGTCCAAATCAGAATAGAGAGACAGATAAACGTCCCGCATTTACGGAAACCGTTTTTCTTAGTCCGCCGAGTCGTGGAACTATTTAGCAGACTTTCATGGAAAATACAAACGCCCGATTTTCTTAGACTGCGCCCGGTTCCTGATAGTGCGCTGTAATTGTGTCAAACTTAATTCAACTCTGAAATGAATACAATTTTTGTATTTTAGGTCTCTTTCAAACTGAGCGCTCAAATTCGCCGTTGGAGCCGTACGGTATCGAATAAAGATAAAGATTTTATCAAAAAAATAAAATAATTAATAAAATAATATATTGTTAAATCTATTTACAAAAAATAGAAATACTAGTAACTAATATTGTTTATATGTGTCTTACATTTTTTAATACATAAAAAATATAATTAAATTTATTAAAATATGTTTTAATATAATCATAACTTTTTGTGAATTGAAAATACTGATAAAACCTAATAGAAAAAAGAAAAATTAAAAAAGTTAAATAATAAAATATTAAATAACGTAAATTATTAAATAATAAATAATACAAATTATTAAATAAAAACTTATCAAACAACAAAAGAACCTAATTAATATTCTCAATATTATAACAACTAATATTCTTAATATTATGACCATTTAATTGGATTATGCTGAATTAATATTTAAATCTATAAGTTGTAATTACGAGTATAGAAACCGCATTTCAGAAAATTGATATAAAAAGTGTGAATTTAATTTTTTTTTTGTCTTTTAGAGTATTAATTTGAAAGAAAAAGCATATTGAAACTTCAAGTAAGAAAAATAAAAATTATTAAATTAATTAATTTTGAACTTAATCTTTATGTTTTTCGAGTACTAATTTTGAAGAGAAAGTACATTGAAAATTCGTGATAGAAAAATAAAAATGATTAAATTAATTAATTTGGAGTATCACTAATAGAAAGATAATTATAACATACACAATCACTTTCTACACTAATAGGTGTTTCCTTGGTGAGATAAGTACCAATAAAATTTTTAAATACTAACACTCTACACCAACAAGTGTTTACTTAGTAAGATAAATAATTGTAACATACACAATTACTTACTCTACTAACACACTCTACACTAATAAATATTTAGTTGGTAAAATATTAGTGCTAAGTTTCAAATACCAATTTAGATCATATTAAACAAATAGTTTGAAAAATAATAGAATAATTTTCTTTCTGAAAATTTCACAATTAATTTATAACTAAAATTTATATTTATAATTAAAATTTCACAATTAATTAATTGTTTTTCATTTTATAATTAAAATAAGAAGAATTAATTTATATTTATAACTTTTTAAAATATATGATTTTTAGTTTATAATTAAAATAAGAGGATTTCATCCCGTAAACTAATAACAATTTATACGTGGATGTTTTGAATATATTTAAATACGAATTTATAAAAATGTATAAATTAAATGGTATCAAATATGAGTATCTTGTGGGTACAAAGTAAGTTGACAAAAGACCAAATTTTACCATATTCATATTAAGAAGTTCCCATAGAACAAAAACCAGTATAACTCAATCTTGTTAAGTTTGGCTTGTGATGCTTTTGAAGAAAGTTGTGGTACAAAGTAAGTTGACAAAAGACCAATTTCATAGTATTATGAAGTTCCATAGAACAAAAACCCAGAGCATTGGCACACACGGACTTTAATTTCTCTGCACCAAACCGTTTTGCTGCATGAAATGTTCACAGCCACATTCGTCGATGGCGTTCCCTGCATGTTTACACTGTGGATCGCTGCACACAACAACATGACGCACAGTATTATTGATACCAAACAATAATACCAAACTTTGATGGCTGGAATTAGCGACGTTTACGAATTTAGGGGTCTCCCTGAGTTGGTGAGATTTCCAGAATTATCAAATTTGGTATCTACCAATTCTTTACCTAAAGATGAAATTCTAACTACTTACCCGATTGATAAGTATATAGAAGATAAAACAAAATGAGAAATTTATCCTATATTGTGCGCTTAAACAAGTATTTTGGGATTAATGTTGATGGCAACATCGATCGCAAGCACACATCCACGGACTTCAAAATGATATGTCAAGAACGGCTGGAACTAAACTCACACGAAGACGTATTCAGTCTATATATTGATCACCTGAATTTTACAAGGTGAAGCGGAATCGCGATAGTACTGATCAACAATAATCGAATTCTTAACGTTATGAACAACTATGTCCTCAAATCTGATATTTCGTGCATAGCCAGAACCTGCCAAGTCTTGATTCTAGCTCCGTTAGATGTTTCGACAAAAGTGATGTTTTGGATTAGAATGTCATCAATTTTGGCTTCTTCTCCATTCTTTCCCAGGCTTCGTCTTTACTGATTGTATTTTCCTTACTGATTGATTTTTCTGTAGGATAAGATCCAAAATACTTATCTCACCTGATGCCATGGCCTGGGCCACACTTTATGTTTTTGATATTAATAGCAGATACGAAATGGAAATGCAATCATCCCCTGATATAGAGTATTTATAATTATAATCATAGTTAGCAGAACCTTTTATGTTTATTATGTGCTTGCCAATCTGGACTTTAACTAAGTGAAAATAAGATCTGCACTTATACCAGCTGCGGTGAGATAGATATAAGCTGGATGGGTATTGACTGATTTATTATTAATAAAATGGATCTATGCTATATGGTAATATGTGAATGAACAAATTAATGGAAACCAGTGAAATCACCAACTTCTAACCTGTCTGGATGACACAATTGTAATTTTATTTTCGCGGTAGCATGATTGAATTCTTTTCCCTCGGTTGTAATTTTCTTCTCCCTAATTATATTTTCATGTGATTATATATTTGATTGTTACGATTATTTGTTATTATTAGATAGAGTTAGTTTGTAAAAGGTTGTTTAGACATAGTTAAATGTGAAAGATTTTTTTCAACTAATTTTTTCATAAATTATTGGATGTTAATATATTTTCTTTCTGAAATAAGTGATTGTGTGTTTAAGATAGTATGTTTATCTTATGATGTATTTATATTTGTATTATTACATTGTTTAATAAAAAGTTCTCAAGAAAAAAATTGTGTAAGAATGTTTATTTCTTGTATTTTCACATGGTATCATAGCTGCTCCCCACTGCCTCATTAGTAGGCCCATAGAAATTGAAAATTAATAGTAGATACGTTTTTTGTGAGTACTAAAATAAGTTGTTTTTCCACCATTTGACCATTGACTACATATGTTGCTCAAGGAGCGAAGAGATTTGAAAAGGGCCTTGCTCCCCACTGCCTCATGAGCAGGTCCGTAGAAATCGAAAATTAATAGTAGATAAGTTTGTTGTGAGCATTAGAATAAGTTTTATTTCCACCATTTGAGCATTGACTACATTTGTTGCTCAAAGAGCGAAGAGATTTGAAAAGGGCCTTGCTATACTCCCGAAGCACACTATGTTCTAGGATAGGGACACCCAAAAATGGAAAACAAATTATAAGAAGGATTTGAAAAGGGCATTGCTATACTCTCGAAGCACGCTATGTTCTAGGATAAGGGCACTCAAAAATGGAAAACAAAATATGATAAGGGTTGCAGGCCACTGGTGAGACAATTGCATCCTCAGGTGACTACACCACTCAACACTCGCATTAATTAGGCCAACACACTCTAATTTTCATACTCAGGAGACTACACCACTCAAAACTCACTTTCATTCATCATGCCAACAAAATCTGACATATAAAGGATTATGTTATTATTGAAAAAATTCCCAAAATATCTGATTCGTCAACTCGTCAAAGATTAATTAAGAAAACATTGCTAATGACACATAGCAAGTTTTAATTATATGAGAATCTTCTATATTTCTCCATTATTCCAATGCTACCCCTTAATGGAGAATTGTCTTTTCCACCTCTCTTGTCCCATCATTATTGTAGAGTTTGACATTCTTTTGTAATGGTGTTGATCCTACAATACATTGGTCATTTTTTGAATATTTTGTAACCCCTTGGTATATTTACTATGTGTAACCAATGTTTATGCACATTTTCTCCATATCTGAAGACCTAATCAATAATGCTATGTGCCAATGTCTTTCATTTCAAACCCTTATGAGAATTGTCCTTTAACTTCATCAATTAACTTAGAAACATCGCTTGTTATAATAATATCATCAACAAACATAGAAGTCATGATAAAATTCCCTTTTTGATATGTATACTTTTTCCTTTCATAGAACCTTTATGAAGAAAGAAAGAATCAATCTTCACATGCTATGATCTTGGTGCATATTTCAATCCATATAAAGCTTTATTTAGCTTGCACACAAGGTCCTTTTGACCCTTTTTAACAAGACCTTTTGGATGAACAAGACATACCTCTTGTTTTAGTTCCCCATTCAAGAAGACACACATCTAGCTACTGTAATTTCCATTTATGTTTTGTAGTTAAAGCACTCATCAATCTACTTGTATTTAAATTAGCTACGAATGGAAAAGATTCTACATAATCAATTCTCTCTTTTTGCTAGTATCCTTTTGCAACTAACCTAGCTTTGTGTTTATATATGTTCCCATCAATGTTAAATTTATGTTTGAATAGCCATTTGGATCCTATGGGTAAGATATTTTCATGAAATTCCATTAAATCTCAAGTATATTTATTCATTATAGACTCATATTCTTCCTTTATTTCATCTCTCCACTCTTTATGCTCATTAGCTTCTTCAAAATTCAAAGGTTCTATGACATTTATAACTTTAGTCATCAAGGCGTAATGTTTAAATCTTACTGGAGGTTGAGTTTGATGAGATGATCTTCTTGGTACTTCATCTATTCCACTCTTCTCTTGCTTCATGTGAATCATCTCTTCCTCTTGATTGCATTATGGTTGCTAGAGGTGTTCATGTCATTGGATTCTTGTTGTTTCTATTCATGCTTATCATCTGCTTCCCCATTAACATCATCATATTGATAAGAAATATGTCAACCATCGTACCTGTCATTCTTGTGGCCTTCATCTGCAAGCACATGAAATAATACATATCTTCTTGAAAAAAATTTCTGTGTGGAAGGATCAAATAACTTATATGCTTTATGATCAAGATAGTAACCTATGAAAATACACTTGATAGATTTTGCATCAAGATTCCTCCTATCTTCTTTCAGAACATGAGAAAATGTTTTTCTTTCAAAGATTCTCAAATGAATTACTACTATTTTATAACCATAAAGTGCTTGAAAAGGAGTCTTATGATCTAAGATTTTAGTTCGACTTCTAATTTTTAAGTAAACAACAATGAAAAATCATCGAACTACAAATAATTAGTAAGATTCTTACCTTTTCACATGCTCCATACACATTGTACTTGGCTTCTATTCTTCCTTTTAGCTAGTCCATTATGTTATGGAGTATATGGTAAAGTGTATTGTTGTACAATTTCGTGGGAGTTCTAGTACTTGATGAATTCATTTGAAATATATTCTCCCTCTTGGTGTGATTAGAAGATCTTGATGTGTCTTATTCTTTGCTTTTCAACCAGATTGCTGCACTACTTAAAATATTCAAAAACATAACTCTTATTTCTCATGATGTATATTTAGTAAAATCATCAATAAAGATCAAGAAGTAATATGCTCCATCCTAATAATATGGTGTGCATATGACCACATACATATGTATGCCCAATTTCTAGAACATCTCTATTCCTTTTATCTATATGAGTAGGGAACTCTTCCCTATTCATCTTCCCTAATCTACACCCTTAACATGTAGAGTATTCATTCTTGATTATTGAAAGAACTTCTACCATTCCTCGTTTTGGATGTAGTGATAGATCATGATAATTAATGTGGCCATGCCTTTGATGCTAAATAGTTTTTGTTGTCATTGTTGTGGGTGCAAATTCTTGATGAATTTTGGTTGTCACATTGAGCTTAATAAATCTCCAGTTCAAATTCCCTTTGCAATGACCTTGAATAGATTCTACATGTCTTTCACCACATATTGCAAATTTACAAATTCCACTTTCAAACCCTGAAATGTTATAGTATGGATTGTGTTAATTTTAGTTAACAATGGAATGCTCTATACTTAATACAATTTACTTCAATGTTCCTTTAGCAACCCAATAACAATTTCCAATTATTTCTAGTAGCAATCACATTAACGATTAGTCACATTGATAGTAAATGTAGATAGAACATAAAACCAAATGCAGAAGAGAAGACAAGACACGAGAACGCTAGATTTGGCGAATCCAAAGGAAAAACCGCAATGTGGGGAAAGCCCTTTGATAAATTCTTCTTATTACTAAATCAAAAGTTCAATAGAGAGAGAGAGTATGAAAGTCAAATTTACTTTCCCAATACTAAGTCAAAAAAACCTTGTAAATTTCTATAGTCAACTGCAGTCAAACCTTAGTCCTAACTAGAAAGCCAACACTGGTCAAAACAATAGTCAAACACCTCCTTTGAATCTCATTCAAAGGAAGTCAAACTCAGCCTCCAGTAGTGGTCAAAGTCAACTCAAAAAAATCACAAAAGTTTTGGTCAAACTCGTTCAACTTTGTGGTGAAACAAGCATGTGTTCAACATAGGTCAAACAACCCATAAAACCTTGATTTTCGTGCCATTCAATGTAGCCCAAGAAAATTGAAATTCTGTCACAAAAGCCATAGTAAAAACTGGTCGAGATCACGTCAGTCAACTCTGGTCAAACAATATGAAATTATGCAATTTTGATTCTGCAACTTAGCCCATAAAACTTCAACCTTCTTTCCACATGTGTGAGAGAGAGAGGTTTACCAATAGTTGTACAAACCAATCTGATGAGGAGAGAGAATAATGTGTGAGTGATAGATGTCCAAATGAGGTGTGAGGTCTCTTATATTTATACACTTCGTTGTGGGTGAAGAGACACATCCATTGACCTTTTTAAGCCTATATAATGATGAATTCAACTTGATCAATTTCCAAATGAGTGTTGGGTTGTGCTGGGTTGTGTTCTTTTCTTTGCAGCCTATATTAGGTGGGCAGGCCTACCTATGGTTTTGTGCATTGATTTCGCACATGGTTTTGGAATGACGGTTTTTGATCCATGGTATTTTGTAGATCCTATTAAGGGGACTACAAATATGTTCTAATACAAGGTTAATGGATTGGGTTTATGGATGCTTCGGCATGTATATATGTATTGTAACATGGAAATGAACATAATGAAAAATCAATTTGGTAGTCTCGGTTTTGAGATCTAGGGAAAAATCTCTGAATATATTATTTTTTGTGTGTTATGTTCTCGCCATTGTTTATTTTTTGTTATTTTAGAATTTGTATGCGGGTAAGTTGTGTACGGGGTTAAAACCTACAATGAGCGGGAATAAATTCAAAATCACACTTTTCCTTTTCCGAATGAGATCATGTTTATTTCAATCATGGATGTGTCAAAAATAGGAATCTAATTCAATCATCATCTCCATAAAATGAGTTGTCCCAAGGTCGAATTTAACCCTAGTTTCAAATTTTTAACAGACGAATATTAAATTCTTCTTAATAATAGGCACATGCATCACGTTGTGAATTAGTTTAACATGAACATTAGGTAACGTCATTGATATCTCACCATATCATTTATTTCGTGTAGATGATCATCTCCAAGATATATGTTTGTACCATTGTTAGTTACCTGAAAGCTCTCAAACCAAAGCCTATTGTAGGACATATAAGTGGAGGCTCCAAACTAAACAAACCAAGTATTTTGATCATATATTTCAGTAGATAGTGAAACATCTATAACGTATAATCTAAAGTTTTTTATGTCATCATTCATTATTTCTCCTTTATTAACAAAATTACCAGTGTGCCTCTAATTTCTATGTCTGGACTAATGCTATTTCTTTTCGTGTAATCTCTAGAGTAGTGTCCAAACTTGCCACATTAATGAAATTTAATATCAAGCTTTTGAAATGTCATACTTGGTTGTGGTTTTTCAAATGGTGGCTTACCATATCATGGCTTTTCCTTGTGGTGAATTTCCTCCTTTATTACGTTCCTAAGGTTTCCTCTTGAATGATGGTTTCCCTTTTTCCCTCAACACCAAATCAAAACTTTGAGATTTAAGGTTCCTTCACCTTTCTTCTTATTTCATAAATATACCTGCCAACTCTTAAAATGTGGGAGCCTTCTCCCCTTTCGTAAGAGCTATGATGAACATTTGACACTCATCTATCACTCCATTAAGGTTATAGCGACTAGGTCAATGCTAAATACTTCTTGACCTATATCTTGAAGAGTATATTTAATGTCCTTAATTTGTGAAATAAAATTACTAATTCTTTTATTTTCATCCATTTTATAGAGAAAATTTTACTCTTTAGAGATAAGAGGCAATTTTTATCATTCAATTCATACAAATCCTTGTGTGTTGTGCCTGTCTCATTCAATGTCTTTTAATATTTGAAATGTAGTATAATATTGTCTTTTATAGATATTTTTAGTAGAATTGTCGCCGTAGTCTTTCTCTTCTCCCATTCTTAAATTGGTTTAGTTGTAAGTCCTGCAACCTCCTCTAGATTCACTTCATCACCACTTGTTATCAACCAGACATTGTATCCTTCAACCAATGTCCACATTTTAGACTTCCAATTCACGTAATTGGTGCCATCCAAATTGTTTTTCTTTATTTATCTATTATTATGATAAATAATTAGCCTTATCCAACTTTCAAATCAATCAACTATTTTTAAGGCCACACATAACAATGAACTATTTAAAAAGAAGCATAAATAATTCAAGAAAATTTCAAATAATGTTAAACCAAGTTTATGAAATTTCGTAGCAGTTAATTTTGTAGCAGCTCCTCGCTTACTTCCACATCTTCATTCATCATGGCTTGCAACCTTATATATACCTTTTTTTTCAATTTTTATTATTCTTATGTAAAGTTAACATGGAGTGATGGATAGCAGCCTAACATGTGAACATCAATATGAGGACCTAGATATATATAAGAATCAACTAACACTTTTTTCCTATACCTTATGGATCCCGCAATTTAATGGGGATTTAAATAAACGACACAACAATGGAATTTATCCAAAAATATGCGTGAACGAGTCTAATGTGAGTTCACAAACTAATCACATATTTCTTTCCATGTCTTGCCTTTATATTCCTAATCGCTTCGTATCATTCACGCATTCTTGTTGGATGTATATACAGAAACAAATCAATATATACAACTAATACCACATCTTTTGTGTAGACAACGTTTTTCTTTATTATATTCATAGTGATTTCAGGAATGTATGAGACTTTAAACCCTAGCTTTGGATTCTACTACCATAACTTGAGGCAATTAAAAATGGCACTATTGCACGACCATCAGCATATCACAAAATTTCCTTTTCCATGATCTAAAAAAATTATTATCTGTTTGTACTCACCAACATAGAAAACATACAACATTCCCCATTATGTAGCATGTATCTCCACTCTTCACATGACACACGACCCACTTCTCATAGAAGTTCCCCACTTTCAGAGAATCAATGTATACGACACTTTTTTTTATCCAACTAGCTACACAACCATTGTTTTGACCCAACCAACTACACATGAGCTCACTTCACATGACTCGCATAAACTCACTTTGACATTCTTTACTTCTACATGCACATTCAACACACTTGTTCACAACAACAACAACTTGGATTTTTCTAGTGCACTGTGAACATACTCGTCCAACCTTCAAATTTTGAATAAATGTTTAGAATGTACAATCACATTAGCTGGAATGGTCGATTGAAAATTTAAAGCATGTCCCTTCTAGACTTTTATTCATCATCACACCTAGATCAATATATTTGCCATGATCAATATCAATCATCATCGACTCACCGACATCTACACAGTAATCGTGCCTTGCAAAGACCTTAAAGTGATTCAAATTCCCATTGCAAAGACCTTGAAGTGATCTTGCATGCCTTTCACCACATAATGTGAATTTATAAATTATACTTTTAAATCCTCATTTGTTATAGTATAGATTGGGATTAAATTCTTCTTAATAATAGGCACATGTATCACATTTTGAATTAATTTAACATCACCATTAGGTAATGTCACTGATATGTCACCATACCCTTTATTTCATGTGCATGATAATCTCCAATATCTATATTCGTACCATTGTTAGTTTCATGAGAGTTTTCAAACCAATGCCTATTATAAGACATATGGATGGAGGCTCCAAAATAAACAAACTAAGTATTTGGATCATCTATTTCAGTTGATAGTGCAATATATATAACAAATAGTCTAAATTTGTTTATGCCATCATTCATTATTTATCCTCTATCAACAAAATTACCAGTGTGACTCTTATTTCTATGTTTGGACTCATGGTATTTCCTTTTAGTTAAATCTCTAGAGTAGTGCCCAAACTTGCCATAGTAATGTAATTTAATATCAACCTTTGAAAATATCATACCTAATTGTGGTTTTGCAAATGGCGGCTTACCAAATGATGGATTTCCATGTGGTGACTTCCCCCTTTATTACCTTCCTAAGGCTTCCTCTTGAATGGTGGTTTCCCTTTTTCCATTAGCACCAAATTAGAACTTTAATATTTAATGTTTCTTTGTTTTTCTTCCTCTTGCATAGGTATTCCTACAAACTCATCAATTGGGGTACCCTTATCCCTTGCTATATGACTTATGATGAACATTTGACACTCATCTATATTCCATTTAAGGTTATAGTGATTAGGTCAGTGATACATTTTTCTTCACCTATATCTCCAAGAGTATCTTTAAATTCCTTAATTCTTGAAATAAAACTATTGGTGCTTTGATTTTATTCCAGTTTAATAAACAAAATATTACTCTTTATAGATAGGAGTCAAATTTTATTCTTCAATTCATACAAATCCTTGAGCATTGTCTAGGTATCATTAATTCTTGAAATAAAACTATTGGTGCCTTGATTTTATTCCATTTTAATAAAAAAATTATTACTCTTTATGGATAGGAGTCAAATTTTATTCTTCAATTCATACAAATTCTTGAGCATTGTCCAGGTATCATTTAATGTCTTGCAATCTTTGACATGCAGTATAATATTTTCTTTTACACAAATTCTCATAAGAACTTTCACCATAAGCTCTCTCTTCTCTAAATCTTGAATTGATTTAGTTTTTGGTCCTACAACTTTCTTTGGCTTCACTTCATCACCACTTTTTATCGACTAGATATTGTAGCCTTCCATCAATATTTTCATTTTAAACTTCCAATTCACATAATTAGTGCCATCCAACTTGGTTTCATTGTCTAGTTATGATTATTATAAAAAAAATATCCATATCAAACTTTCAAATTAATCAAAAGTTTTTGAGGCCACACACAACAATGGACTATTTAAAAAGAATCATAAATAGCTTACGAAAAGCTAAAAGAGTGTCAAACTAGGTTTATGCAATTTTGTAGCAGTTGATTTTTTACCTACTCCTTGATTAGTTCCACATCTTCATCCATCAAGGCTATAAAATTCTATGATTTGTCCAGTCTTGTAACTCTATAATATACATACCCTAAAATTCACATGGCTTGCAACCTTATATATAACTATGTTTTCAAATTTTATTATTTTTAGATATAGTTAACATGGAGTGAAAGAGAGCAGCCTAACGTGCTAACATTAGTAGGATGGCCTAAATATATACAAGTGTCCACTAACACTATGGTCCTAGACCTTACGAATCCGACAATTTAACGGAGATTTAAATAAAAAAACACTACAATGGAATCTATCCACAAACCTGCGTGGAGTCTAACGTGAAGTTCACCAGCTAATCACACATTCTTTTTCCAATTGTTTCCTTTATATTAACGATCTCTCCTTCTCATTCACACATTCTTGTTGGATGTATATATAGAAACAAATAAATATATACGCCAAAATACCACTTTTTTTTATGTGTATATAATGTTATTCTTTATTAGATTGACAAGGATTTCAAGAACCCACAAGGGTTTAAACCCTCGCTTTGTATTATAGCAACATATCTCGAGGAAATAAAGATGGCATTGTTGCATGACCATCAACATATTGTAAAGTTTCATTTTCTATGTTATCAAAAAAAAATTGATCACTCGTCTACACACAATAGCTTAAGGAACATAGAACATCCTCTTTATATAGTTGGCATCTCCAACTTCACATAACACACAACACACTTCTGACAAAAACTCCTTACATTCAGATAATTAATGTATACGACACTCATTTTGATCTAACTAGATACATAACCCTTGTTTTGACCAAACCAATTACATGTGAGCCCACTTCACACGACTCGCATCAACTTACTCAAGCCTTGTTTGCATCTACATATACATTCAATGCACTTGTTCACAACAAGAATAACTTGAATTTTTCCAATGCACCATGCACAGGGTCAACCCATCTCTAAATGTTGAATAAATGGTTAGAATGTACAGTCACATTGGCTAGAATAGTCGATGGACCAGTTCAAGTAAATTCCTTCTAGGCTTATATTCATCTTGGCACCTGGATCAAAATATCTACAATGATCAATATCAATCATCTTCAACTCACCAACATCTACATAGCAATCATGCCTTGGATTTTCCAGATTCACACCAGATTCACAATAACCAAACTAAGCTCCATCCTCACGACCCTCAATTTGGATCTAATACCAACTCATAAATGGATGACCAAATATGAGAAATGTTGCAACTCACTCATGAGACAATCGCTCACTGAAGAAGCTACACCACTCAAAACTCACTTGCATTCACTAGGACAAACAACTCGTACATGTATCAGATTACATTCTTATTGAACAGATTCCTAGAATATAAGATTTTCTAACTGAACAATGATTAATTGGGAAAATATTTCTAAAAATAGATAATTTCCTCTAATTATAGGATAATCTTATATGTTTATGCATTATTTCAATAGTCACAAGTCGTGGATGATGTCAAAGGTAATGAAGGTTGTTGGAAAATTGGTGCTACATGATTTTATGGTAGCATAGATGTATGAGTGAATGGATAAAGAAATCACTCAAAAAAGTCTCATGGATTCAATGATTGAGGTGTGTAGATAATGAATGCTCTACAAAGGTGTGTAGGGATTTCTATGTTATTTTGGATTTGGGTACGTCACCTAGGAGGCAAGATATTTCTATATGTATTTCCTGGATTAACATGGGGATGAGAGGTGAGGTGAGGAGGAGGAAAATATACTATTGCATAATCTATGGGTCAAATAGAAAATGTGTTTGACAAGATGACTGAGTCCATGCTTGTGGAAATATTTTCTTAGTTTAGAGAGATACATAATATAACATTATACCTGCAATGGAAATACTATGTTAATGTATTTCAAGTGGCCAATGAGGGTTTTATTAAGCAATTTTTTGATGCCTAGTGCCTTATTCCATCTCTAGATTGCATGAGAAATGGCTACCATGGATGTAATTAGAGCATGATATATGTGGATACTAATGAATATATAGAGGAAATCAAGTTTACAAGGAGTTTTTTTGGTGCATCAAACTACCAAGAGTAGAGTGTGTATTTGTAGCAAAATCTTGTTTCATTACGAGAGTTTTGTGTCTCTTTTATTTTGGATACAATTAGTAACACACTGTAGAACCCACATGAAGGATACCTATGAGAGAAGAAAAAAAAGTTCCTTGGCATGTAGTTATAGCTACATGTCAAATTAAAGTGGAGCCATCCTTCAAAGAGAGCCATTGTGCAACCGGCTTAGAGGAGAATCCATGTGTAGGAAATAAGTTGTCTACTATGATGTGTTGAGTCTGTCATTTATCAATCCGTAAGAGTATGTGACTAAGTTTTCTTGTGAAGCCACAAAAAAATTGCTAGAGTAAATGGAGATCATCTTGGTAATTCGATTTACAAGCTCATGGAAATGGCCTAAATTCAAGAGTCCAAATGATGTCCAAAGAAAAATAATGGTCATATTTATGGATAATTGCATGCTCATAGTAAAGGAAAGAATTATAAACGAAGTTCAAAGATAATTTGTTATTGTGTGGATAAAGGTACACATGTTGAATATTTCACACATCTAATGTATGAAGTAAAAGTTGGAGAGTACGACACATTGAAAAAAAAATCATAATTTGAAATCAAGATTTTTTAAATGTTTATGTGGGCTTTTATCTTGTCAAGAGGAAGTTGAGTCAAATTACATGTCTCATCTTGAAAAATAGTTGGGGTGAATGATTGGTGTTACCAAAATCTCAATTCTAAATTTATATTGAAGTTTTGAAATTTCTTGAAAATAAACAATATTTCATGTCATTAAAATAAATTATTTTAAATTTGGTTTTCATTATAGTGACATTTAGTATGAAAAACTATTGTCACATGTTTGAGTCTGTGTTGGAACTAGTCATTCCAATTTTACATAATTTTTATTATAAGAATGGTTGAGTAGTAGATATCATGAAGATATGAAGAACTATGTGAAATACAAAACGCTCATCATGTGAAATGAAGATACAAATTAAGAAACCAAATATGTCCATGATTGTAAACGAATGAGTTTAGGACCCGAAAAACTACCAAAAATAGTAGATTGTGCTTGTATTTTCTAATTGTATTTTCTGGAGGATAAGATCCAAAATACTTATCTCACCTAATGCCATAGCTTGGGCCACACTTTATGTTTTTGATATTAAGAGTAGATGAGCCCGACGAAATGGAAAGATTTCTTGCCTAATCTAAATCTACAAATCCTTCCAATCTAACATCAGAAGAGTCAATTTAAATAGTTCCATAATCTATAGTACCTTGTAGATACCTCAAAACATTCTTCACTGCATTCCAATGGCTTTCAGGTGGCTTAGACATAAATTGGCTTAGCATGCTGACTACATAAGCCAAATCAAGTCTAGTGGTGGTTAGGTAGATGAGACTCTCAAACAACTATCTGTAAAGTGTTGCATCTACTGCTTTTGAGCCATCCTCAAATTGCAATTTGATGTTCTGCTACAATGGTACTGGTGCAGACTTACACTGATCCATTCCAAACTTTTCTAACAGGCCTTTGACATAATTTGCTTGAGACATAAATGTTTGACTTGAATCTCTCCAGATTCGAGACATAAACAATATTTGAGTTCACCGAGGTGCTTCATCTCATACATCTGTGACATCTGTTGCTTGATCTCATCAATTAGATATGTAGCATCAACTATAATTATCATATCATCTACATATAATGAAATCAACACTATGCACCCTTGTTTATCTATCTTGGTGTAAATATTAGGGTCATTCTTACTTCTATTATAGCCATCTTGCACAAAAAATGAATCAATTTTCTCATACCATGACCTCAGAGCTTGTTTTAGTCCATACGGTGATTTCTTCAATCTGCAGACTAGATGTTCTTTTCCTTCCTGGACAAACCCTTCCAGTTTCTCTAGATAAACCTCTTCTTTTAGTTCTCCATTCAGAAATGCAGACTTTACATCTAGTTGGTGCATCATCCAATGTTTCTTAGTAGCTAAAGCAATTAACATTCTGATGGTGTTCATTTTAGCTACAAGCGTGAAGGTTTCTTCATAATCTATCCCTTATTTTTGTTTGTACCCCTTTGCAACCATCCTAGCTTTCAGTTTTTCTATAGTTCCATCTGCATTAATTTTCGCTTTATATAACCATTTGCAACCTATGACTTGTTTTCCTTTAGGAAGTTCTACCAATTCCCAACAATTATTTCTTATTATTGAATCATATTCCTGTTCCATGGCTATTTTCCATTCATCACTTTCATTTGCTTCTTTATAACTAGACGGTTCAACAACATTCATCATACTAGTTATAAATGAATTTTCCCTATATCTTGCAGGCATTTGAGCTTTCCTACCTAATCTCCTAAGTGCTGGGGTGGTGGTTTCAAACCTTATTTGGTCATCATTTTTTTCTTGTTGTTGTTGTTGTTGTTGTTGCTGTTGTTGCTACTGTTGTTGTTGCTACTGCTGCTGCTATTGCTGTTGTTCATCCTCTGCCTTTGTTTGCTACTGACCCTAACTCTTTGCTTCTTTTTCTTCAAAGTACAGAATGTCCCATCCATCATAGTGCTCATCAGTTTCTTCACTATCCTGCTCATGGAATTTAACATCTCTACTAACAAAGGTCTTGTGAGTAGAGGGACTAAATAATTTGTGTGCTTTATATGACGAACAATACCCTATAAAAGTACATTTGATGGCTTTTGAGTCTAATTTTCTTCTATCTTCCTTTGGTATGTGGGAAAATGCTTTACATCCAAATATTCTTAAGTGTTTTACTGCAGGCTTATATCCATACAATGCTTCAAAAGGAGTTTTAAACTCAAGACTTCTTGTAGGACTCCTATTTTTTAAATAAATCGCAGTATTCACTGCTTCAGCCCACAAACCATTTGAAACATTCTTACCTTTAAGCATACTTCTAGGACATTCCACCAGAGTTCTGTTCCTCCTTTCTGTTAGTCCATTCTGTTGTGGTGTATGGAGTAGTGTGAACTACTACAAAATTCCATGATCCTTACAATATTTGATAAGCTCACCTTTTCTGCATTCTCTCCCTTGATCAAAACGGAGAATTTTTATATGTTTCCCTATTTGTCTTTCAATCATATTTTTAAACTGCTTAAAGTATTCGAATGTATCACTCTTCTTACTTAAGAAATACATCCAAGTAAACTTTGTACAATCATCAATGAATAGTAGGAAATACAGTGCACCTCCTAATGATTTTGTCTGCATGGGACCACAAAGGTCTCTGTGGACTACCTCTAGTATATCCCTCTGTTTCATTTCTACTCTAACAAGGAATTCTTCTCTATGAATTTTTCCTAAAGTACATGCATCACTATTATTATGTACTTGCTTTAGCATAGGAAGATCTCCTACCATTTATTTCCTATGTAGTAATAGCAAATCATTGTAGTTGATGTGGCCGAATCTCTGGTGCCAAAGCTCTTCTATAGTTAGGTTTTCTGTTGTCAATGCTCTAACCAGTGCAGGTCTCATATCCAACTTGTATAGTCCTCTTGTTCAGATTCCTGTAGCAATTGTCTTCATTCCATCTAGCAAATCCTTAATGTAACAATTAGATTTTAAAAATTCAACTTTCAAATCTTGATCTGTAATTATAGATATAGAAATCAAGTTCTTTGTTATGCCAGGCACATACATTACATTATATTTTTGTTTGATATTACCATCAGGTAGAATGACAGAAACTTTCTCACATCCCTTGATTTGATGACTTCTTTCATCACTTAGGTAAATCTGTGTGCCTTCGTTGATTTCTTGAAAATCTTCTAGCCAGTGCTTGTCTCCCATCATGTGTGTTGACTCTCATGAATCTACATACCAGATGTCTGCATCAACATTCTCATCTCGATCTGTCATGAACAATATTAAATTATACACCTGATCACCATTCGCGAGATGACCTGCATTCCTTTTCGACTTTTGCTATTCTTCATGATATTTCTTCTTTCTACACTCGCTGGTAATATGACCGAATTTTCTGCAATAAAAACACTTAGTTTCAGAGTAGTTTTTATTCGAATGGATAACTTGGGTCATATTTGGCTGTTTCTGTGAACTTCCTCCGTTTTGCTATTGTAGACCTCCATTCCCTTTGTAGAGCTTCTTCTTTTCCATCAATGTAAGATCAGAACTCTAGGGCTTCAGAGTCAATCTCCTATCTTCTTCCTGCATCAGTATACCTGTCAGCTCTTCAAAATGTTGGATCTTCTCTCTACCATTTATCCCAGTGATGAACATCTGGTAATCATCCATGACACCATTCATTGTGATGGTTACAAGATCTGTATTGTCAACTGTGTGACCAATATCTGACAATTTGTTCTTCAGATCCTTGACCCTTGCTACGAATGAAGCAATTGTTTCATTCTCCTCCATATTTAGGGACAAGATCTTACTCTTGAGGAACAAAAGACAATTTGAATTCCTAATCTCATACAACTCCTTCAGGATTCCCCAGATCTCGTTCGCTGACTTACATTCTCTAATGTGCGGAATAATACAGTCTTTCACTGATATCTTTAACATTGTCTTTGCTCTGCTTTCTCATTTATCCCAATCTGGGACCGATGTTGATACAACCGTGGGCCTCGGCTCATCCCCATTCACAATTGTCCAAGCGCTCTGTGATTCTAGCAGAGTCTGCCTCTTAAACTTCCAATTTGCATAATTGGAACCTTCGATCTTGTTATGCTCGTTCATGCATGCTTCAAATAAATTGTTATTCATCTTAGCGACTAGAAAAAGAAATTCGACAAGTAAAAAAATGTTAAATTTACCCCAGATTTGTGGCAGAGACAGATCATTGTTGTTTGATCTCACAACACACGCGCAGATCACGTGGATTCCTTCACAACCTCGAGACAACCTTCCGTTGTCATCTCCAACCTTGTTATTGGCTTTTCCATGCAGCTTCTCTGACAGCTACGGCCTTGCTTTTGGCTTCCTCACGCAACCACAGTCTTGTTATAGGCTTTCTGACAGTCCCTGTCTATTCTGTGACATCATCGCAAAGGTACAGATCTTTCCTGCGACGATCCACAATGAAAAATATGCACGAAGTGCTACAGTGACCTTCTCTTATAACCAACGACGATTTTGGAATCATCACAGTTATATGCCTCAAAACTACGATGATCTCTATTCAGAGAACCATCCACCAGTGAGTGTACAGGTTCCTCAACCCTGACGCTCTGATACCATGATAAAAATGGCAATGTTTGTATTAAAATGAAACCCACTGGTCAGCTCTACGATAAAGAGTCTAAACCAGGGGAGTCTGGCTCTCCAGAATGCTCTACATTGTTCATCCACATTACACATTAAATAGAATACATGGTTTTAGGAATGTTAGAATAACATCCTAAGAAATAGAAACTAATTCCTATCATGAGGTTACCTGAACCAACTCTACCTATCATAGGATATTCTCCATTATTTTCAACAAATTTGGTTAAGATTAAAATATACATAAAAGTAGTAAATGAATATACATTTTGATTTGCTTATTTTACCATGATTGACTAAACTAATCTTTCACTAAACTATTGATTTGTTAGTTTGGTTATCACTTGTCACATTAATCTCTGACTACCACAGTAATTCTTACCCTATATCCTTAGCATAACGTATCATCTCGATATTATTGAATCATTCGTAAACCTTATACAAACACCCATCTTGAGATGGGATTCGATTAAAATAAAAATAACACTACTGTTAGAGTGGAGAAATCAAAATGCCTACCGTGCATATTTCTGAAATGTGCACACCAACTACTGTGCGATTTCAAACTTTCGTCCTCAAACATATTCTTCCTTTCGTCCAACCATTCCAGATAATCAGCGAATGAGCACAGCCTTGAATAAAAATTTACAGAAAGATTAAAAAACCCGTTTATAACAAGGTGATCATTGCGTCTTTTTTCAAGAAAATAAACAAGGTAATCGAGTTAAGATTGCCGGCTGGAAACAAATCGTTGGAGCCGCATCCAAGCAGCCCTGCACACAAGAAATTTGACGTGGTTAATATAAATTGAAGGAGCCGGTTTATACTACTAATTTGTTGTTAAATGGTAAATGTTGGGTTGGGGAAAGATTGTGGATGATGCTTGTGAAAAGGCTAGAGGTGGAGTCGGTGGAGTCGAACGCGGAAGAGATGGAATATTAGAGAGGATTGCGACAGGATTTTCAATGGCGGCTGACCTGCAGGATAAGAGCCGCGTATGGAAGGAAATTGTCTGTGCCATGTGTGCATCGTGTATTGGGCAAATGACTGTCGTGTATTGGGCAAATGACTGAAACCTTTTGCGTGGTTTAACAGCACCATCCATTTTTTAGTGGCCACATGTACACAACGGTGAGGTGAAACAGAACAGTTAAAGGGAACCCTTACTTGTCGTTCGTGCACCTTGCAGGATTTAGACCACCAATCTTGGCCTTGGCCATCAATGACACCGCCACCTTCTATGGTCAACCCAGATATACCATAAAATCGAATCCACTGATTAAGTTCACTGCTATTCCATGCAGATTGTTTGGGTGCAATTATTGTTCCGGAAATGTGCAAGTTTATGATTTTAGCAAATAATTTAACATGGAATTTTCATGATACTGGACATCCATCATCTTAAAAAACATACAATCCAATATCCAACATTCTCACCTCTACTGAAATATGAGACTTGCAATGGCAAGAAAACGTCACTGGCGTAATTAGAAATGTCTTCCCCAGTGGTACTTGCAACACTGCGTTGGAACATGCATTGCATGCTGCTTCCCATGCTTTTAGGAATGCCTACAAATCAAATTTTCTTGTTTGCGAAAGAAAGAATTTAACTAGTTCTCTAGAAGGAACAGGCAGATATCTTTGGCAGTTACCAGAGAGCAAAAAGAATATTTATTCCTAGTGCATGAATACTATTAAAATAAGGGAAGATATTGATTTAAAAAGGTGAATATTGAATCTATATAATTGATTAAAAAATATTCACCGTCCGATCATCTTTTAAACCGCCGGCATGTGCACCGTAGTCCATGACATTGAATATCGGTGAAGCGCTGGAATCACTTTTGCTCAGCACCTTTCTATGAGTAGCCCAACTTGAATCCACCATTAACAGAGCCATAATAGCAACAACTGAAGCGAATGTAGTCTGCACATAATTTATTTGTTCAAAACGACTCCAAATTTTTTCACGCACAGAAAATTAGAAATATCACAAACATTGTTTGCAAAGGAATTACCACCAATTTGATATCCATCGCGATAGTTCGGAGGTCGAACCGTCGTTGTAGCCGATAGGTGCTCGAAACTTGTTTCATGGAAGGTAGAAGAGCGGGGATTTTATAGTGCCAGAAACTTCTTTTCGGTTTGCTTTTTCTTCACCTTGATAGACTCGGGTTGGTCCATTTTATTTTTTCAAAACGCACTGTGGCCATAAAAATTGACTTAACTGTCAGTGGGCATTGAGGAAACTCGTGCTGCTGTAACATATTCAAATGCTAGAAGACCACGAATAGTTTGATGGTTACTCCGGTTTTCGGAGCCTTCATATTTGATTTAATCAATATTCCACGCCAACCGAATAACATGAATGCCGAGAGAGCTCGCGTTTTCGCCTTTCCAATATCGAATCGAATTATGAAATTAAGTTACGACAAATGTTAAAATGATGACATCCCAGAGTCGTAGTACTTCCCCCGCATTATGCGTGGCTGCTGAACAAAAATCTCTCGTAATAAGAAATATTGACTTGTGTATATGGATTGATGGACGTATTTTCCGGACATTCTCATTCCATCTCCGATTCTTACGGAGAGACCGGGATGAGTCATTCTCTTTGACTAATACAGGAGATGTGGTCCGACCTGATACAGTCATGGGCCGTAGATGGCGTTTCTTCTTCAGAAGTTATGCGCTACTTCTTTCGAATTCTTTCAACAACGGTGTACCTAGATGTGATCTTCTTGTTGTGTGGATGCTTCGTCTCTCACCTGTTAAAATTAAATCGAATGCCGTGACATTATTGAGGATAAAATATAGTTGATATTGTAATAAAATGTAATTATATTTTCGCGAGTAGCGTTATTGAAATTTTTTCCGTCGGTTGTAATTTTCTTCTCCCTAATTATATCTTATGTAATTATATTTCATGTGATTATATATTTGATTCTTAGGATTATTTGTTATTATTAGATAGAGTTATATTGTAAAAGGTGGTTTAGACTTACCGAATTGTGAGATTTTTTTCAACTAATTATTTGATAAATTATTGGATGCTAACATATTTTCTTTTTCAAATAAGTGATTGTGTGTTTAAGATAGTATTTTTATCTTATAATGTATTTATCATTGTTTAATAGAAAGTTCTCAAGAAAAAAATTGTGTAATAATGTTTATTTTCTTGTATTTTTAGACGGTATCATAGCAGCTCCCCACTGCCTCATTAGTAGGCCCATAGAAACTGAAAATTAATAGTAGATAGGTATGTTGTGAGTATGAAAATAGTTGTTTTTCCACCATTTGAGCATTGACTACATTTGTTGCTCAAGGAGTGAAGAGATTTGAAAAAGGCCTTGCTCCCCATTGCCTCATGAGTAGGCCCATAGAAATCGAAAATCAATAGTAGATACGTTTGTTGTGAGCATTAGAATAAGTTGTTTTTCCACCAGTTGAGCATTGACTACATTTGTTGCTCAAGGAGCGAAGACATTTTAAAAGGGCCTTGATATACTCTCGAAGCACACTATGTTCTCGGATAGGGACACTCAAAAATGGAAAACAAAACATGAGAAGGATTTGAAAAGGGCCTTGCTATACTCTTGAAGCACGCTATGTTCTAGGATAGGGGCACTCAGAAATGGAAAACAAAATATGAGAAGGGTTGCCGGCCACTAGTGAGACAATTGCATACTCAGGAGACTACACCACTCAACACTCGCATTCATTAGGCCAACACACTCTAATTACTACACCACTCAACACTCACTTGCATTCATTAGGCCAACACACTCTAATTTCATACTCGGGACACTACACCACTCAAAACTCACTTTCATTCATTAGGCCAACAAACTCCTACATATATAGGATTATGTTATTGTTGAACAAATTCCTAAAATATCTGATTCGCCAACTCATCAAAGATTAACGAAGAAAACAATGCTAATGACACATAACAAGTTTTAATTATAGGACAATCTACAAGATTTCTCCATTACTCCAACGCTCCCCCTTAATGGAGAATTGTCTTTTCCACCTCTCTTGTCCCATCATTATTGTAGATCTTGACATTCTTTTGTAATGGTATTGATACTACCATACATTAGTCATTTTTGAATCTTCTGTAACTCCTTGGTATATTTACTATGTGTAACCAATGTTTATGCACCTTTTCTCCATATCTCAAAACCTAATCAATATTGCTATGCGCCAATGTCTCTCATTTCAAAGCCTTATGAGAATTGTCCTTTAACTTCATCAATTAACTTAGAAACATTGCTTGTTATAATAAGATCATCAACATACATAGAAATCATAAAAAAATGCCCTTTTTGATATGTATACTTTTTCTTTTCATAAAACCTTTATGAAGAAAGAAAGAATCAATCTTCGCATGCTATGATCTTGGTGCCTATTTCATTCCATATAAAGCTTTCTTTAACTTGCACACAAGGTCCTTTTGACCTTTTTTAACAAGACCTTTTGGATGAACAAGGTATACCTCTTGTTTTAGCTCCCCATTCAAGAAGACATACATCTAGCTGATGTAGTTTCCATTTATGTTTTGTAGCTAAATCATTCATATATCTAGTTGTATTTAAATTAGCTATAGATGCAAACAATTCTACAAAATCAATTCCCTCTTTTTGTTAGTATCCTTTTGCAACTAACCTAGCTTTATGTTTATATATATATTGCCATCAACTTTAAATTTAAGTTTGAATAACCATTTGGTTCCTATGGGTACCATATTTTCATGAAATTCCATTAAATCTCAAGTATATTTATTCATTATAGACTCATATTCTTCCTTCATTTCATCTCTCCACTCTTTATGCTCATTAGCTTCTTCAAAATTCAAATGTTCTATGACATTTATAACTTTAATCATCAAGGCGTAATGTTTAAATTTTACTGGTGGTTGAGTTTGATGGGATGATCTTCTTGGTACTTCGTCTATTGCATCTCTTCTCTTGCTTCATGTGAATAATCTCTTCCTCTTGATTGCATTGTGGTTGCTAGAGGTGTTCATGTGGTTGGAACCTTCCTCTTTCTATTCATGCTTGTCATCCGCTTCCTCTTTCACATCATCATATTGATAAGTAATATGTCACCCATCATACCTGTCATTCTTATGGCCTTCACCTGCAAGCACATGAAATAATACATATCTTGAAAAATCTTTATGTGTGGAAGGATCAAACAACTTATATGCTTTATGATCAACACATTAACCTATGAAAATACACTTGATAGATCTTGCATCAAGATTCCTCCTATCTTCTTTCAGAACATGAGAAAATGTTTTTCTTTCGAAGATTCTCAAATGAATTACTACTAGTTTATAACCATAAAGTGCTTGAAAAGGAGTCTTATGATTTAAGATTTTAGTTCGACTTCTAATTTTTATGTAAAAAACAGTGAAAAATCATCAACCTAGAAATAAGTAGTAAGATTCTTACCTTCTCACATGCTCCATGCACATTGTACTAGGCTTCTATTCTTCCTTTTAGCTAGTCCATTATGTTATGGAGTATATGGTAATGTGTATTGTGGTACAATTTTGTGGGATTTCCAGTGCTTGATGAATTGATTTGAAATATATTCTCCCCCTTGATGTGATTAGAAGATCTTGGTGTGTCTTTTTCTTTTCTTTTCAACCAGATTGTTGAACTACTTAAAATATTCAAATACATCACTCTTATTTCTCGTGATGTATATTTAGTAAAATCATCAATAAAGATCAAGAAGTAATATGCTCCAACCTAATAATCTGGTGTGCATAGGACCACATACATATGTACGCCCAATTTCTAGAACATCTATATTCCTTTTATCTATATGAGTAGGGAACTCTTCCCTATTCGTCTTCCCTAATGAGCGCCCTTCACATGTAGAATATTCATTCTTAAGAATTAAAAGAACTTCTACCATTCCACGTTTTTGATGTACCAATAGATCATGATAATTAATGTGGCCATGCCTTTGATGCTAAAGAGTTTTTGTTGTCATTGTTGTGGGTGAAAATCCTTGATGAGTTTTGGTTGTCAAATTGAGCTTAATAAACCTCCAATTCAAATTCCCATTGCAATGATCTCGAATAGATTCTGCATGTCTTTCACCACATAATGCGTATTTACAAATTCCACTTTCAAACCCTGATATGTTATAGTATAGACTGTGTTAATTTTAGTTAACAACGGTATGCTCTATACTCAATACAATTTACTTCAATGTTCCTTTAGCAGCCCGATAACGATTTCCAATTATTTCCAGTAGCAATCACATTAACCGTTAATCACATTGATAATAAATCTAGATAGAACATAAAAAAAAAACACAAAAGAGAAGAGAAGACACGAGAACACTAGATTTGGCGGGTCTAAAGGAAAAACCCCAATGTGGGGAAAACCCTTTGATCAATTCTTCTTATTATTAAATCAAAAGTTCAATAGAGAGAGAGAGAGAGAGAGTATAAAAGTCAAATTTACTTGCCCAATACTAAGTCAAAAATACCTTGAAAATTTCTATAGTCAACTGCAGTCAAACCTTAGCCCTATCTAGAAAGCCAACGCTGGTCAAAAGAATAGTCCAACACCTCCTTTGAAGCTCACTGATGGAAGCTCACGTAAGAGTATGTGACTAAGTTCTCTTGTGAAGCCACATAAAAATTGCTAAAGTAAGCTGAGATTATCTCGGTAATTCAATTTACAAGTTGGTGGAAATGGCCTGAATTCAAGAGTCCAAACGATGTCCGAAGAAAAATAATGGTCATATTTATGGATAATTACATGCTCATAGTAAAGGAAAGAATTATAAACAAAGTTAAAAGATAATTTTTTATTGTGTGGATAAAGGTACACATGTTGAATATTTCGCACATCCAATGTATGAAGTAAAAGTTGGGCAGTATGACACATTGAAAAAAACTTCATAAGTTGAAATCAAGATTTTTTAAATGTTTATGTGGGGTTTTATCTTGTCAAGAGGAAGTTGAGTCATATTACATGTCTCGTCTTGAAAAATAGTTGGGGTGAACGATTGGTGTTACCAGAATCTCAATTCTAAATTTATATTGAAGTTTTGAAATTTCTTGAAAATAAACAATATTTCATGTCATTAGAATACATTATCATAAATTTGGTTTTCATTGTAGTGACATTTAGTATGACAAACTATTGTCACATGTTTGAGTGTGTGTTGGAACTAGTCATTCCAACAATACATAAGTTTTATTATAAGAATGGTTGAGTAGTAGATATCATGAATATATGAAGAACTATGCGAAATACAAAACCTTCATCATGTGAAACGAAGATACAAATTAAGAAACCAAATATGTCCATGATTGTAAACAAAGAAGATTTTTTCTCGTCATGTATGTCATGTAACTTTTGTTTATTTTTGTAGTACTGCATGGGAGCACCATTTAAGAGTCGCATAGTAATAAGTGTTGTAGCTAGAATTGAGTTCTAGCTATATGTTTTTGTTCCATGTGCTATATGTTGAATGTTGCACTATAAGTCCATTTTTGCTTGTGCATAGAGAATTTAATATTGAGATGGATACATCCAACATCCAAAATGATTTCTTAGATAAATGGTGAATACAATGGATGACACCCATATATCTTGACAGATGGAAACAGGTCCATCGGATGGTTAGTTAATCAATTATCATGGTCATATTGATGTTGAGATCTAGAGTACAACAAGTTCCCAGTTAATCGGAGGTATTATAGCCATGCTTTGTTTCAAACTGATACAAGACACAAGATCATTTTATTCGATAACATGTGGAGGTTAATACTATTTATTGAATACATTGTTTGACAAATGAGAAAATTGAAAACATCTTCACTAAAGCACTTGAAAGAGAAAAGTTTTAATTAGAATGATGGTTGGGCTCATTAACATCCCCTCATATTAAGGGGTGAATGTGATATGTAAATATAAGAAATATGAACCAATAGAACATGAAGAGACATTAGACCTTGGAATTTGCAACTAAAGGTCATTACATTTTGTATATATATGTATGATTTTCTAATGGAAAATAAGTCAATTTTGGGTGTTACTTCACTTGGTAAGAAAATGTGCATTGTTGGTTCTTGTCAATATAAGATTTTCATCATATTTAGTTTATATATTTTTTTTGAATCCTGCATTTTCCATAATTCCATTTTCTTTGTCATCTTTTCCTCTAGCACTTATCATAACATTGTTCCTTTCTTACCCTTGCATCTATTCTTTAATCCATGAGAAAATTATTCAACTAGTCATAGTAAATGGTAATGACACTCATATCTTATTAATAAATTAGTTGCAAATAAGTTTCCCAATCTTATTTTTTGGGAACAAACAATAAGCAGTGAATGAACCATGGAGTGTTATCTCTCTCTTTCCGTATTAACATATTTCATCCTATCGTGAACATGTCACATGTCAATTCATAGTTTTTTTTATTGCATGAGTAATGAGATGTGTCTATTTGTTAAAATTAAATGCATGTTATAGCTTGAGCATATAATATGATTATTTCTTCAGGACATTTGTGTGTCTTTCAACAACTTAGTATGTAATTCATGGAATCCTACTTTTAACATATATAGTGGGAACAAAATAAATAATTAAATAATTGAATGTAATCTCAAAATTCACTTATCTCCCACAAGTTTCGTGAGGCTCATAAAAAGGATAAAGCATATTTTTTCCTTATTCCACATAAATCTATTTTATGACTAAATTTGAGATTGATTACTATTGGTGAAAGTTTATATCCTCTATGTTTTTCATGAGGTTATAATGTGAACATTCATTAAAAAAGGCATCACAAAATCTAAAATTGTGATTACAACAATGAGAATTTTGATTCTTTTCATTCATTTTATAGCATCATTAGACCCTCACTCCTCTTTCCTCTACAATGATCATTCACATTTTCTCAAATTCATGCATATTTGTCTATCACGCTCTTTCACTTTTTGCTTCTTATTTGTAGCACCATTGATATCTATGTGACAATAACTGCAATTTTTTTAGAGTGCCCCATAGATCTCTTCCTCTTCACCTCCTCACAAGCCCATGATTAAGGAGATGTATCCTTTGTAGCATCAATACTTGGAACAACATTTCTAAAGTTTGGTGATATTCATACAAAAATATAGGGATATAGTAATATAATTTTTATTATCATCAAACTTATTTGTTATAGATTCAGCTCTAACATCACATGATCATATGCATTTTTTTCATGGTTTGAAAAACAAAGTGAGTGATCAGTACCTTCAATAAGAACAACCTAGATATTAAATAGTTAATGTCGTCAAGTTAATTTATCATGTTCTTACAACCTACAATACAAGTAGAATTATGACCTTTTAGAAAAGGCCTAAATATCTATTACAATTTATTTTCTTTTGATATCTAGAACGAATGTGACTCCTAGGGTTAAACGAGATGAGAGGCACAAAAATATTTGATTTTATGATCATGTTTAAATTTTTTTGTTACCATTTTAACAATTTGAAATTCCCTTAAAAAATGGGTTCAATGTGTATATATATAACTTCTCAAAATATTATTTCACTTCCAAGCTAGGGTATAAATCTTTGTTTGAAGACAACATTATCGATCTAAAGTTGTGGCACTAGATATTTATTTGGAAATTCAACACTCTAATTAGAACAAAGCTTTACTTGTGGATTTCTAGGTCCCTATACTACTAGTGTAACCCTTTATTTTTATTAGTACAACCCCCTTATTGTATTATTGTGCCCATATAGTCCACATGTTGTTATTATTATGCCCCATAGAAGCCCACTATTATTTTTGTTGTGCCCCTACAATATTGTTGTTATGTAAGCTCTGACTGCATTGGGACACCTTAGACTCCTATATATAGAAAGGAGGTCCTGTCATTTGTATCATCCAAGAATTGTTCATTTGTGTAATGTAAACGATGTTGGCCCCTCTAAGAGGATGATTTCTAAGTCATTGATCTATATTTTCTATCTTTTTGTGAGTTGATTTCATAACATTTTGGATCAGAGCTTTGGATTCTAGGGTTTCGCTGCTCCAAATAGGTCATCGTTGAATTTTTGCTATAAATTTTCCTGTAACGTTTCAGAAGCTAAAACAAAACCCCATTTTAGCAAAAATATCTCTGAACCTTGGGGCCGAATTTCAGATCTTCTTTCACTATATTTTTGGAGCTACAATCCAAGACATTTAAGGTTTCTACAGGCTCCTGAATTACATCACAAACAGGTGACCTTGGAAAAATCATCATAACTTTCTCTCTGAGCATCAGATTGAAATTTTGTCAGAATTAATAGAAAGAGGACGAACTTTACTTTTCCGTGTATTGTTTTTAGGTTCGAAGGTCGAAACAATGAGATGTGGATGGTCATACAAGTTCGCTCTACTGAACTAGTCTATAATTAGGTCATCATAAAAAATTTTGGATAACTCTTTATTGAAGAATCCAATAATGATCAGACTAGTGGGGTTAGAAAGAGGACTTAGAGAGCTACCACAAACACAATTTTAGAGCTTGGAGATCTGAAATTATAGAGTTACATTCGTTTCAATATCAAGCTCCTAAAATCAAGAATAGGTGATATGAGGAAGTTTGATGGCAAGGATCCGGTAAATTGGATACTACAGATGGAGCAATATTTTGATCTACATGATGTAAAATTGTCACAAAAGGTACATATTGCATCTTTATATTTAGTATTGAATCAATTTTTATGGTATAAAGGGCTTTGTTCTCGTAAACCACCTGTCAGTTAGTCAATTTTCACGGAGGAAATGATAGAACATTATGAGGATCCAAAGAGAAACACCTTCTTTAGCCAATTGATAAATATCAAACAAAAGAGTTCAATGGCAGATCACATCGAGGACATCCAAAAATTAAATATAAAGGTAAATGATATTCTAGAGAAGTGAAGGATTGGTATCTTCACAGGGACTTTAAAGGATAACATTCAACATGAGGTTTGTCTTTGGGAACCTGATCCATTGGAGAAGGCATTCAGGTTGGCAAGAAAAATTGAAAGCAGAATTATGGAAACAAGGAATCGTACCACTCACAACTGTAAATATGGATGTGTTTTTGGTCCTAGCCTTCCACAACCTACAAGGTTTACACCAAAACAATTGGAAGAAAAAAAAATAAAAGGGCTTTCTTACATTTGTGATAGCAAATACATTAAAGGTCATAAGTGTGCTGAGAAGAAATTATTTTACATAGACTGTGAAGAGGAGGAAGAAAAGAATCAAGAAACATCAAAAGAAGAGGATATACACCAAGAACCAACCTCAAAGAAAAAACAAATGAATCAGACCATATCTTGTAAAGAATTAGCATGAATTACCACTCCTCAAACTCTCAAGATAGAAGGACATATCAAGAATAAAAAGGTTCAAGAAGTGAAAGATCACCTCGAGCATCAAGAAATGAATCTGACCATATCTTGTAATGTATTGGAAGGAATTACCACTCCTCAAACTCTCAAGATAGAAGGACATATCAAAAAGAAAAAGGGTCAAGCAGTGAAAGATCACATCGAGCATCAACAACAAGTTCTCCAACTTTTAAAGGATAACCCCACTTTGGTGAAGAATAGAATGAAACAACAGTAAGATCAACATCGTAGCGAAAGAAGTTTTGATGTAGGTGATTGGGTATTTATAGAAATACAATCATAGAAACAAATTTCCCTCAAGCAAACTAATAAG
The DNA here is from genome assembly GCA_031772625.1 of Pinus tabuliformis. Taxonomy (NCBI): domain Eukaryota; kingdom Viridiplantae; phylum Streptophyta; class Pinopsida; order Pinales; family Pinaceae; genus Pinus; species Pinus tabuliformis. Next base: position 519,848,772 of record CM062818.1, read on the forward strand.
GATAATAAATTATCACCAAAGTATTATGGTCTGCACAAGGTGTTACAAAAGATCGGTACTATGGCATAGAAATTGGAGCTTCTTACATCTTCCCGAGTGCACCTAGTTTTCCATGTTTCATGATTAATGAAGGTTATAGGTGAGAAGATATCAATTCAAACAATATTGCAAGAACTTGACGAGGAAGGAAAATCATATTAGAACCCGGAGCAGTCACAAAAACAAGAAATCGATTATCAAACAACATATGAGCTCAATTAATATTCTCAATATTATAACAGCTAATATTCTTAATATTATAACCATTTAATTAGATTATGCCGAATTAAGATTTAAATCTATAAGTTGTAATTACTAGTATAGAAACCACATTTGAGAAAAAAAGCGTGAATTTAATCTTTTTGTCTTTCAGAGTATTAATTTTGAGGAGAAAGCATATTGAAAATTCAGGTAAGAAAAATAAAAATTATTAAATTTATTGATTTGTGAACTTAATCTTTATGTTTTTCAGAGTATTAATTTTGAAGAGAAAGTACATTGAAAATTGGGGATAGATTTTATTTTATTTTATTTTATTAAATTAATTAATTTGGAGTATCACGAATAGATATAGAAGAATAATTATAACATACACAATCACTTTCTACACTAATAGGTGTTTCCTTGGTGAGATAACTACCAATAAAATTTTTAAATACCAGCACTCTACACCAATAAGTATTTACTTAGTAAGATAAATAATTATAACATACACAATTACTTACTCTACTAACTAATACTCTACACTAATAAATATTTACTTGGTGAAATAAGTATTAGTAATAAGTTTCAAATACCAATTTAAACCATATTAAACAAATAGTTTGAAAAATAATAAAATAACTTTCTTTCTGAAAATTTCACAATTAATTTATATTTATAACTTTTTTAAAATACATGGTTTTTCATTTTATAATTCAAATAAAAAAGATTAATTTATATTTATAATTTTTTAAAATATATGATTTTTAGTTTATAATTAAAATAAGAGAATTTAGTCCAATAAAATAATAATAATTTATATGTGAATGTTTTGAATATATTTAAATACAAATTCATAAAAATGTATAAATTAAATGGTATCATCTTGCGGATACAAAGTAAGTTGACAAAAGACCAAATTTCAGAATATTAGGAAGTTCCCTAGAACAAAAACCAGTATCACTGAATCTTATTAAGTTTGGCTAAAATTTATTGTGATGCTTTTGAAGTATGTTGTGGTACAAAATAAGTTGACAAAAGACCAAAGTATTATGAAGTTCCATAGAACATAAACCAGTATAATTGAATGTTGTTAAGTTTGGCTATAATTTATTGTGATGCTTTTGAAGGGGACAGCTGGGCGGCAAAATCGTCCTCGGAGCCTTTCCGAGAGCATTGGCACACACCCACTTTACTTTATTTGCAGTCGTTGAGGTTATCTCAACATTTGTCAAAGTAATTCCTGTGCACCAAACTGTCTCGCTGCAAGAAATGTTCACAGCCACAGTCGATGACGTTCCCTGTATGTTTCTATACGTGATATTTTGTATTTGCACTGCGGATCGCTGCACACAACAACATGACGCACAGTATTATCGATACCAAACAATAATACCAAACTTCAAAATCAATTTGTCTAAATATTATAGAATTTGTATTAACTTTGATGGTTGGAATTAGCGACGTTTAGGAATTTAGGGGTCTCTCTCAGTTGGGTGAGATTTCCGGAATTACCAAATTTCGTAACTACCAATTCTTTACCTAAAGATGAAATTCTATGTAGTTACCAATTACTTACCCGATTGATAGTATATGGAAGATAAAACAAAATGAGAAATTTATCCTATATTGTGCGCTTAAACAAGTATAGTATTTTGTAATTAATGTTGATTGCAACATCGATCGCAAGCACACATCCACAGACTTCAAAATGATATTTCAGGAACGGCTAGAACTAAACTCATATGAAGACGTATTCAGTCTATATATTGATCACCTGAATTTTACAAGGTGAAGCGGAATCGCAATAGTACTGATCAATAATAATCGGATTCTTAACATTATGAACAACTATGTCCTCAAATCTGATATTTCGTGCATAGCCAGAACCGCCCTGTATATTTACAAAGCATGAATTCAGATAAATATCAATTACGAACTGCAGTTCATTGCCGTATCATCATGCACATTTCACGAGTTAGTTTTAAGATGAATAGAAATAATTAAAGGAGCCATACACCTGTTAAACCAACCTGCCAAGTCTTGATTCTGGCTCCGTTGGATGTTTCCACAAAAGTGATGTTTTGGACTAGAATGTCATCAATTTTGGCTTCTTCTCCATTCTTTCCCAGGCTTCCAATGCTGCACAAAAGAAGAAGTACAATTCAGATTTCATCTTTACTGATTGTATTTTGTGCAGGATAAGATCCAAAATACTCATGTCACCTGATGCCATGGCCTGGGCCACACTTTATGTTTTTGATATTAATAGTAGATGAGCCCGACGAAATGGAAATGCAATCATCCCCTGATATAGAGTATTTATAATCATAGTTAGCACAACCTTTTATGTTTATTATGTGTTTGCCAACCTGAACTTTAACTAAGTGAAATTAAGATTTGCACTTATAGCAGCTGCGGTGAGATAGATAAAAGCTAGATGGATATTGACTGATTTATTATTAATAAAATGGATCTATTCTATATGGTAATAAACAAATTAACGCAAATTAGTGAAATCACTAACTTCTAACCTGTCTGGATGACACAGTTAAACAAATTAACGCAAATTAGTGAAATCACTAACTTCTAACCTGTCTGGATGACACAGTTAAACAAATTAACGCAAATTAGTGAAATCACTAACTTCTAACCTGTCTGGATGACACAGTTAAACAAATTAACGCAAATTAGTGAAATCACTAACTTCTAACCTGTCTGGATCTTGTATCTGAAGCCCGCTTAATTGGATATCAGGGCTATTGACAAATTGCAAATTTTTTATCAAAACATTTGAACATCCACTAATAGTCATTGCCGGTAAGACCAACCCAAAATCCAAACAACCGGATGAGCACAGCCTTGAATAAAAATTTACAGAAAGATTAAAAAACCCGTTTATAACAAGGTGATCATTGCGTCTTTTTTCAAGCAAATAAACAAGGTAATCGAGTTAAGATTGCCGGCTGGAAACAACCGGTGGAGCCGCATCCAAGCAGCCCTGCACTACTAATTTGTTGTTTAATGGTAAATGTTGGGTAGGGGAAAGATTGTGGATGATGCTTGTGAAAAGGCTAGAGGTGGAGTCGGTGGAGTCGAACGCGAAAGAGATGGAATATTAGAGAGGATTGCGACAGGATTTTCAATGGCGGCTGACCTGGAGGATAAGAGCCGCGTATGGAAGGAAATTGTCAGTGCCATGTGTGGATCGTGTATTGGGCAAATGACCGTCGCGTATTGGGCAAATGACTGAAACCTTTTGCGTGGTGAGGTGAAACAGAACAGTTAAAGGGAACCCTTACTTGTCGTTCGTGCACCTTGCAGGATTTAGACCACCAATCTTGGCCTTGGCCATCAATGACACCGCCACCTTCTATGGTCAACCCAGATATACCATAAAATCGAATCCACTGATTAAGTTCACTGCTATTCCATGCAGATTGTTTGGGTGCAATTATTGTTCCGGAAATCTGCAAGTTTATGATTTTAGCAAATAATTTAACATGGAATTTTCATGATACTGGACATCCATCATCTTAAAAAAAATACAATCCAATATCCAACATTCTCACCTCTACTGAAATATGAGACTTGCAATGGCAAGAAAACGTCACTGGCGTAATTAGAAATGTCTTCCCCAGTGGTACTTGCAACACTGCGTTGGAACATGCATTGCATGCTGGTTCACAAATGAGAAACAATACGTAGGTATTATAACAACAATAATGATATAATCAAATTTTCTTGTTTGCGAAAGAAAGGATTTAACTAGTTCTCTAGAAGGAATAGGAAGGATTTATTCCTAGTGCATGAATACTATTAAAATAAGGGAAGATATTGATTTAAAAAGGTGAATATTGAATCTATATAATTGATTAAAAAATATTCACTGTCCGATCATCTTTTAAACCGCCGGCATGTGCACCGTAGTCCATGACATTGAATATCGGTGAAGCGCTGGAATCACTTTTGCTCAGCACCTTTGTATGAGTAGCCCAACTTGAATCCACCATTAAAAGAGCCATAATAGCAACAACTGAAGCGAATGTAGTCTGCACATATTTTATTTGTTCCAAACGACTCCAAATTTTTTCACGCACAGAAAATTAGAAATATCACAAACATTGTTTGCAAGGAATTACCACCAATTTGATATCCATCGCGATAGTTCGGAGGTCGAACCGTCGTTGTAGCCGATAGGTGCTCGAAACTTGTTTCATGGAAGGTAGAAGAGCGGGGATTTTATAGTGCCAGGAACTTCTTTTCGGTTTGCTTTTTCTTCACCTTGATATACTCGGGTCGGTCCATTTTATTTTTTCAAAACGCACTGTGGCCATAAAAATTGACATTGGGCATTGAGGAAACTCGCGCTGCTGTAACATATTCAAATGCTAGAGGACCACGAATACTTTGATGGTTAGTCAGTTTTCGGAGCTTCATATTTGATTTAATCAATATTCCACGCCAACCGAATAATATGAACGCCGAGAGAGCTCACGTTTTCGCCTTTCTAATATCGAATCGAATTATGAAATGATTACATCCTTTGTCGTAGTACTTCCCCCGCATTATGCGTGGCTGCTGAACAAAAATCTTTCGTAATAAGAAATATTGACTTGTGTATATGGATTGCTGGACGTATTTTCCGGACAATTCTCATTCCATCTCCGATTCTTACGGATAGACCGGGATGAGTCAATCTCTTTGACTAATACAGGAGATGTGGTCCGACCTGATACAGTCATGGGCCGTAGATTGCGTTTCTTCTTCAGAAGTTATCTGCATCTTTATATCTGTTATGCGCTACTTCTTTCGAATTCTTTCAACAACGGTGTACCTAGATGTGATCTTGTTGTGTGGATGCTTCGTCTCTCACCTGTTAAAATTAAATTGAATGCCGTGACTTTATTGAGGTTGAAATATAGTTGATATGGTAATAAAATGTAATTTTATTTTCGCGGGTAGCGTTATTGAAATTTTTTCCCTCGGTTGTAATTTTCTTCTCCCTAATTATATCTTATGTAATTGTATTTCATGTGATTATATATTTGATTCTTAGGATTATTTGTTATCATTAGATAGAGTTAGATTGTAAAAGGTGGTTTAGACTTACCGAATTGTGAGATCTTTTTCAACTAATTATTTGATAAATTATTGGATGCTAACATATTTTCTTTTTGAAATAAGTTATTGTGGGTTTAAGATAGTATGTTTATCTTATAATGTATTTATATTTGTATTACTCCATTGTTTAATAGAAAGTTCTCAAGAAAAAAATTGTGTAATAATGTTTATTTTCTTGTATTTTTAGACGGTATCATAGCAGCTCCCCATTGCCTCATTAGTAGGCCCATAGAAATTGAAAATACCAGCTCCCCACTGCCTCATTAGTAGGCCCATAGAAACTGAAAATTAATAGTAGATAGGTTTGTTGTGAGTATTAAAATAAGTTGTTTTTCCACCATTTGAGCATTGACTACATTTGTTGCTGAAGGAGCGAAGAGATTTGAAAAGGGCCTTGCTCCCCACTGCCTCATGAGTAGGCCCATAGAAATCGAAAATCAATACTAGATACGTTTGTTGTGAGCATTAGAATAAGTTGTTTTTCCACCAGTTGAGCATTGACTACATTTGTTGCTCAAGGAGCGAAGAGATTTGAAAAGGGCCTTGATATACTCTCGAAGCACACTATGTTCTGAGATAGGGACACTCGAAAATGGAAAACAAAACATGAGAAGGATTTGAAAAGGGCCTTGCTATACTCTTGAAGCACACTATGTTCTAGGATAGGGGCACTCAGAAATGGAAAAAAAAATATGATAAGGGTTGTCGGCCACTGGTGAGACAATTGCATACTCAGGAGACTACACCACTCAACACTCGCATTCATTAGGCCAACACACTCTAATTACTACACCACTCAACACTCACTTGCATTCATTAGGCCAACGCACTCTAATTTCATACTCGGGAGACTACACCACTCAAAACTCACTTTCATTCATTAGGCCAACAAACTCCTACATATATAGGATTACGTTATTGTTGAACAAATTCCTAAAATATCTGATTCGCTAACTCATCAAAGATTAACTAAGAAAACAGTGCTAATGACACATAACAAGTTTTAATTATAGGACAATCTACTAGATTTCTCCATTACTCCAACGCTCTCCCTTAATGGAGAATTGTCTTTTCCACTTCTCTTGTCCCACCATTATTGTAGATCTTGACATTCTTTTGTAATGGTATTGATACTACCATACATTAGTCATTTTTGAATCTTTTGTAACTCCTTGGTATATTTACTATGTGTAACCAATGTTTATGCACCTTTTCTCCATATCTCAAGACCTAATCAATATTGCTATGCGCCAATGTCTTTCATTTCAAAGTCTTATGAGAATTGTCCTTTAACTTCATCAATTAACTTAGAAACATTGCTTGTTATAATAAGATCATCAACATACATAGAAATCATAACAAAATGCCCTTTTTGATATGTATACTTTTTCTTTTCATAAAACCTTTATGAAGAAAGAAAGAATCAATCTTCACATGCTATGATCTTGGTGCCTATTTCATTCCATATAAAGCTTTCTTTAACTTGCACACAAGGTCCTTTTGACCTTTTTTAACAAGACCTTTTGGATGAACAAGGTATACCTCTTGTTTTAGCTCCCCATTCAAGAAGACATACATCTAGCTGATGTAGTTTCCATTTATTTTTTGTAGCTAAATCATTCATCAATCTAGTTGTATTTAAATTAGCTATAGATGCAAATGATTCTACAAAATCAATTCCCTCTTTTTGGATGAGAAAGTGGATGTAATAGAAAACACAGAAAAAGATGCAAACTTGGATGCAATAAGGGATGCAAAAGTGGATGCAAACATGGATGCAATAGCAGAAACAAAATTGGATGAAAAATATGGATGCAATGGAAGTAGATACATAAGAAGATACAAAATGAGATGCAAAACCCAACACAAAAGTGGATGCAAAAATAGATGCAATATTTTGATGCAAAAGTGGATGCAAAATTGGAAGCAAACATGGGTACACTAGTAAGTACAAAACATGGTACAAATAGTGTGACAACAAAAGTGGATGTAATGATAGATGCAAAAAAAGAAGCAAATGAAGATGAAAAATAAGATGCAAAAAGGGATGCAAAAGTGGACGTAAACATGGATGCAACAATGGATGAAAAATTTGATGCAAAAGTTGATGCAAAAAAATTCCATGCAAAAGTAGATGCAATATGAGACACAAAACCTAATGCAAATCTTGACGCAAAGGGGATGCAAAAAATGATGTAAAAATGGATGCAAAAAATGATTTAAAAAATGATGGAAAAGAGGATGCAAGAGATGATGAAAAAGATGATGCAAGTGTAGGCGCAAAAAGTGGATGCAATAAATGATTAAAAAAGTTGGCGAAACAAAATTAGGTGCCAAATTTGATGCAAAACATGGTGCAAAGGATGCCACAAAACTTGGCATAAAACCTAGCGTAAAACCTGGTGTAAAACTTGATGCAAAACCTATTACAATACGTGGTGCTAAACTTGGTGTAAGACTTGGTGAAAAACTCGGTGCAAACTTTGCATCAATTTTTGCATCATATTTGATAAATGGACACAAATAGCACCAAAAATGGGCTCTAGATGCAAAAAAGGAAGAAAAAAGGGACACTAATCACAGGGTTTTGTTGCAGTGTAATCAACTAGTCATAGTAAATGGTAATGACACTCATAGCTTATTAATAAATTAGTTGCAAATTAGTTTCCCAATGCTATTTTTGAGGAACAAACAATAAACAGTGAATGAACCATGCAGTGTCATCTCTCTCTTTTCGTATTAACATATTTCATCCTATCGTGAAAATGTCACATGTCAATTCATAGTTGTTTTATTGCATGAGTATTGCTATGTGCCTATTTGTTAAAATTAAATGCATGTTATAGCTTGAACGTATAATATGATTATTGTTTCATGACATTTGTGCGTCTTTCAACAACTTAGTATGTAATTCATGGAATCCCACTTTTAACATATATAATGGGAAGAAAATATATAGTTAAATCATTGAATTTAATCTCAACATTTCATTTATCACCTATAAGTTCGTGAAGCTCATAAAAAGGATAAAGCAATTTTTTTTATTTTTTTTTTCACATAAAACTATTTTACGACAAAATTTGAGATTGATTGCTATTGGTGAAAGTTTATATCTTATACGTTTTTCATGAAGTTATAATGTGAACATTCATTAAGAAAAAGCATTATCAACATCAGAAAGCCTAAAATTTTGAATACAACAATGAGAATTTTGATTCTATTCATTCATTTTATAGCATCATTAGACCCTCACTCCTTTTCCCTCTACAATGATCATTCAGATTTTCCCAAATTCATCCATATTTGTGTATTACACTCTTTCAATTTTTTCTTCTTATTTGTAGCACCATTGGTATCAATGTGACAATACTTGAAATTTTTTTAGAGTACCCCAAAAATCTCTTCCTTTTCACCTCATCCAAAGCCCATGATTAAGGAGATGTGTCCTTTGTAGCAATAATACTTGGAACAACATTTCTAAAGTTTGGTGATATTCATACGAAAATATAGGGATATAGTAATCTAATTTTTATTATGAAATTTTTCATGGTTTGTAAAACAGGATGAGTGATCAATACTTCCAATAAGAAAAACCAAGATATTAAATAACTAATGTAGTCAAGTTAATTTATTATGTTCTTACAACCTACAATACAAGTAAAATTATGACCTTTTAGAAAAGGCATAAATGTCTATTACAATTTATTTTCTTTTGAGATCTAGAATGAATGTGACTCCTAGGGTTAAATGTGATGAGATGCACAAAAATATTTGATTTTATGATTGTGTTTAAAAAGATTTGTTACCATTTTAACAATTTGAAATTCCCTTAAAAACGGGTTCAATTTGTATATATATAACTTCTCAAAATATTATTTAACTTCCAAGCTAGCGTATAAATATGGGTTTGAAGACAACATTATCAATCGAAAGTTGGGGCACTAGAGATTTATTTTGAAAGTCAACACTCCAATTAGAACAAAGCTTTACTTTTGGATTTCTCTCATCGAGAAATTGCTTACCTGGGATGTTCTTATCAAACGAGGTTGGTTTGCACCAAACAAATTCCTTCTATGCAGAGGAAAATTGTGTTTCACTTATTTGTCCTTTGTAGTTATGTCAATGAGGTTACTAATACCATATGGAGAGTGTTTTGTTTGATTGTTTTAGATTTTGGTTTTTGGATAAGCATGTTAAAATTCTCCAAGGTCTTCCCTTTATATTTTCAAATTTCTTATAGATAGCTTAAAATCTATATATTTTATAGGATTGGTTCATGCCTCCTAAACCTTGTGCCTTGTCTAAAGAATATCTCTAAAGAATATGCCTTGTCTAAAGAATATCTCTTGCTACAAAGTGAGTTTGCTTGCCTTTAAGAGTTTAATGGAGTCGTGATGGAGTCCATGTAGATGAGGCCTTGATATTTTATAACTTTTATCAATATAGAAGTCCATGGCTTTTCAGTTTTATGTATTTTTGAATGAGGGAATTAAGCAAAAGCATATTTTAGTCTGATAATGTTTTTTTGCTACTTAAATAATTATTATGTTGACCTTTAAGAATGTATATATTCTTCTTATAAACATATAATTTTTTTCTTGTATCAAAAATTAAATGTCATATTTATTATTAATGTTTTTAATTGAAATTTCAAGTACAAAAATATTATTTAAAATACATTTTGTTAAAATGTATGTTTAATTTATTCTTTGCGAATTAAAATATAATTTAAAATTTTACCTTTTATTAAATAAAAATATATATCTTAATTTTTTATATATGAATGAATGTTATATTTGTTATTAATTCTTTTATTAAAATTTCCAATAACTTTATTCAAAACTCATTTTTCCATTAATCATATCATTGATTTTGAGTCAACTTTTGGAAAAAATAATATCTCACATAAGGTATAAATAACATAGATGCATCATCTCTGTTATTTATACTTTATGTGAGATTTGGTTTTTCATCATTGTCCTCACGATGAATCACAAAACATTGACTCAAAATCAATGATCTGATTAATCGGAAATGCATTTTTAATAATGATATAGATCATAAAATTTTGAAACCTATATCAATAACTTGATTAATTACAAAGAAAATATTTATTTAAAATAAATTTTGTTAAAATATATATTTAATTTATTGTTGTGAATTAAAATATAATTTTAAATTTTAATTCAAATTAAATAAAAATATATATCTTAAATCTAAAATTAAAAATAACGTGAAACATTCATATGTTAAATATTTTGTTAATTGTAAAAACATACTTCTTTTAATAATTAAATATGATATTATGAATCATATTTATAATTTTTCCTCTTTATGTCTTTTTTCGATTGAGAATATATGATGAATAACTTTGCAGAGTTTCTATATGTCCCCATACGTTTATTGTCATTAGAAATTCCATGGCCCTATAGAAATATGTGGTTGAACCTATAAACTTAAAAAAACCCCTCTAAAATATTTCAACATCTTTTAACATTCAAATGATAAACTTCATAAAATACGAAGAGTTTTGGGCGATATAAGACGAATAAACTACAAAATTAAATATCCAAGTTACAGCGAATTTCTGTATTTGAACGGTAGTAAACATGTTACGTAATTACGCCGGAATACTGTATAGTCCTACTACGTAACCTCCTGAATGGAATGCTGAAAATTTAGTCACATGCTTGAATACGCTAATTATACATGTCGCCAATTGAAAAGACACAGTGACATTAAAAAAATTGGAAAACACTGTTGTTAAGATTGTCTCACATTTGTCGAAATTTTTGTAACAAGAGAAGCCGATCTAATTCTCCGCTATGGGTGCTCTTGACACCAAGTAAAATTTAAAGAACCAAGAAACAGCGTGATAAATCATAAACGGCCGTATACTTGCAACCAAGAACTGTTATTTCCACGAAAGGACATAAGGCATAATACTTGTAAACACATCTACAAACGAAATTTGTAAATAGATACATACGCTAGCTCTACTCTTGGAAAATGATTACAAATCTCCATCCGGGCTGTGTCGTTCAACGATGGTATCCAGCCCTGGCTTCCATGAGGACTCCCGGTTGGCACCTTGAATTAAGGCTTCAAGAAATGCAGCAAGATCTTCTTTTCTAAGTCGAAGCTTCATCCGCAAGGTAGATCCGTCGGTGGAGTACGAAGAAGAAAGAATCCTGACCCGGCCTCTATTAATCTTATTAACCACATCATCAACTGCTTCTTGTTTCATTAAATCTCTGCGGATCTCGGGGATGCTATGATCGGAAGAGGCTCTTGCTATGAATATATTGGTTTTGTAATCGATGATTTCATCCTGTGGGTGTGGGAGAGGAATGAGATAATAGACATGACCACCTAAAAGCTCAGCCGTTTCTGGAAGAGGTCTAGTGAAACTGCCCATCCCAAGTGTTAAATTATTAATTTCAAGGTCTGGTGAAACTGCCCATCCCAAGTGTTAAATTATTAATTTCAACCGCAGGGCGGTTTTGGAAAACTGCCCGGACTTCCCCGCACCGCCATTCGCAAATGGCTGTACCCATGAAGGAGGCTCCGACACAATCAGGACGCGCCACGCATCCACTGTACATCCGCCATACCGTCTGCTCCCCAGACATTAAAGGTCGATTGGTTTGCTCGAGGTTGGTGTGCGAAAATCGTCCGATCAAGTCGATGCATACTGGCCGCGTCAAATCAAATTTTTGCGTGCAGTAATGGTTTTTGGTTTGACCGCGGGATGGAAGAATTTATGGATTTTAATGGTTGTTCGTAGATTTAGGTAGAAGTCATAAATTTAGTTACGAGCATATGTTTTATTGTTTTTCATATATATTCATATGTTTTATGTATAACAGTGTGTTGTGTCTGCGCGCGGTGGAAGCATGTGATTTGTATAGAACGCACAACAGTGCGAGAATTTAAATAGAACAGGGATATAATGTTTTGTTTGCCATTGCAAAACATAGAAACATCAAGAAATTGTCTTTTGTAATATCCACAGCAGTGGAAAACCTGTGAGCGTAACAGAGTTTTTGTTTTGTGAATCCCTCTTTGGAAGAGGATAAAATTGTATCAGTGTTTTGTTCTAAATCAATAGAAATGTTTTATGGCTGTGTAATGGACTGTTCTCAGTGAATTTGTTTTAAAAACTTCCCTGTGCAAAGATCTTGGACAGAGGAAATAGAGCATTGTCTATGTGGTGTGTAATTTGTTTGTTTTTGGTATTTTCCCATCAAAAATACCCAACAGTGGTATCAGAGCAGGTCCAGGCTCTTTAAAGAAGTTAAAGAAGCTGAAGGGAGAAGGTTTGTAGCTGCAGCAAAACCTCTCAGGCAGACAGAAGACTCAGACAACGAAGGATTCAGGTATTCTTCATAGCTATCTTGTTTGTTACTGTTGGAACAGTCAGTGTTTATACACACAGTCAAGGTTTTAAAGCCTTAGTTCAAAATGCAAGGAATGACAAGCACAAGCATGGGTATGTTTAACACCCAGCTCCCACAGTTTAATGGGAAGAACTATGACTACTGGTCAATAACCATGAGAGCATTATTTATCTCTCAAGATCTATGGGAACTAGTTGAATATGGGTTTGAGGAACCAGCAGATGAAAATGAATTTAATAACTTAACTCAGGGAGAGAAGGACCTATTGAAGAGCAATAGGAAGAAGGATGCAAAAGCCATTGTATTATTGTATCAAGCAGTGGACCAGAGTATATTTCCAAGGATAGCAGCAGCTACATCATCACATAAAGCATGGCAAACCCTCAAGACAGCCTATCAAGGCATGGAGAGAGTAAACACAACAAAACTACAATTGCTGAGAAAGGATTTTGAGAACTTGAACATGAAGGAGTCAGATAACATTGACTCATTCTTCACTCATGTGATTGTTGTAATCACACAAATGAGAACTCATGGAGAGATCATTGAAGATAGAAGGATTGTGGAGAAAATATTGAGGGTCTTACCCTCAAGGTTTGATGCCATAGTCACCACTATTGAAGAGACAAAGGATCTCTCAAACTATTCAGTTGATGAGCTACATGCATCACTGATAACACATGAGCAGAGGTTGAGTAGGAATGAAAACTCATCTCTTGAGAAAACCTTCAATACCCATATGTCCTTTGGAAGAGGAAGAGGTCAAGGAAGAGGAAACCGAAGAGGAAGAGGCAGAAGCCAGAACAGAGGTGGAAGGAACAGCCCATCAAATGCACAAGGAAGAGGCAGGAATACAAATCAGAACCAAGGCCAAGTTAGCAGCCAACAAAGAGAACAGTATCATGCTCAAGGACAAAGGTATGATAAATCTAATGTTCAATGCTATTATTGCAAAAAGTATGGACATTATGCAAGTGATTGTAGAAAGAAGCAGCATGATATGAACAGTAGTCAAAATGCAATTTTTACAAGAGAAAACAACAGTCATGAAAATGTCCTGTTAGCTTGTAACATGGCTGAAACACATAGTGAAGACATATGGTTTTTAGACTCAGGTTGCAGCAACCATATGACAGGAAACATTGCCCTCTTCTCAGCCTTAAATCAAAACTTGAAGTCAGAGGTCACACTAGGAACTGATAGTAAAGTGTCTGTTATGGGAAAAGGAGAAGTAAAAATATTTTCAAAACAAGGAGAAAGGAAAACCATAGCAGATGTCTACTATGTCGCCGGAATGAGATGTAACCTCTTGAGTATTGGACAACTTATTCAAAAAGGTTACAATGTCTTTTTTGTGAATGATGTATGCACCATCATGGATATACCACCCAGCAAAAGATGCATTGCTGAAGTGAAGATGACAAGGAACAGGATGTTCCCTCTCCGGATCAGGGCAGACTTGAAGAACAAGAAGGAAATGGCAGCAGTCACCCAAGAGGCCTTCCAAAGCGTGCCAAAGGATGAAAATTGGTTATGGCACTTGAGATTCGGGCATCTAAATTTTGGAGGTCTAAACCTATTAAGCAGAAAAGGAATAGTAAGAGGATTACCATTGATAGAGAAGCCGGACAGCCTTTGTGAAGGTTGTATATTGGGCAAACAACATAGAGAAAGTTTTCCATTAGGGAAAAGCATAAGGGCAAAGGCACCCTTAGAGATCATCCACTCAGATTTATGTGGACTGATGCAAGCTCCATCATTAGCAGGCATCCTATATTTCTTAACATTCATTGATGACTTTACAAGAAAAACTTGGGCATATTTCCTTAAAAACAAAAGTGAAGTGTTTGAGAAATTCCAAAATTTCAAAGCACTTGTGGAGAACCAAAGCGGGCTGCATATAAAAGTTTTGAGAACTGATAGAGGAGGTGAGTATATCTCCAAGGAATTCCTAAGATTTTGTAGAGAAAATGGAATTCATAAACAGTTTACAACTAGGTACACCCCACAGCAAAATGGAGTTGCTGAAAGGAAGAACAGAACCATCATGGAGATGGCAAGGAGCATGTTGAAGGCAAAGCATTTGCCAAATGAGTATTGGGATGAAGTTGTACATTGTGCAGTTTATATTTTGAACAGGTGTCCTACAAAAGCAGTCATGAACAAAGTTCCAGAAGAGGCATGGAGTGGGAGAAAGCAAGGAGTCACCCACATGAGAGTTTTTGGGTGTGTGGCCTATGCACACATTCCAGATAAGCTAAGGAAGAAGTTGGACAGCAAAGGGGAGAAATGTATCCTTGTTGGATATAGTGATGAATCCAAAGCCTATAGGCTGTATATCCCATCTACCAAAATTTTTTTTGTAAGCAGGGATGTTCAATTCATTGAGGAAGAAGCTTGGGATGGAAGCATAGAGAAAACAGTGAATGTTAAAAACTGTTTGTCTCATGATGAGGATGAAGAGGAGGTGGCTGAAATGAATCCCCAAACAGCAGCACCAACACAAAAACAGCAAGGTACACCATTGAGGATCAATGAGAGTGCTTCTCCAAGCACACCACAAGGAGGAAATTCAAGTGCATCTTCAAGCACTTGCACACCAAATGAAAGAGGTACAAAGTTTAAAAATTTAAGTGAAATTTATGAAAAAGGAATGAATTCCTTATTTGCCTTGTTTTGTCATGTTGATGATCCTATTCATTTCGAAGAAGCAATTAAAGATAGGAAATGGATAGAAGCTATGGATGAGGAGATCAATGTGATAGAGAGAAACAAAACATGGGATTTGGTTGAGTTACCAAAAGGCAAAGAAGTCATTGGTGTGAAATGGGTCTACAAGACCAAGAGCAATGCTGAAGGCAAGATTGAAAGGCATAAAGCAAGGCTGGTTGTCAAAAGCTACAAGCAGCAGTATGGAAGAGATTATGAGGAGACTTTCGCCTCGGTTGCAAGAATGGAAACAGTGAGAGTAGTGTTGTCCATAGCAGCTCAAAACAAATGGAAAGTCTACCAAATGGATGTGAAATCAGCATTCCTAAATGGAGTGTTAATGGAAGAGGTTTATGTGGAACAACCTCTCGGATATGAGAAGAAAAGTGAAGAGCACAAAGTGTGCAAATTGAAGAAAGCTCTTTATGGGCTGAAGCAAGCGCCAAGAGCATGGTACAATAGAATAGATTCATATCTATTGGATAATGAATTCGACAAGTGTGAAGGAGAACCCACCGTCTACATCAAAGAAAAAGATGGTAAAATTTTAATTGTTGTCTTATATGTTGATGATGTTATTTTCACAGGAAATGATGATCAGCTCATTGAGAATTTTAAATCAGTCATGAAAGAGGAATTTGAAATGACTAACATGGGTTTCTTGAGATACTTCTTAGGCATAGAAGTAGATCAAAATGAAAAAGGAATTTTTATCTCACAAGCAAGATATGTAAATCAAGTATTGGGCAGATTTAACATGCAAGAATGCAAAGCAGCGATCACTCCCACAGTAATGGGATTAAAACTCAGTAGAGAGGACAGCAGCAAGGATTTTGATCCTAGTTTGTACAAGAGTATTGTTGGCAGCCTTATGTATTTAACAACAACTAGGCCTGACATTATGTTTGCTGTTAGTTTAATTTCCAGATTCATGGAGAGGCCAAAGGAGGCACATTGGCAGGCAACAAAAAGAATTTTGAGGTATGTCAAAGGTACCAAAATGTTTGGCATATTATATAGTGTCTCAGAAAGTTCAGATTTAATTGGATACACTGATAGTGATTGGGCTGGAAGTGTAGATGATCGGAAAAGCACTTCCGGTTATGTTTTTCATATGGGTTCAGGAGCCATTTCATAGGCTTCTAAGAAGCAGTCCATTGTAGCATTGTCTATAGTAGAGGCTGAATATGTGGCAGCGACAACAGCAGCATGTCAAGCAGTTTGGATGAGAAGGATGTTGAGAAGCCTAGGCCAAGAGCAGCCAAAAGCGACAGTGTTTTTTTGTGACAGTAGCTCAGCTATTGCTTTGTCAAAGAATTCAGTGTTTCATAAGAGAACGAAACACATTGATACAAGGTTTCACTACATCAGAGAATTAGTGAACAATGGAGAAATTGTCCTATAACATTGCAGGACTTAGGAACAGGTTGCAGACATCTTGACAAAGCCACTAGATCAAAAAAGCTTTGAATTTTTTAGAAAGAGCTTGGGTATGTCCGAATGCCCAGCTGTTGAAATTAAAGGGGAGTGTTAAATTATTAATTTCAACCGCAGGGCGGTTTTGGAAAACCGCCCGGACTTCCCCGCACCGCCATTCGCAAATGGTTGTACCCGTGAAGGAGGCTCCGACACAATCAGGATGCGCCACGCGTCCACTGTACATCCGCCATACCGTCTGCTCCCCGGACGTTAAAGGTCGATTGGTTTGCCCGAGGTTGGTGTGCGAAAATCGTTTGATCAAGTCGATGCATACTGGCCGCGTCAAATCAAATTTTTGCGTGCGGTAATGGTTTTTGGTTTGACCGCGGGATGGAAGAATTTATGGATTTTAATGGTTGTTCGTAGATTTAGGTAGAAGTCATAAATTTAGTTACGAGCATATGTTTTATTGTTTTTCATATATATTCATATGTTTTATGTATAACAGTGTGTTGTGACTGCGCGCGGTGGAAGCATGTGATTTGTATAGAACGCACAGCAGTGCGAGAATTTAAATAGAACAGGGATATAATGTTTTGCTTGCCATTGCAAAACATAGAAACATCAAGAAATTGCCTTTTGTAATATCCACAACAGTGGAAAACCTGTGAGCGTAACAGAGTTTTTGTTTTGTGAATCCCTCTCTGGAAGAGGATGAAATTGTATCAGTCTTTTGTTCTAAATCAATAGAAATGTTTTATGGCTGTGTAATGGACTGTTCTCAGTAAATTTGTTTTAAAAGCTTCCCTGTACAAAGATCCTAGACAGAGGAAATAGAGCATTGTCTATGTGGTGTGTAATTTGTTTGTTTTTGGTATTTTCCCATCAAAAATACCCAACACCAAGTGGGAGACCAGCGGGTGCCTCAAAAATCCCATGATTTGGATAATCGATGAGTATTTCCTTAACACAAACAGGACTCTGTACCTTCATCACCGATCCGTCGGCTTTCATTATCTTTATCCGATGACGATGATCGATTATTCCTCGCAGCAGCACGTTACCCATCCTGCTCTCTTCTGTATATACGCTGATGGAGACTTAAACATAGATCGCTATGCTATTCTATTATCAGAGATAGAGTTTCAAAGGGAGATGCCTATGCTATTATCAGACACGCAGACATCAAACAGAGATATCTATGCCACCATACTCTCCGTGATTCCTTGTATATATCGTAGGGCTTGCTTATACAAGTGTTATGCATATATAGAAAGCAGTTTTGGTGAACCAAAGATGATTGAGGCTGACACGGAGGCTTTGGAGGCCACTACCATGAACATGGATAAGTTGGGGATTGAAGTTGGGATGGATAAGTTGGGAACTAAAATATCTTATAGCAATCATCCGCATAATTTGATGCGAGTTTTCCACCTTGAAAAGTGATCGCATTTAATAAAAAATAACGCTATTTTAAGATTGGAAAAATGCACAATGTTACATACAAACTACCGTGTCTGTTTCTGAAATACACAACGCAACCACCCTCCATATTCATTTTTATTCTTTTTTATATTAGGAAAGGATTTGAACAATTCACACTTTTAAAATAAATTATCCTTCTTTTCCGGTCATAATGAGTGACTCGTTCACTCTAATAAGGAGAACGAATTCAAATCAAAATTCTAAAGCTTTGAAATGTTATAAAACAAGTCTCTTCATCAATTCCTGTTTCTAATTTTTTTTTACATTTGAAACTAATATTACAAAATGGGGCATTTGTGCGTTTGAGCGTTTTGCGGGGGCTGGAATGTGCATGCACTAACCACAAACTGAACTTCAGAATATCAGAATCGAGAGACAAATAAACGTCCCCAAGGTCATTAGATAATGAGCTCCCGCATTTACCGAAATCGTTTTTCTTAGTCCGCCGAGTCGTGGACCAGGACCAGACTTGGGAACTATTTAGCAGACTTTCATGGTAAATACAAACGCTCGACTTTCTTAGACTGCGCTCGGTTCCTGATAGTGCGATGTAATCGTGTCAAACTTAATTCAACTCTGAAATGAATACAATTTTTGTATTTTACGTCTCTTTCTAACCGAGCGCTCAAATTCGCCATTGGAGCCGTATGGTATCGAATAAAGATAAGGATTTTATAAAAAAAAATAAAATAACTAATAAAATAATATATTGTTAAATGTCTTCACAAAAAATAATAAAATAATATATTGTTAAATGTCATTACAAAAAATAAAGAAATATGATTAACTGATATTGTTTATGTGTGTCTGACATTTTTTGTTAATATATAAAAAAATATAATTAAATTTATTAATGTAATAATAAGTTTTTGTGAATTGAAAACACTGATAAAAACTACAACTTATAAAAGTGGAAATAATAGAAAAAGAAAAATTAAAAAAAGTTAAATAATAAAATATTAAATAACATAAATTATTAAATAATAAATAATACAAATTACTAAATAAAAACTTATCAAACAATAAAAACCCAATTAATATTCTCAATATTATAACAACTAATATTCTTAATATTATGACCATTTAATTGGATTATGCCGAATTAACATTTAAATCTATATTTTGAACTTAATCTTTATGTTTTTCAGAGTATTAATTTTGAAGAGAAAGTACGTTGAAAATTCGTGATAGAAAAATAAAAATTATTAAATTAATTAATTTGGAGTATCACTAATAGATATAGAAAAATAATTATAACATACACAATCACTTTCTACACTAATAGGTGTTTCCTTGGTGAGATAAGTACCAATAAAAATCTTAAATACTAACACTCTACACCAACAAGTATTTACTTAGTAAGATAAATAATTGTAACATACACAATTACGTACTCTACTAACACACACTCTACACTAATAAATATTTAGTTGGTGAAATATTAGTGCTAAGTTTCAAATACCAATTTACATCATATTAAACAAATAGTTTGAAAAATAATAGAATAATTTTATTTCTGAAAATTTCAGAATTAATTTATAACTAAAATTTATATTTATAAATAAAATTTCACAATTAATTTATAATTAATTTATGGTTTTTCAAGAACCCACAAGGATTTAAACCCTCGCTTTGTATTCTAGCAACATATCTCGAGGAAATAAAAATGGCATTGTTGCATGACCATCAACATATTGTAAAGTTTCATTTTCTATGATATCAAAAAAAAAATTGATCACTCATCTACACACAATAGCTTAGGGAACATAGAACATCCTCTTTATATAGTTGGCATCTCCAACTTCACATAACACACAATACACTTACGACAAAAACTCCTTACATTCAGATAATCAATGTATACGACACTCATTTTGATCTAACTATATACATAACCCTTGTTTTGACCAAACCAATTACATGTGAGCCCACTTCACACGACTCGCATCAACTTACTCAACCCTTGTTTGCATCTACATATACATTCAATGCACTTGTTCACAACAAGAATAACTCAAATTTTTCCAATGCACCATGCACAGGGTCATCCCAACTCTAAATGTTGAATAAATGGTTAGAATGTATAGTCACATTGGCTAGAATAGTCGATGGACCAGTTCAAGTACATTCCTTCTAGGCTTATATTCATCTTGGCACCTGGATCAAAATATCTACAATGATAAATATCATCATTGCATTTTTGGATCGATACACGTTATTATATGGCATAATAATTCAAGAATAGAATTAGTAAAAGTAGTTGGTGTTTGAGAAGGACTATATAGACTGATAGGATGAACAATACAAGAATTGATCCATAATAGTACCAATCTATGTGAGCTATGGAATCATATATTTTCCCACTTACATTACAAAGATTTAGCAACATTAAGAAAAATGGTTAAATGTCTTCCAAAAATTCATATTGAGCATGATGACATTTGTAAAGATTGTGCACTTGGTAAAAATACCAATAGATATTTTCCAAGTAGTGGTAATAGATACAAGGGGATTCTCAATCTAGTACATTAATATGTATGTGGACCAATGACCACAACCTCCTTAGGTGTCCACTTGTACTATGTAGCATTCATTAATGATTTCTCCCAAAATACTCGGATCTACTTTATGAAAACTAAGGGTGGAGTCTTCAATAAGTTCCAAGAATTCTAAGCATAATCCTTGAGAACCTAACATGAAGGAGAATTAATGTCATAAGATTAGATAATGGATAAGAATACTCATCCATATACCCTAGTGATTTTTGCAAGAAATCGGGGTTTAGGGGGGAATTGATCCTTCCTTCAAATCCTTAACAAAATGGAGTGGTAGAAAGAAAGAATAGAACGTGTATAAGAAGTGAAGGTGATGATTCATGATATAGAAATTTTGATGTTATTATGGGCGAAATATGCTAACAAAATTGTTTATGTTCAAAACCGAGGTGCTAACTAAATATTAGAGGACAACACACCCGAGGAAGCATTCACTAGAATAAAACGTGATGCCACTCATTTAAGAATATTTGATTGTCCAATATATGTTACATTCCGTAATAGGTGAGAAAGTAGTTGGAACCTTCTAGGAACAAAGGTATCCTTTTATAATACATTGCAACTTCAAAGGCATATAGAATGTACATTTCAGAAAGATGTCAAATTGATGTTAGTCAAGATGTTACCTTTGATGAATAAGTAGCCTTCAGGAATTCTAGAGAGTCTCACATGGAAAATGATGATGAAGAACATAAGGCTCCAAAGAATGCACGTATAGGTCCTTCTAAACAAATCATTCATTCTTCAAAAAATCATGAGGATTCAAAAAAACCATAAGAATGACCAGACCCTACAAGAGAGACTCTTGTAACTAGAAAAATACTAGAATGGCTTTGTGATACTCTACAAGTTATATAAGGACATGTAGCCCCTAAAGCTACATTCATAGAAAGTAAAATCCCTCAAATGTACTCATGTGATATGTCAGTAATCAACCACATTATTAATTTTGAGCCCCCCAGATATGAAGAAGCACCAGACAAGTAAGTTTGGAAATATGCCATGATGGAAGAATATCATTCCATCATGAAGAAAGATGTATGAGAGATAGTTCTGAGACCAAAGATGATATAAGTGGTCACCTCCAAATGGATCTATAAGATCAATCATGCAAGAAATGGAAATATTAAAAAGTATTACTTTCATTCCATGCACTATGAATATTTTCTCTGGGCCACTATAAGAGAAATTTTTATCTAGATTATTTTCCTATAAAATATAAGGTTGTTAGGTACAAAATGACAAATTGTGATCTAATTTCACTTAGATTTTATTTCAAATATTTCGATATAAATGCACTGATTGAGTGAGTCTATCATATGAAGTTGTGTGTGAGGAGAAGCATTATTTTTTATATAACATGTTATTTCTCTAACCCCTCTGTGAGAGAATTTCTTATTTCATGTTAACATAAGACAAATCCATATATATGAGGGACGCTAGATTAATCATGCTTCCATGCTTAAACAAGAAAAATAATATTAGTTTCACTCAATATCAAACTTAACATAGGACCTTTACATCATCCGAAGTCATAATAGAACTCTAAAATAGGATCCACACTATTCCCAATTACTATTTATTACTTTTAGTTTGGTCTCTATCACTAACAACAACTTTCCTATTTCTAAAGATTTGCCATTTTCCTTTGTTCCTTCTTTCCTTTACCTTTATAACCTCCTTCCCTAACTTTGATTGGTTTGATTGAATGAGGTCCTCATTTATAAATAATATTGTCACTCGTAAGATTGTAGATTTACTGAGTATTTTGAATTTATGGTCAGTGACTAGGTCAATGCTAAATACTTCTTCACCTATATCTTGAAGAGTATATTTAAAGTCCTTAATTCATGAAATAAAATTACTAATGCTTTTATTTTCTTCCATTTTATAGAGAAAATTTTACTCTTTAGAGACAAGAGTCAATTTTTATCGTTCAATTCATACAAATCCTTGTGTGTTGTGCATGTCTCATTCATGACTTTTAATCTTTGAAATGCAACACAATGTTGTCTTTTACAGACATTTTCAGTAGCATTTTCGATGTAGTCTCTCTCTTCTCCCATTCTTAAATTGATTGAGTTGTAGGTCCTACAATGTCCTCTAGATTCACTTCATCACAATTGTTATCAACCAGACATTGTATCCTTCAATCGACGTCTACATTTTAGACTTCCAATTCACGTAATTGGCGCCATCCAATTTGTTTTTCTTTATTCATATATTATTATGATAAATAATTAGCCTTATACAACTTTCAAATCAATCAACTATTTTTAAGGCCACACACAACAATGAACTATTTAGAAAGAAGCATAAATAATTTAAGAAAATTTCAAATAACATTAAACCAAGTTTATGAAATTTCGTAGCAGTTGATTCTGAAGTAGCTTCTCTCTTACTTCCACATCTTCATTCATCATGGCTTGCAACCTTATATATACCTTTTTTTTCAATTTTTATTATTTTTATGTAAAGTTAACATGGAGTGATGGAGAGCGGCCTAACATGTGAACATCAATATAAGGACCTAGATATATATAAGAATCAACTAACACTTTTTTCCTATACCTTATGAATCCCACAATTAATTTGGATTTAAATAAAAGACACTACAATGGAATTTATCCGCAAATCTGCAGGAAGGAGTCTAACGTGAGTTCACAAACTAATCACACATTTCTTTCCAAATCTTGCCTTTAAAATCCCAATCTCTTCTTCTCATTCACACATTCTTGTTTGATGTATATAGAGAAAGAAATCAATATATACACCTAATACCACTTTATGTGTGTAGACAATATCTTCTTTATTATATTCATAGGGATTTCAAGAATGCATGATACTTTAAACCCTAGCTTTGGATTCTAGTACTATAACTTCAAGCAATTAAAAATGGCACTATTGCATGACCATCAGCATATTATAAAATCTCCTTTTCCATGATCAAAAAAAAATTATTATTCATCTATACTTACCAACTTAGGAAACATACAACATTCCACATTATATAACATGTATCTCCACTATTCACATGACACACAACACACTTCTCATAGAAGTTCCCCACATTCAGAGAATCAATGTATATGACACTTGTTTTGATCCAACTAGCTACACAACCCTTGTTTTGACCCAACAAACTACATGTGAGCTCACTTCACATGACTCGCATAAACTCACTTGGACCTTATTTACTTCTACATGCACATTCAACGCAGTTGTTCACAACAACAACAACTCGGCTTTTTCTAGTGCACTGTGAACATACTCGTCCAACCTTCAAATGTTGAATAAATGTTTAGAGTGTATAATCGCATTAGTTGGAATAGTCAATCGACAAGTTAAAGCACGTCCATTCTAGACTTATATTCATCATGGCACCTAGATCAATATGTTTTCCACGATCAATATCAATTATCATCGACTCACTGACATCTACGAAATAATCATGCCTTGCAGTGACCTTAAAGTGATTCAAATTCCCATTGCAATGACCTTGAAGTGATCTTGCATGCCTTTCACCAAATAATGTGAATTTATAAAGTCTACTTTTAAATCCTCATTTGTTATGGTATAGACTGAGATTAAATTCTTCTTAATAATATGCACATGTATCACATTTTGAATTAGTTTAACATGACCATTAGGTAATGTCACTGATATGTCACCATATCCTTTATTTCATGTGCATGATAATTTCCAATAACTATATTCGTACCATTGTTAGTTTCAAACCAATGCTTATTATAAGACATATGGATGGAGGCTCCAAAATAAAAAAACTAAGCATTTGGATCATCTATTTCAGTTGATAGTGCAAGATATGTAACAAATAGTCTAAATTTCTTTATGCCATCATTCATTATTTATCCTCTATCAACAAAATTACAAGTGTGCCTATTATTTCTATGTTTGGACTCATGGTATTTCCTTTTAGTTAAATCTCTACAATAGTGTCCAAACTTGCCATAGTAGTGTAAATTAATATCAAACTTTGGGAATTTCATACCTAGTTGTGGTTTTGCAAATGGTGGCTTACCAAATGATGGATTTCCATGTGGTGACTCTCCCCCTTTATTACCTTCCTGAGGCTTCCTCTTGAATGGTGGTTTTCCTTTTTCCCTTAGCACCAAATTAGTACTTTAATATTTTTTGTTTATTTTCCTTTCTCCCTCTTGCATAAGTATTCCTACCAACTCATCAAATGCCGTAACCTTATCTCTTGCTATATGACCTATGATGAACATTTGACACTCATCTGGATTCCATTTAAGGTTATAGTGATTGGGTCAGTGATACATTTTTCTTCACCTCTATCTCCAAAGGTATCTTTAAATTACTTAATTCTTGAATTAAAACTACTGGTGCTTTGATTTTATTCCATTTTAATAGACAACATATTACTCTTTATAGATAGGAGTCAAATTTTATTCTTCAACTCATACAAATCCTTGAGCGTTGTCTAGGTATCATTTAATGTCTTGCAATCTTTGATATGCAGTATAATATTTTCTTTTACAGACATTCTCAGAAGAACTTTCACCATAGTCTCTCTCTTCTCCCAATCTTGAATTGATTTAGTTTTAGGTCCTACAACTTTCTCTGGATTTACTTCATCACCACTTTCTATCGACTAGATATTGTATCCTTCCATCAATATTTTTATTTTAAACTTCCAATTCAAATAATTAGTGCCATCCAACTTGGTTTCTTTGTTTAGGTATGATTCTTATAAAAAAAATCCATATCCAACTTTCAAATTAATCAAAAGTTTTTGAGGCCACATACAACAATGGACTATTTAAAAAGAATCATAAATAACTTAAGAAAAGCTAAAATAGCATCAAACTAGGTTTATGTAATTTTTCAACAGTTGATTTTGTACCCACTCCTTACTTAGTTCCACATCTTCATGCATCAAGGCTATAAAATTCTATGATTTGTCGAGTCCAGTAACTTTGCAATATATATATACTCCAAAATTCACATGGCTTGCAACCTCATATATAACTATGTTTTTAATTTTTATTATTTTTAGATAGAGTTAACATGGAGTGAAAGAGAGCGGCCTATCGTGTTAATATCAATAGGATGGCCTAAATATATACAAGCATCCACTAACACCCTAGTTCTAGACCTTACGAATCCTACAATTTAACAGAGATTTAAATAAAAAACACTGTATTGGAATCTATCCACAAATTTGCGTGAAGGAGTCTGATGTGAAGTTCACCAGCTAATCACACATTTTTTTTCCAATTGTTTCCTTTATATTCATGATCTCTTCTTCTCATTCACACATTCTTGTTCGATGTATATACAGAAATAAATAAATATATACACCTAAATACCGCTTTTGTTTATGTGTATATAATGTTATTCTTTATTAGATTGACAGGGATTTCAAGAACCCACGAGGATTTAGACCCTCGCTTTGTATTCTAGCAACATATCTTGAGGAAATAAAAAATGGCATTGTTGCATGACCATTAACATATTGTAAAGTTTTGTTTTCCATGATATCAAAAAAAAATTGATCACTCATCTACACATAATATCTTAGGGAACATAGAACATCTTCGTTATGTAGTGGGCATATCCACTCTTCACATAACACACAAGACACTTCTGACAAAAAAACCCCACATTTAGATAATCAATGTATACAACACTCATTTAGATCTAACTAGATACATAACCCTTGTTTTGACCCAACCAATTACATGTGAGCTCACTTCACACAACCTGCATCAACTTGCTCAACCCTTGTTTGCATCTACATATACATTCAATGCACTTGTTCACAACAACAATAACTCGAATTTTTCCAACTCACCATGCATAGGGTCGACCCAACTCTAAATGTTGAATAAATGGTTAGAATATACAATCACATTGGCTAGAATAGTCGATGGACCAGTTAAAGTACATTCCTTCTATGCTTATATTCATCCTGGCACTTGGATCAAAATATCTACCATGAGCAATATCAATCATCTTCAACTCAGCGACATCTACACAACAATCATGTGTTGCATTGTCCTCCACATAGCTCTAAGAAGTGGGTCACACACTAGATTCACAATAGCCAAACTAAGCTCCATCCTCGCGACCCTCAATATAGATCTAATACCAACTCATAAATGGATGACTAAATATGAGAAATGTTGCAACTCACTCGTGAGAAAATCACTCACTCAAGAGGCTATACCACTGAACACTCACTTGCATTCACTAGGAAAAAAACTCTTACACGTATCAGATTAAATTATTATTGAACAGATTCCTACAATATAAGATTTTCTAACTGATCAATGATTAATTAGGTAAATATTTCTAACAATACATAATTGCTTCTAATCATAGGATAATCTTATATGTTTATGCATTACTCCAATAGTCAGAAGTCATGAATTATGTCAAAGGTAACGAAGGTTGTTGGAAACTTGGTGCTACTTGATTTTATGGTAGCATAGATGTATCAGTGAATGGATAGAAAAATCCAACTGAAAAAGTCTCATTGATTCGATGATTGAGGTGTGTAGATAATGAATGCTCTACAAAGGTGTGTAGGGATTTCTACGTTATTTTGGATTTGGGTATGCAAGCTAGGAGGCAAGCTATTCCTATATGTATTTAATGGATTGACATGGGGATGGGAGGTGAGGTGAGGTGAAAATCTACTATTGCATAATCTATGGGTCGAGTCGACAATGTGATTGTCATGATGACTGAGTCCATGCTTGTGGAAACTTTTTCTATGTTTAGAGAAATAAATAATATAACATTGTACCTGCAATAGAAATACTATGTTCAAAAATCAGTATAACTGAATCTTGTTATGTTTGGCTAAAATTTATTATGGTGCTTTTGAAATATGTTGTGATACAAAATAAGTTGACAAAAGACCAAATTTCACAGTAATATGAAATTCCCATAAAACAAAAACCAGTATAACTGAATGTTGTTAAGTTTCGCTATGATTATAACTGAATGTTGTTAAGTTTGGCTATGATTTATTGCGATGCTTTTGAAGGAGACAGCTGGGCGGCAAACCCAGAGCATTGGCACACACCGACTTTACTTTATTTGCATTGGCACACACCGACTTTATTTGCAGTCGTTGAAGTTATCTCAACATTTGTCAACATTTGTCTCGCTGCACGAAATGTTCACAGCCAAATTTCCGGAATTACCAAATTTCGTAACTTCCAATTCTTTAACTAAAGATAAAATTCTATGTGGTTACCAATTACTTACCCGATTGATAGTATATAGAAGATAAAACAAAATGAGAAATTTATCCTATATTGTCCTCCTAAACAAGTATTTTGGAATTAATGTCGATGGCAACATCGATCGCAAGCACACATCCACGGATTTCAAAATGATATTTCAAGAACGGGTCGAACTAAACTCACACGAAGATGTATTCAGTCTACATATTGATCCCCTGAATTTTACAAGGTGAAGCGGAATCGCAATAGTAATGATCAATAATAATCGGATTCTTAACGTTATGAACAACTATGTACTCAAATCTGATATTTCGTGCATAGCCAGAACCGCCCTGTATATTTACAAAAGCATGAATTCTGTTATAACCATCCTACATATTTCAGATAAATATCAATTACGAACTGCAGTTCATTGCTGTATCATCCTGCACATTTCATTGCTGTTTCGACAAAAGTGATGTTTTGGATTAGAATGTCATCAATTTTGGCTTCTTCTCCATTCTTTCCCAGGCTTCCAATGCTGGACACAAAAAAGTACAATTCAGATTTCATCTCTACTGATTGTATTTTCTGTAGGATAAGATCTAAAATACTTATCTCACCTGATGCCATGGCCTGGCCACACTTTATGTTTTTGATATTAATAGCAGATGAGCCCGAGGAAATGGAAATGCAATCATTCCCTGATATAGAGTATTTATAATCATAGTTAGCAGAACCTTTTATGTTTATTATCTGTTTGCCTATCTCAACTTTAACTAAGTGAAATTAAGATTTGCACTTATAACAGCTGCGGTGAGATAGATATAAACTGGATGGATATTGACTGATTTATTATTAATAAAATGGATCTATGCTATATGGTAATATCTGAATAAACAAATTAACGCAAACCATTGAAATCACTAACTTCTAACCTGTCTGGATGACACAGTTGTTTAGTTGGGCATTCTTAACTCTTTGTAAATGAATACCATCAGTGTTTGGGCTTTCTGCAGGAACTTGTATCTGAAGCCGGCTTAATTGGATATCAGAAGAGTCGACCACTACGAGATTCATTCGTTAGCCATTGACAAATTGCAATTTTTTTATCAAAACATGTGAACATCGACTAATAGTCATTGCCTGCAAGACCAACCCAAAATCCAAACAACCGGATGAGCACAGCAGACCGCTTATAATTGGTGATCATTGCGTCTTTTTCCAAGCAAATAAACAGGTAATCAAGTTAAGATTTCCGGCTGGAAACAAACCGGTGGAGCCGCATCCAAGCAACACTGCACACAAGAAATTTGACGTGATTAATATAAATTTAAGGAGCCGGTTTATACTACTAGTTTGTTGTTTAATGGTAAATGTTGGGTAGGGGAAGATTGTGGATGATGCATGTGAAAAGGCTAGAGGTCGAGTCGGTGGAGTCGAACGCGGAAGAAATGGAATATTAGAGAGATTGCGACAGGATTTTCAATGGCGGTTGACCTGGAGGATAAGAGCGGCGTATGGAAGGAGATTTTCAGTGCCATGTGTGCATCGTGTATTGGGCGAATGACTGTCGCGTATTGGGCAAATGACCGAAACCTTTTGTGTGGCCAAATGTACACAACCGTGAGGTGAAACAGAACAGTGAGGTTAGCGTTTCACGATTTTTTACAACAATCTTGGCCTTGACCATCAATGACACCGCCACCTTTTATGGTCAACCCAGATATACCATAAAATCGAATCCACAGATTAAGTTCACTCCTATTCCATGCAGATCAGATTAAGTTCACTCATATTCCATGCAGATAGTTTATTGGGTGCAACTATTGTTCCATTAATCTGCAAATTTGTGATTTTAGTAAATAATTTAACATGGAATTTTCATGATATTGGACATCTATCATCTTAAAAATATACAATCCAATATCCAACTTTCTTATCTCTACCGAAATATGAGACTTGCAAAGGCCAAGAAACGTCACTGGCGTAATTAGAAATGTCTTCCCCAATGCTACTTGCAACACTGCGTTGGAAGATGCATTGCATGCTGCTCCCCATGCTTCTATGAATGCCTATAAATCACAAATGAGAAACAATACGTAGGTATTATAACAACAATAATAATCTAATCAGATTTTCTGGTTTTCGAAACAAAGGATTTAACTAGTTCTCTGAAAGGAATAGACACATATCTTTGGCAGTCACCAGAGAGCAAAAGAATATTTATTCGTAGTGCATGAATACTAAATAGATTTTAAGCGTGAAAATAAAACACAGGTAAAGATCATGGGAGGGAATTTTCTTAAAATCTAAGAGTCTTGTCAAAGGGAAGTTATTAATTTAAAAAGGTGCACGCGCACTGGCTCCCAGGATTAAAGATGAATATATGCGAAGTGCACCAAACTTTACAACAAAAGTATGAAATGAATATTGAATCTATATAATTGATTAAAAAATATTCACCGGCCGATCATCTTTTAAACCGCCTGGATGTGCACCGTAGTCCATGACATTGAATTGTTGGAATGATAATTTCAACTGCCGTGGAGCGACAACGATCACAGCGTTCTGTTTCCAGAAAACCTCCATTGGAGTTCCCTGCGATGCGATCAAATCGCAGATCGCATATCGCACATCAACTTGTTGCACCCGTGTTCTGCGCCGATTACGATTCTGCAATGCGATTTTATCGCAGATCGCAGATCGCAAACCTTAAGCCATTGCGCGTTAAGCCATTCGCAATGTTGCGATGCGACCTGAGCCATCGCAGATCACACCTTCTGTCAAACAAATCTCAGCCATCCATTTGTTTAATCCAACGGCTCATGTTCAAGTTTTCCCGATTTTTGGGCACGCGAAGAACCAAGTTGCGATCCAGCTCTTGCACATTGAATTCTCAGCTACCGCAGTTAAAGAGCAGCTCAGCCAAGGACGAGAAGGACAGCCTCGAGCAGTGCACAGCATGGGACTCCATTTTTGTTCATTAAATCATTTAGATTGAATTAGAAAACCGCCAATTTGCCAGTGAAGTAATTTAATGGAATTTACTGCATTTGTAGAATGCTGGTAAAAGGTCTTTAATTTTATGTTTTTATCCACGGGAGTATGGGACAAGAAAACGTATGCAAGTTTTTTTGTAGATATATGTAATGTTCTTGTGTTCGCTAAATGAGAGAATTGTAACCCATGTAGCAGTGTGAAGAAAAGTTTTTCCATTGTAAAGAAATAACACAACAGTGTAGAGCAGAAGACACAGCAGTGTAGAAAACAGAGATTGAGGAGAAGACGCAGCAGCGTGGAGAAGAACAATGTAATGGGAATGCACAACAGTGCAGAGTAGACACAACAAAGAAGGCACATCAGTGCAGCAGAATAGAAGCAGCAGCAGCGTAGAGGAGCGCAGAAAAGGAAAAACGCACAGCAGTGCAGATTTGAATGTAATTTGTTTTGTGATTGTCTGCTCTGAGAGAGGGTAGAAACGCAACAGCACAGTTTTTGTTGTTTGCATCTAAAATTCAAGTGAGGCACAACAGTAGTGCGATTGTAATCAATGAAGGGGAGCACGCAGCAGCGTGAAGTTTTGGTTATTGTCCATTGTGAAAACAACAGGAAGGGAATGCGCAGTAGCACAAGTGAAATGTAATGCAAAGAAAACACAGCTGTGTGAAATCTTTGCAGTTGTTCTGTTGAGAAAACAAAAGGCAATACGCTGCAGCACATATGTGCTAAATGAATGTAAGAGACAGATTGAAGTGCCTCTGAAGAAGGCATGTTGGAGAATCCCTCTATTAGGAGGAGGATGCTATTTGTGTGGAACTGAAGCATTCCTTGGTGAATCCCTCTGTCAAGAGGAAGATGCTTTTCAGCATAGACTAGTGAATCCCTCTGGTTAAGAGGAAGATGCTCTTCAACATAATATTTGGTGAATCCCTCTGTCAAGAGGATGATGCTTTTCAGCATAGACTAGTGAATCCCTCTGGTTAAGAGGAAGATGCTCTTCAGCAAAATCTCTCGTGAATCCCTCTATTAAGAGGAAGATGATTTTTGTAACAGTTGGTTTATTGCAAATGAATAAAAGCTTTTTATGTTTGTTGATGAAAATCTATCTTCAGCAAGCTCAAATTCTATCTACAGCAAGATCCTGTGTTAAGATCCTATGTGTTGTAAATCAGATTATTATCCTCTGTTCAAGTGATTTTTCTTGTTGTTCTGGAATTATCAGAAATTCCTAGCAGAGTATCATTCTCTATGTTGTGTTTGTTTTGTTTTTGGAATTTTAGCAGAAAAATTCCCAACATTATATCAAAGCGTTGTTCTCTGGTCTTTTGTGTTTGAAATCACCTGTGAAATTTACAACAACAAGTGGTATCAGAGCTAGTCCAGGCTCTTTGAAAGTGTCAAAGAAGCTGAATGAAGGACTTCTTGCTGCAGCAGCTTCTCTAGCAGAGTGAAGACTCAGTTAAGAAAGGATCCAGGTATTTCTCAAGTTTTTCTGTGTTACTATTGAAGACAGTCAGTTATTTTAGATACTCAGTCAAATGGCGAGGTCAAAGAAGAAAGTCACCAATCCTGCTAAAAGTGTGTCTCCCTCTACTACTAAAAGAGAAGATAATCAACTTGAAAGATTTCTATTTGAGGCCCCAAGGTTCAATGGGAATTATTATATATGGGAAGTAAAAATGAGGACTTTCTTACAGTCTGAAGGGATTGGAATTTCGGAATCAGTGATTGATGATAGCAGGAAGGATAGAGAATCCAAGAAGTACAATGCAAAAGCAGCAAAGATAATCTTGGATGGGCTGCCAGATTCTGTAAAGAAGAATCTAAGAAAATATTCATCAGCAAAGGATATATGGGACAGACTTCACGACCTTCACTCAAAGGGATAACCATCAATCAAGAAGGAAATTCTAAACCCGTCATAGAAGCTGAAAATGAGAAGGTTGACCTCATCAAGCTTCAAGTACAAGAGAGGGATGAAGAGCTCGCCAATCTTAAGAAGGAACTTGATCAAAGCAAAAGGAAGCATCATGAAGAAGTCATATCCATGACAAATCAATTGAATAAAGCAAAGAAGCAGGATGATACCTTGTCAAGTCAACTTGAACAAAGGCACAAGAGAGTGAACAAATTGGTAGAAGGGATTGGACAATACAAGGTAGAGGTCTTCTCCCTTAAGTCTGAATTATAAGAAGCTAGGAAGCAGGCACAAGGAGCTGAAAATAAAATGGAGAGCAGTCAAGCAAAGAATGAAGAAATATCCAAAATGAAGTCAGATATCATTTCCCTTAAAATAGTAGCAGCTGAAGCTACTCGTAGCAAGGAAGAAACTGAGGAACAACTTGCAAAGAAGAATACTGAGTGTGAAAGATTGGAAGAAGAGATTGTCCTCCTCAGGAAAAAGGTTGAAGGGATGAACAAAATCATGAAGAGCTCTCAAGCCTTGGATGACATGCTCAGCTATCACAGATCTCCATCTGATAAATCAGGACTCGGGTATGTAGGTGAACCCTCAAACAAGAATGAAAATACTTTAAGCAAAGGAGATGTGAAGAAGGTAGAAAGAAATTGAGATGCTCCTAGTTCCAGCAAAGACAAGGAGAAAAATCAAGGCTACAATAGAAGAAATCCTACTCCATGTAGAAAACCAGCTCCAAGAAGAAATGTTGATGATGTAGAAGAGGCAAGAGGCAATGGTTATCATCAAAGGATCTCAAGGCAGAAAAGCTTCAGAAGTACATCAAGGAAACCACCATCTACCAGGTACCAAAGTTCATTTTTTGGTTATTGTTATTCTTGTTCAAACTTTGGTCATATGGCAAAAGACTGTAGAGCATTTCATAGAGATATATGTTATGGTCTTCGACAACCTCCAAGAAACAATTTTACAGGAAGAAATCATGAAATCTTATTCATGAACAATGTAGAATGTTTCAAGTGATAACATTGGGCATATGGCACGTGATTGTAACTTAACATGGGCTCCTATGCAAGCTAGACCCGCGCAAAAGAAGAAAGTTACACAGGTATGGAGAAGGAAGGAAATATAGTCCAAAAGTCCTTCAAGCTCCCCAGCCAATCTAAGTTTCTTTTGAGAAGACTCTGCCAAAAGGAGACGATGCATACAGTTAGGGGGAGCTTGTAATTTTTTATCATTATTGCTTAATTATATTAACAATTATTCTTTGATGAAGATCTTCTTATAGGGAAAATATATGAAATTAAATATGTCATAAAAGCAGAGAAGAAAAGGTTGCAGGATAGCTTGGAGATGCAAAGATTGGAAATCTTGCCTGAGGCAGAGAGAAAGAGGATATTACATGATTGGAGCGCCTGAGCACAACAGTGAAAGCGATGAAAGGAAGCTGATATGAATAGGCAGAAAAGATTCTAGTTTTTGATGAAGTGTCTGGGTATGACCGATAACCAAGCAGTTGAAATTAAAGGGGAGTGTTGGAATGATAATTTCAACTGCCGTGGAGCGACAGAGATCGCAGCGTTCTATTTCCTGAAAACCTCCATTGGAGTTCCCTGTGATGCGAACAAATCGTAGATTGCATATCGCACATCACCCTGTCGCACCCCTGTTCTGCCCCGATTACGATTCTGCGATGTGATCTTATCGCATATCGCAAACCTTAAGCCATTGCGCGTTAAGCGATTCGCAATGTTGCAATGCGACCTGAGCCATCGCAGATCGCACCTTCTGTCAAACAAATCTCAGCCATCCATTTGTTTAATCCAATGGCTCATGTTCAAGTTTGCCCGATTTTTGTGCACGCGAAGAAGCAGGTAGCCATCCAGCTCTTGCACATTGAATTCTCAGCTACCGCAGTTAAAGAGCAGCTCAGCTAAGCAAGAGAAGGACAGCCTCGAGCAGTTCACAGCATGGGACTCCATTTTTTTCATTAAATCATTCAGATTGAATCAAAAGATCGCCAATTTTCCAGTGAAGTAATTTAATGGAATTTACTGCATTTGTAGAATGCTGGTAAAAGGTCTTTAATTTTATTTTTTTATCCACATGAGTATGGGACAAGAAAACATATGCAAGTTTTTTTTGTAGATATATGTATGTAATGTTCTTGTGTTCGTTAAACGAGAGAATTGTAACCCATGTAGCAGCGTGAAGAAAAGTTTTTCCATTGTAAAGAAATAGCACAATAGTGCAGAGTAGAAGACACAACAATGTAGAAAACAAAGATTGAGGAGAAGATGTAGCAGCATGGAGAAGAACAATGTAATGGGAATGCACAAAAGTGCAGAGTAGACGCAGCAAAGAAGGCACAACAGTGCAGCAGAATAGATGCAACAACACAGAAAAGGAAAAACGCACAGCAGTGCAGCAGAATAGATGCATCAGTGCAGAAAAGGAAAAATGCACAGTAGTGCAGATTTGAATGTAATTTGTTTTGTGATTGTCTGCTGTGAGAGAGGGTAGAAACGCAACAACACAGTTTTTGTTGTTTGCATCTGAAATGCAAGTGAGGCACAGCAGCAATGCGATTGTAATCAATGAAGGGGAGCACGCAGCAGCGTGAAGTTTTGGTTATTGTCCATTGTGAAAACAACAGGAAGGGAATGCGCAATAGCGCAAGTGAAATGTAATATAAAGAAAAAATAGCAACATGAAATCTTTGCAGTTGTTCTGTTGAGAAAACAAAAGGCAATACGCTGCAGTGCATATGTGCTAAATGAATGTAAGAGACAGATTGAAGTGCCTCTGAAGAAGGCATGTTGGAGAATCCCTCTGTTAGGAGGAGGATGCTATTTGTGTGGAACTGAAGCGTTCCTTGGTGAATCCCTCTGTCAAGAGGAAGATGCTTTTCGGCATATGCTGGTGAATCCCTCTAGTTAAGAGGAAGATGCTCTTTAGCATAAGCTTTGGTGAATCCCTCTGTCAAGAGGAAGATGCTTTTCAGCATAGACTGGTGAATCCCTCTGGTTAAGAGGAAGATGCTCTTCGGAAAAATCTCTAGTGAATCCCTCTGTTAAGAGGAAGATGATTTTTGTAAAAGTTATTGTAAATGAATAAAAGCTTTTTATGTTTGTTGCTGAAACTCTATCTTCAACAAGCTCAAATTCTGTCTGCAGCATGATCCTGTGTTAAGATCCTGTGTGTTGTAAATCAGATTATTATCCTCTGTTCAAGTGATTTTTCTTATTGTTCTGGAATTATCAGAAATTCCTAGCAGAGTATCATTCTCTATGTTTTGTTTGTTTTGTTATTGGAATTTTAGCAGAAAAATTCCCAACATTATATCAGAGCATTGTTCTCTGGTCTTTTGTGTTTGAAATCACCTGTGAAATTTCCTCCAACATGAATATCGGTGAAGCGCTGGAATCACTTTTGCGCATCACCTTTCTATGAGTAGCCCAACTTGAATCCACCATTAATAGAGCCATAATAGCAACAACTGAAGCGAATGTAGCCTGCACATAATTTATTTGTTCAAAACAACTCATAATTTTTTCACGCACGGAAAATTAGAAATCACAAACATTGTTGGCAAGGAATTACCACCAATTTGAAATCCATCATGATAGTTCGGAGGTCGAACCCTCATTGTAGCCAATAGGTGCTCGAAACTTGTTTCATGGAAGGTAGAAAAGCGAGGATTTTATATTGCCATAAACTTGTTTTTGGTTTGCTTTTTCTTCTTTCTACCTAAACCTTGATAGACTCGGGTTGGTCCATTGCGGTTGAAATATAGTTGATGTTGTAATAAAATGTAATTTTATTTTCGCGGGTAACGTGATTGAATTCTTTTCCCTCGGTTGTAATTTTGTTCTCCCTAATTATATTTTATGTAATTATATTTCATGTGATTATATATTTGATTGTTAGGATTATTTGTTACTATTAGATAGAGTTAGTTTGTAAAAGGTTGTTTAGACATAGTTAAATGTGAAAGATTTTTTTCAACTAATTATTTGATAAATTATTGGATATATATATATATATATATATATATATATATATATATATATTCTGAAATAAGTGATTGTGTGTTTAAGATAGTATCTTTATCTTATGACGTATTTATATTTGTATTATTACATTGTTTAATAGAAAGTTCTCAAGAAAGAAATTGTGTAATAATGTTTATTTTCTTGTATTTTTACATGGTATCATAGCCGCTCCCCACTACCTCATTAGTAGGCCCATAGAAATTGAAAATGAATAGTAGATATGTTCGTTGTGAGTATTAAAATAAGTTGTTTTCCCACGGTTTGAGCATTGAAAACATCTGTTGCTCAAGGAGTGAAGAGATTTGAAAAGGGCCTTTCTCCCCACTGCCTCATGAATAGGTGCATAGAAATCAAAAATCAATAGTAGATAAGTTTGTTGTGAGCATTAGAATAAGCTGTTTTTCGACCATTTGAGCATTGACTACATTTGTTGCTCAAGGAGTAGAGAGATTTGAAAAGGGCCTTGCTATACTCTCGAAGCACACTATGTTCTAGGGTAGGGACACTCAAAAATGGAAAACAAATTATAAGAAGGATTTGAAAAGGGCATTGCTATACTCTCGAAGCACGCTATGTTCTAGGATAGGGGCACTCAAAAATGGAAAACAAAATATGATAAGGGTTGCAAGCCACTGGTGAGACAACTGTATACTCAGGAGACTGCACCACTCAACACTCACTTGCATTCATTAGGCCAACACACTCTAATCTCATACTTGGGAGACTACACCACTCAAAACTCACTTTCATTCATTAGGCCAACAAACTCTTACATATATACGATTACGTTATTATTGCACATATTCCTAAAATATCTTATTCGCCAACTCATCAAAGATTAATTAAGAAAACATTGCTAATGACACATAAAAAGTTTTAATTATATGAGAATCTTCTACATTTCTCCATTATTCCAATTCTCCCCCTTAATGGAGAATTGTCTTTTCCACCTCCCTTGTCCCATCATTATTGTAGAGTTTGACATTCTTTTGTAATGGTAGTGATACTACCATCGTTGGTCATTTTTTGAATATTTTGTAACTCCTTGATCATTTTTTAAATAAATTGAACACAAAATAAAATAAAACGAAATGGATAAATGAAATATAGAACTAAATTAATCTATTTCTAAAAATAACTATAAATTAAAAGCAAAAACGCTTCATATTTCATTTGCTTCTCGTTTTTCTTAAATTATTAGATAAATTTAAAGTCTCAATCATCCACATCATGAAAAATTTATTTACCTACTATTATTATTACTACTGTTATTTTAATCATCGATTAATAATTGTTTTATAATTTTTTTATTTTTATGTTTAAAAGCTAGTTGTAATATGAAAGTATAATTTGAAAGATCAATAATAAAATTATTCATTTTTTTTTTTTAAATTTGAACTAATGAATTGATCTATTTTAAAATTATCATATAACAAGTTATTGTCCTTATCACCTTGCAACATCATCTTTTATCTTTCTCGTTCACTCCATGCAATAATTTGACATCATGTCCAAGCTTCTTCAATTATTTTGTAATTCTTCAAATTCTTTTCATTATTTTTAAATATGCAACGTTGGCTTTTTATTAATTCTAATCATTTGTGAATTTGTAATGTTAACTTTTATAATACTTTTTTTAACATATTTATATACTTTGTTTTTTATTTTAAAATCTTCATATCATAATTTGAGCTTTTTATCCCTAAGATGTTTGAATTGTTCACCAACAATATTAGGTTTATTTGAACTTTAATATTAAAATAGATATTAATGAAAAAATTATTTGTGTGGAAGCCTATGTTTTCAATTTATCAAGTTGTCATAAGTTTCACACAAACATAAAAACTTTGTAACTATATTGAAGTTATAATAAGCACCACACTATACCTTTTAAGATGGCTTATTTTTTAAATGATAAGTACTTATTAATAATCTAATGATACAAAAAGTATGGCGAGTGATTATTTTGGCTTAAAATGTTTTAAAAAATTAAAAGAATTCAACATATCTAGTACAAATTTCAAAATGTCTCAGATTTAGTACATCCCTACACATTTATCTATACTTCAGAGTAGAATATTTATAAGAGAAATAATTTTATTGCATATTTTTTATATTATTATATTAAAGAGATAAAAATAATAATATATATATATATATATATATATATATATATTGAACATAAAATAAAATAAAACAAAATGCCTAAATGAAATATAATAATACGACTAAATTAATTTATTTCTATAACTAACTATAAATTAAAAGTAAAAACACTTGACATTGCATTTGGTTTTTCTTAAATTATTACATAAATTTAAAGTTTCAATCATCCACTAAATGAAAAGATTGATTTACCTACTAGTATTATTATTATTACTATTATTTTAATCATCGTTTAATTATTATTTATAATTTTTTTATTTTTTTATTTTTAAGGCTAAATGTAATCCGAAATTATAATTTGAAAGATCAATAATAAAATTATTCAAATTTCTTTTGAAAAAACAAACTAATGACTTGAGCTATTTTAAACTTATCATATGAAAAGTTATTTTCCTATCAACTATCATCTTTTCAATTCACATCACACAATAATTTGACATCATGTCCAAGCTTCTTCAAATTATTTTGTAATTCTTCGAATTATTTTAATTATTTGTAAATATGAAATGTTGATTTTTAATTAATTTTAGTCATTTATGAATTTGTAATGTTACATTCCTAATGCTTCCTTTTTAAACATATTTATATACTTATTTTTTATTTGACAATCTTCATATTATAGTTTGAGTTTTTTATCCATAAGATGTTTGAAGTGTTCACTAACAATATTAGGTTTATTTTATCTCCTTAAATTTGGACAGAGTTTACGGGTTTTACCTATTACTCACCTACTAAAGCTCGTGGCCTAACTATTTCCCAACCGAAAAACTAATTTGGAGAAGTATAAATGAACCTCCATGGGAAGGCCTAAAGGAGGAGAAAATATTAGATATTGATATTATAGTTGATTACATCCCTGATTAAGTCTGAAGAAATCTTTGTGCCTTTTGAACTCCCAAGTCATAGGAAACCTTTGTTTCCTTCTTGAGATGTCCTTCATCCCTTTATGACATCTTTGTGTATACCTGTGGAGGAGGATTGTTGAGCTTGGGCAGGAAGGATCTGGAGGACATTTTCACTTGGAGCTGGCGAATGACTTAGGTGGAGGTTTTTACATATTTTCTTTAGTTTACATCAATAAAGAGGTGACGCCTTGTTCCTGATGTTTATGGTATTTATGCGTTAATATATGTTATGATCTTCTTATAATATCTTATGTTAATTCTTATTTTCTTACATGCTTATATGACCTACCAGCTATATCATGAACATGCTTTCTATTACTGTTGTTGTACATGCTTTGATTGAATGAGTTGCAAGTTCTAAGGCATTGGAAGAAGTAGAGGGTATTGACCTTATGGGAATGACCTCAAACATAGGACCTCCGGGTAATACCACTTCTTCCTACTTTAGTAGTTTAAGTAAATGGGTTATTCTTTTGCAAGTTTGTTTCGCATTGTTAAGTTCTTGTTTGTAGCCCATTTGATTAATTCTCTTATTTTATTATTTCATTTCTTATCTTCTCATCACTCACCATCTCCTTGCTGGCTTCTATTTCTGGGGCTGGGTATGAGATATGCTTCCAAAGGTATTGGTAGAGCAGGTGAAGCCCCACTTCATAGGTCTCTTGGGGTAGAAATGATGAGATTTACACTATAGTCTTGATAGATAGAATATTACTGGCCATTTTAAGGAGTTGTTCTAACAATGTCTCCTATTGTGAAAGAGAAAAAAAGGGGGCCTTGAATGGGATATGTGAAAAAGACACTGGAGGTATCACAAAGGACTTATTTCTTGAATGGAAACTTTGAATAAGATATATTCATTCTTTAACTAAAAGGTTTGTTGTAAAGGAAAAGTAATAGAAAATATGTAATCATTATATAATCTAAAACAAGAATTTCGAGCTTAGTATGAAATGTTAGGAAACCATATTATGAAATTAAATTTATCACTTTAATCATGAGGTTGCAACACTTTTGGTGAATAAAGTTTGAAAAACTATTATATATCTTGTGGTTTATGTAGATGTTCTATTAATAATATGGAATAATGAAAACTATCTTACGTCCATAAAGAAAATTTTGAAGAAGAGTTTTGATATGACATATTTGGGAGACCTTCACTACTACATGGGGATTGAAGTGACCCACCATCCTAGTATATATTCCTCTCTCAAAATAAGTACATTAGATAAATTTTTAATATATTTGGCATGATTACATGCAATCCTTTATGTACACTAAGGAAAAAAAACTAATGATTACAATAAATGAAGGGAATGAGTTTAAGGATACAAAAAAGTATAAATGTCTTACGAGAAGTCTTGTTTACCTAATCACTACCAAGCTAGATATTTCATTTTCCATTGGAATTATACCTAGATTTATGCAACAACCTTATGAAGGACATTGTTCTATTACAAAATCATTTCTAATCTACTTGAAAGGAGACCAAGACGAGATATTCACATGTGGATGACTTGAGTTCAAATGAATATTCTTATTTAGACTTTAATGAAGACAGGTAAAAAGGAGTATCTCCTTTATTGTATTTTATGAGTCTTGGATCGATAGTTGTCTCTTGGAGGTTAAACAAACAATAAGTTTTAGAAGGTTACATGAAAGATGAAAAGTATGTGGCGATAATACAAGAAACAAATGAGATTGTGTGGATTAAGAAAGTCTTTAATACTTGTAGGAAAAAAATGAAGTGTACTATTATTGTTGAAAATACCTATGAAATCAAGTTTGCAAATAAATTCATATTCCATAATTGAACCAAGAACATCAACACAAAGGATCATTTTATTCGATAACATGTGGAGATTAATACTATACATCAAATACATTGTTCCACAAATGAGAAAATTGCAAACATCTTCACTAAATCACTTGAAAGAGAAAAATTTTAATTAGAATAATGGTTGGGCTCATTAACATCCCTTCATATTAAGGGGTGAATGTGATATGTAAATATAAGAAATATGAACCACGAGAATATGGAGAGACATTAGACCTTGGAATTTGTAACTAAAGGTCATGACATTTTGTATATATATGTATGAATTTTTAATGAAAAATAAATCCAATGTGCATTGTTGGTTCTTATCAATATAATATTTGTATCATATTTGGTTTACAACATTTTTTTGAATTCTTTTTTTTAATCCTGCATTTTCCATAATTCCATTTTCTTTGTCATCTTTT
The DNA here is from genome assembly GCA_031772625.1 of Pinus tabuliformis. Lineage (NCBI taxonomy): Eukaryota > Viridiplantae > Streptophyta > Pinopsida > Pinales > Pinaceae > Pinus > Pinus tabuliformis. Next base: position 519,891,215 of record CM062818.1, read on the forward strand.
ACTCTAACATGTACCATAACATTGTTCATTTCTTACCCTTGCATCTATTCTTTAAACCACGAGAAGTTAATCAACTATTCATAGTAAATGGTAATGACACTCATAACTTTTTAATAAATTAGCTACAGATTAGTTTCCCAATGCTATTTTTGAGGAGCAAACAATAAATAGTGAATGAACCATGCAATGTCATCTCTATCTTTTCGTATTAACATATTTCATCCTATCGTGAAAATGTCACATGTCAATTCATAGTTGTTTTATTGCATGAGTATTGCTATGTGTCTATTTGTTAAAATTAAATGCATGTTATAGCTTGAACATATAATATGATTATTGTTTCATGACATTTGTGCACCTTTCAGCCACTTAGTATGTAATTCATGGAATCCCACTTTTAACATATATAATGGGAAGAAAATATATAGTTAAATCATTGAATTTAATCTCAACATTTCACTTATCACCTACAAGTTCGTGAAGCTCATAAAAAGGATAAAGCATATATATATATATATATATATATATATATATATATATATATATATATATTTCACATAAAACTATTTTATGACAAAATTTGAGATTGATTGCTATTGGTGAAAGTTTATATCTTATACGTTTTTCATGAAGTTATAATGTGAACATTCATTAAGAAAAAGAATTATCAACATCACAAAGCCTAAAATTTTGAATACAACAATGAGAATTTTGATCTATTCATTCATTTTATAGCATCATTAGACCCTCACTCCTTTTCCCTCTACAATGATCATTCACATTTTCTCAAATTCATGCATATTTGTCTATCACACTCTTTCAATTTTTTCTTCTTATTTGTAACACCATTGGTATCAATGTGACAATACTTGCAATTTTTTTAGAGTACCCCACAGATCTCTTCCTTTTCACCTCATCCAAAGCCCATGATTAAGGAGATGTGTCCTTTGTAGCATTAATAATTGGAACAACATTTCTAAATTTTGGTGATATTCATACGAAAATATAGGGATATAGTAATCTAATTTTTACTATGCAATTTTTCATGGTTTGAAAAACACGATGAGTGATCAATACTTCCAATAAGAAAAACCAAGATATTTAATAATTAATGTAGTCAAGTTAATTTATCATGTTCTTACAACCTATAATACAAGTAGAATTATGACCTTTTAGAAAAGGCATAAATGTCTATTACAGTTTATTTTCTTTTGAGATCTAGAATGAATGTGACTCCTAGGGTTAAATCTGATGAGATGCACAAAAATATTTGATTTTATGATTGTGTTTAAAAAGATTTGTTACCATTTTAACAATTTGAAATTCCCTTAAAAACGGGTTGAATTTGTATATATATAACTTCTCAAAATATTATTTAACTTCCAAGCTAGTGTATAAATTTGGGTTTGAAGACAACATTATCAATCGAAAGTTGGGGCACTAGAGATTTATTTTGAGAGTCAACACTCCAATTAGAAAAAAGATTTACTTGTGGATTTCTCTCATCGAGAAATTGCTTACCTGGGATGTTCTCATCAAATGAGGTTGGTTTGCACCAAACAAATTCCTTCTATGCAGAGGAAATTGTGTTTCACTTATTTGTCCTTTGTAGTTATGTCAATGAGGTTACTGATACCATATGGAGAATTTTTTGTTTGATTGTTTTAGATTTTGGTTTTTGGATAAGCATGTTAAAATTCTCCAAGGTCTTCCCTTTATATTTTCAAATTTTTTATAGATAGCTTAGACTCTATATATTTTATAGGATTGGTTCATGCCTCCTAAACCTTGTGCCTTGTCTAAAGAATATCTCTAGAGAATATGCCTTGTCTAAAGAATATCTCTTGCTACAAAGTGAGTTTGCTTGCCTTTAAGAGTTTAATGGAGTCGTGAAGGAGCCCACGTAGATGAGGCCTTGATATGTTATAACTTTTATCAATATAGAAGTCCATGGCTTTTCAGTTTTATGTATTTTTGAATGAGGGAATTAAGCAGAAGCATATGTTAGTCTGATAATGTTTTTTTGCTACTTAAATAATTATTATGTTGACCTTTAGGAATGTATATATTCTTCTTATAAACATATAATTTTTTTCTTGTATCAAAAATTAAATGTCATATTTATTATTAATGTTTTTTATTGAAATTTACAAAAATATTATTTAAAATACATTTTGTTAAAATGTATGTTTAATTTATTCTTTGCGAATTAAAATTTAATTTAAAATTTTACCTTGAATTAAATAAAAATATATATCTTAATTTTTTATATATGAATGAATGTTATATTTGTTATTAATTCTTTTATTAAAATTTCAAATAACTTTATTCAAAACTCATTTTGCCATTAATTATATCATTGATTTTGAGTCAACTTTTGGAACAAATCATATCTCACATAAGGTATAAATAACATAGATGCATCATCTCTATTATTTATACTTTATGTAAGATTTGGTTTTTCATTCTTGTCCTCACAATGAATCACAAAACGTTGACTCTATATAGATCATAAAATTTTGAAGTCTATATCAATAACTTGATTAATTAAAAAGAAAATATTTATTTAAAATAAATTTTATTAAAAGATATATTTAATTTATTCTTGTGAATAAAAAAATAATTTTAAATTTTAATTCAAATTAAATAAAAATATATATCTTAAATCTAAAATTAAAAATAACATGAAACATTCATATTTTAAATATTTTGTTAATTATAAAAATATACTTCTTTTAATAATTAAATATGATATTATGAATCATATTTATAAATTAAAAATTAGTTTTCCTCTTTATGTTTTTTTTGAATGAGAATATATGATGAATAACTTTTCAGAGTTTCTATATGTCCCAGTATGTTTATTGTCATTAGAAAATCCATGGCTCTATAGAAATATGTGGTTGAACCTATAAACTTAAAAAACCCCTTTAAAATATTTCAACATCTTTTAACATTCAAATGATAAACTTCATAAAATACGAAGAGTTTTGGGCGAAATAAGACGAATAAACTACAAAATTAAATATCCAAGTTACAGCGAATTTCTGTATTTGAACGGTAGTAAACACGTTACGTAATTACGCCTGAATACTGTATAGTCCTACTACGTAACCTCCTGAATGGAACGCTGAAAATTTAGTCACATGCTTGAATACGCTAATTATACATGTAGCCAATTGGAAAACACTGTTGTTAAGATTGTCTCACATATTTGTTGAAATTTTTGTAACAAGAGAAGCCGATCTAATTCTCCGCTATGGGTGCACTTGACACCAAGTAAAATTTAAAGAACCAAGAAACAGCGTGATAAATCATAAACGGCCGTATACTTGCAACCGAATAACTATTAAGAACTGTTATTTCCACGAAAGGACATATGGCATAATACTTGTAAACACATCTACAAACGAAAGGACATATGGCATAATACTTATAAACACATCTACAGACGAAATTTGTAAATAGATACATACGCTAGCTCTACTCTCGGAAAATGATTACAAATCTCCATCCGGGCTGTGTCGTTCAACGATGGTATCCAGCCCTGGTTTCCATGAGGACTCCCGGTTGGCACCTTGAATTAAGGCTTCAAGAAATGCAGCAAGATCTTCTTTTCTAAGTCGAAGCTTCATCCGCAAGGTAGATCCGTCGGTGGAGTACGAAGAAGAAAGAATCCTGACCCGGCCTCTATTAATCTTATTAACCACATCATCAACTGCTTCTTGTTTCATTGAATCTCTGCCGATGTCTGGGATGCTATGATCGGAAGAGGCTCTTGCTATGAATATATTGGTTTTGTAATCGATGATTTCATCCTGTGGGTGTGGGAGAGGAATGAGATAATAGACATGACCACCTAAAAGCTCAGCCCTTTCTGGAAGAGGTCTGGTGAAACTGCCCATCCCAAGTGGGAGACCAGCGGGTGCCTCAAAAATCCCATGATTTGGATAATCGATGAGTATTTCCTTCACAGAAACAGGACTCCGTACCTTCATCACCGATCCGTCGGCTTTCATTATCTTTATCGGATGACGATGATCGATTATTCCTCGCAGCAGCACGTTACCCATCCTGCTCTCTTCTGTATATACGCTGATGGAGACTTATCAGAGATGGAGTTTCAAAGGGAGATGCCTATGCTATTATATTATAGAGACGCAGACATCAAACAGAGATACCTATGCCACTATACTCTCCGTGATTCCTTGTATACATCGTAGGGCTTGCTTATACAAGTGTTATGCATATATAGAAAGCAGTTTTGGTGAACCAAAGATGATTGAGGCTGACACGGAGGCTTTGGAGGCCACTACCATGAACATGGGTAAGTTGGGGATTGAAGTTGCGATGGATAAGTTGGGAACTATAGCAATCATCCGCATAATTCGATGCGAGTGTTCCACCTTGAAAAGTGATCGCATTTAATAAAAAATAACGCTATTTTAAGATTGGAAAAAACAGCTTAACATTTTGGAATTTCCATGCGAGTGTTCCATTTTAAGATTGGAAAAATGCACAATGTTACAGACAAACTACCGTGTCTGTTTCTGAAATACACAACGCAACCACCATGCATATTCATTTTTATTCATTTTTTATATTAGGAAAGGATTTGAACAATTCGCACTTTTAAAATAAATTATCCTTTTTCCGGTCATAATGAGTGACTCGTTCACTATAATAAGCAGAGCGAATTCAAATGAAAATTCTAAAGCTTTGAAATATTATAAAACAAGTCTCTTCATAAATTACTGTTTCTAATTTTTTTTGACATTTGAAATTAATATTACAAAATTGGGCATTTGTGCGTTTGAGCGTTTTGCGGGGGCTGGAATGTGCATGCACTTACCACAAACTGAATTTCCAAATCAGAATCGAGAGATAAATAAACGTCCCGAAGGTCATTAGATAATGAGCTCCCGCATTTACCGAAACCGTTTTTCTTAGTCCGCCGAGTCGTGCACCACGACCAAACTTGGGAACTATTTAGCACACCTTCATGGAAAATACAGACGCCCGACTTTCTTAGACTGCGCCCGGTTCCTGATAGTGCGCTGTAATCGTGTCAAACTTAATTCAACTCTGAAATGAATACAATTTTTGTATTTTACGTCTATTTCAAACCGAGCGCTCAAATTCGCCATTGGAGCCGTAGGTATCGAATAAAGATAAAGATTTTATGAAAAAAATAAAATAACTAATATATTGTTAAATGTCGTCACAAAAATAAAGAAATGTGATTAACTGATATTGTTTATATGTGTTTGACATTTTTTTTTGTTAATATATATACAAATATAATTAAATTTATTAAAATGTGTTTTAATATAATAATAAGTTTTTGTGAAATGAAAATACTGATAAAAACTACAACTTATAAAAATGGAAATAATAGAAAAAAGGAAAAATTAAAAAAAAGTTAAATAATAAAATATTAAATAACATAAATTATTAAATAATAAATAATACAAATTACTAAATAAAAACTTATCAAACAACAAAAGAACCCAATTAATATTCTCAATATTCTCAATATTATAACAAGTAATATTCTTAATATTCTTAATATTATGACGATTAAATTGGATTATGCCGAATTAACATTTAAATCTATAAGTTGTAATTACGAGTATAGAAACCACATTTCCAAAAATTGATATAAAAAGTGTGAATTTAATTTTTTTTGTCTTTTGGAGTATTAATTTGAAAGAAAAAACCTATTGAAAATTCAAGTAAGAAAAATAAAAATTATTAAATTAATTAATTTTGAACTTAATCTTTATGTTTTTCAGAGTATTAATTTTGAAGAGAAAGTACATTGAAAATTCGTGATAGAAAAATAAAAACTATTAAATTAATTAATTTGGAGTATCACTAATAGTTATAGAAAAATAATTATAACATACACAATCATTTTCTACACTAATAGGTGTTTCCTTGGTGAGATAAGTACCAATAAAAATTTTAAATACTAACACTCTACACCAACAAGTATTTACTTAGTAAGATAAATAATTGTAACACACAATTACTTACTCTACTAACACACACTCTACACTAATAAATTTTTAGTTGGTGAAATATTAGTGCTATGTTTCAAATACCAATTTAGATCATATTAAACAAATAGTTTGAAAAATAATAGAATAATTTTATTTCTGAAAATTTCACAATTAATTTATAACTAAAATTTGTATTTATAATTAAAATTTCACAATTAATTTATAGTTTTTCAAGAACCCACAAGGATTTAAACCCTCGCTTTGTATTCTAGCAACATATCTCGAGGAAATAAAAATGGCATTGTTGCATGACCATGTTATGAACCCAGCTCAAGAAAAGATAGATCAACGCCTTAGAATTTAGCCTCTTCGAGGGGGCAACCTCCTTTACATTACATAAATGAACAATTCTTCGATGATTCAAATGACAAAACCTCCTTTCTATATATAGGAGTCTATGGAGTCACAATATAATCTAGCCGACCTAACAATAATAATATAAAGCCACAAAAATAACAATAGAGGGATTCTATGGGGCACAGAAATAACAATATGGGGGTAATAGGGGCACAACAATATAAATAAGGGGTATAACTACAATAGTAATGGGGTAATCACTAGTATTATAGGGACCCAACATGCCCCTCTCCTTCAAAAAAGTTTTGTCCTCAATGCTTGAGTAGTTCTGGATACTTCTGCATAAAATTCTCATCCTCCCATGTGGAATCTTCAGCGGATAAGTTCTTCCACTTGATAAGATACTCTGAAATTGATCGATTTCGTAGCTGTCGAGTTCTTGTTTCTGTGACTGCTTCCGGTTCCAATATAATTTTTCCTTTCTCGTCAAGTTCTGGCAATATTGTTTGAATTGGGAGCTTGTCGCCTATAACCTTCTTTAAACATGAAACATGGAAAACTGGGTGCAATCGAGAAGCTGCAGGAAGCTCCAATTTGTATGCCATAGTACCAATCTTTTGCAACACCTTGTACGGACCATAATACTTTGGTGATAATTTATTATCCTTCTTAGCTTGCTTTAGGGACATTTGCTTATATGGTTGTAGCCGTAGGAATACCCAATCACCTACATCAAAACTTCTTTCACTGCGATGTTGATCTGCCTGTTGTTTCATTCTATTTTGTGCCAACACGAGGTTATCCTTTAAGAGTTGGAGGACTTGTTTTTGATGTTCGATGTGATGTTCCACTGCCTGAACCTTAGAATTTTCTCTTAAATATGATGTGATGGATGGTGTTTGATACCCATAAAGTGCCATAAATGGGGTCATTTTTGTTGCTGTATGGAAGGAAGTGTTATACCACCATTCAGCGAGAGGCAACCATTTGACCCATTGTGTCTGTTTATCAGATACAAAGCAACGAAGATATCCTTCCAAACATTTGTTTACTATCTCAGTTTGCCCATCAGATTGAGGATGATAAGATGAGCTATGAGCTAACTGAGTACCAAGACAAGAAAATAATTCTGTCCAAAAATTTCCAGTGAAAATGGGATCTCTGTCACTTACAATAATCTTTGGGTTTCCATGTAGCTTTTGAACTGTTTCCATAAATGCAGTAGAAACTGTACTGGCTTTAATTGGATGTGATAATGCACAAAAGTGTGCATACTTGGTAAGTCTGTCAACTACCACCATGATGACACTCTTTCCCTCAGACTTGGGTAAACCTGTGATAAAATCCATTGAAACCTCCTCCCAACGTTGGCTTGGAATGGATAAAGGTTGTAATAGACCTGGTGTCTTAATTGTTTCAACTTTATTTTGTTGGCAAACCAAACATTCTGCCACAAACTTTTGAATATCTGATTTAAGGCCATCCCAAAAAAATTCCTTCTTAACCCTGTGGTAAGTTTTTAAAAATCCTGAGTGCCCTCCTAAGGGAGAAGTGTGCAATTCCATAAGAATCTTTTGTTTTAGCTGGGAATTCTTACAGAGGTATAAGCGATCTTTGTACCATAACGAATCATTTTGCCAGCTAAATGTATCAGAAGTACTGGAATCTTGTTGTAGCTTTCGAATAAGTGCCCACACTTCTTCGTCATTCTTCCATTCCTTCCTTGCTTCGTTTATCCAATCTGGTTGGATAATAGAAATGGCACACAACAATGCTTCCACATCCTCATCCTTTCTTGAGAGTGCATCTGCCACCACATTTTGCTTCCCTTTTTTGTAGATGATTTCAAAGTCATAACCCAACATCTTTGTGACCCACTTTTGTTGCTCTTCAGAGGATAATCTTTGTTCTAAAAAGTATTTAAGGCTATCATGATCCGTTTTTACCTTGAAGTGTCTTCCCATTAGGTAGGGTCGCCATTTCTTAAGTGCATGGAGTATTGCCAACATTTCCTTCTCATAAATAGCTTTGCTTAAAAACTTTCCCTTGATTGGACGACTTTCAAAAGCAATGGGTCTTTCATCTTGCATTAGAACAACACCAATTCCATTTCCTGAAGCATCACATTCCACAATAAAGGTTTTTGTGAAGTCCGGTGTAGCTAAGACCGGTGCTTGGCACATTGCCTCTTTAAGATGTTCAAAGGCCTTTGTTGCTTCTAGAGTCCATGAAAATGAATCTTTCTTCAATAATGTTGTTAGAGGTGCTGCTATTCTCCCATAATTCTTAACAAACTTGCGATAATACCCTGTCAACCCAAGAAATCCTCGCAGATGCTTTATGGATGTGGGGATTTTCCATTCCTTAATGGCTTTAATTTTGCTAGGGTCTACCTTAACTCCTTCATGAGATACAATATGACCCAAATATTCCACCTCCTGGACTCCAAAGAAACATTTGGATCTTTTTGCATATAATTGTTTCTCCTCCAATAGTTGTAGCACCCTGTCAACATGTTCAACATGATCCTTCCAAGACTTGCTGTAGATTAGTATATCATCAAAAAATACTAACACAAATTTTCTAAGGAATGGTTTGAAAATTGAATTCATCAAACCTTGAAATGTTGAAGGTGCATTGGTAAGGCCAAAAGGCATGACCAAAAATTCATAATGACCCTCATGAGTTCTAAATTCCGTTTTCGGAATGTCTTCAATCAACGAAGATCCAACTTGGTGAAGTAAATTGATCCATGCAATTCATCCAGTAATTCATCAATGACAGGAATGGGGAACTTATCTTTAATAGTGAGCTTGTTGAGCTCCCTATAATCTGGACACATGCGCCATGATCCATCCTTCTTGTGCACCAATACTACTGGAGCTGAGAAAGAACTTTGACTCGGTTGAATTATACCAGCCTCTAGCATTTCTGCAACCATACGTTCAATTTCACTTTTTTGGGCATAGGGATATCTGTACGGCCTGATGTTTGGAGGAACACTTCCTGGAATCAGATGAATAGCATGATCATGATCACGCATAGGTGGGAGACCTTTGGGAGTCTCAAATACCTTGGAATGATTGTCCAGGACTTTTTGGAGATCTGGAGAAATAGATGATTCCAATGTGGAAACATCTAGCGAACATAATTGTGCAATTACACCTCTTTGCTCCTTTTTAAGAAGCTTAGTCATGCCATTAGAGCTGATTATCTTTCCTGGTTTCCCTGCAATACCCCTTAATTCAACTTCCTTTCCTTCCGTAGAAAATTTGATGAAAAGTTCTTGAAAATTAAAAGCTATTGTACCCAAGGATTGTAGCCATTGGACTCCTAGTACAACATCAGCACCTCCCATTGGAATGGAAAGCATTGGGCTAGTCAATACATATTCTCCCATGGATAGCTTGATATTATGGCACTTTCCAGAGCAATTTATTGTTCCTCCATTTGCAATCATCACTTGACACTCTGGTGCTGGATATAGGAAGCAATTCAATTCTTTTGCTACCCTACAATGAATAAAATTGTGGGTGCTTCCTGAATCAATCAACACTATTACCTTTTTCTTCTTGATTTGTCCTTCTATCTTGATGGTTTGAGGAGTGGTAATTCCCGCCAATGCATTACAAGATATGGTCGGATTTATTTGTTCTTCATCTAGGCTTTGTTCTTGGAGTATATTCTCTTCTTTTGACCATTCTTGCTCCTTTTCTTCTTCCTCTTCACAATCTATGTAGAATAATTTCTTCTCAGCACACTTATGACCTTTTGTGTATTTGCTATCACAATTGTAACAAAGCCCTTTTGCTCTTTTTTCTTCCAATTGTTGTGGTGTCAACCTTGTAGGTTGTGAAAGACTAGGGGCAACAACACTTCCGTCTTTATAGTTGTGAGTGGTATGCTTCCTAGTTGCCATAATTTTGCTTTCCATTTTTCTTGCTAACCTGAATGCCTTCTCTAATGAATCAGGTTCCCAAAGGCGGACATCATGTTGGATATTATCCTTTAAAGACCCTATGAACACATCAATCCTATGCTCCTCTGGAATATCTTTTACCCTTATGTTCAATTTTTGGAACTCCTCAATGTGCTCCATTATTGAACCCTTTTGTTTGAGACTTATCAATTGGCTAAAAAAAGTGTTGCTTTTTGTATCCTCATAATGTGCTATCAATTCTTCCGTAAAAATTTCCCAAGTGATAAATTGTTTACGAGAACAAAGCCATTGATACCATACAAACTGATTTGGTTCCAAATATACAGTTGCCATACGTACCTTTTGTGTGTTTTGCACATTATTGAGATCGAAGAATTGCTCCATCTGTAATATCCATGTGGCGGGATCCTTGCCATCAAACTTCCTCATATCGATTTTTGGAATATGATGATTCTTCAATCCAACATTAGCGTCTATGGAATCATGATTAACATTTCTTTTGTTCTCATCATGAGTTTCCTTTAGTACCCTTTCACCCTTAGGGACCATTTCTTGTAGCAACTTATTCATATTTATCTTCAATTCGTCCATGTCTGTCTTCAAATCTATCTTCAAATCATCCATCTTAGCTTCCACGTCAATCATCTTAGCTTCTACGCCTTTCTTTAAACAATCCATCTTAGCTTCTACACCTTTCTTTAAACCATCCATCTTAGCTTCTACATCTTTCTTTAAACCATCCATCTTAGATTCTGTTCCTTTTTGTGCAAGGGACAGTTGTTGCACTTGGTCTTGTAATTTTGATATATCATGTTGCATTTCTTCCTCTTCTTCATGAGTCATGCTAGAGCTTTTAGGTTCCTTACTAGGTGTTTGCATTTTCTTTCCTCGGGGCATCAGTTACCGATAATAATGCTCTACTATGCCCTTTGAATTCCTTCAAAATAAATTTTCAAACCAAGCTTAAGCAAAAATTTAAGAAAATCTACACACCTTTTTTCACTTTGTAGGAGCTCGATATTGCCTCTGATGTATCTCTGTACTTTCCAATCATCTAGTTCTGAATTTGTGATCTGTAGTAACCCTCTGTGTCTTCTTTCCAATGCCATAAGTCTGACCCAAATTGGATTCTCCAAGGAAGAGTTATGTGAAATCTCCCACAGTGACTTGCTTTTAGACTAGTTCAGTAGAGCGAACTTGTACGACGTGCCACGAGTCACTGTTTCAACCTTTGGATCTGAAACTCACATACAAGAAACTACAGTCCGTCCTCTTTCTGTAGCTTCTTACGAAATTTCAATCCGATCCTCAAAGAGAAAGTTATGACGCTTTTCCCCAGGTCACCTGTTTTGAATGTAATTCAGGAGTCTGCAAAAAGACCAACTTCCTCAGATCATATCTCCGCAAATATCACGTGAAAAGCTCTGAAATTCGGACCCAAGGTTCAGTGTGATTTCTTCTCAAATGGGTTTTTTTTGCGACTTCTGAAACGTCACAGAAAAAAAGTTATAACGAAAATGCCACGATGACCTGTTTGGAGCAGCGAAACCCTAGAATCCAAAGCTCTGATACCAAATGTTATGAACCCAGCTCAAGAAAAGATAGAAAAGATAGATCAACGCCTTAGAATTTAGCCTCTTCGAGGGGGAAACCTCCTTTACATTACATAAATGAACAATTCTTTGATGATTCAAATGACAAAACCTCCTTTCTATATATAGGAGTCTATGGAGTCACAATATAATCCAGCCGACCTGACAATAATAATATAAAGCCACAAAAATAACAATAGAGGGATTCTATGGGTCACAGAAATAACAATATGGGGGTAATAGGGGCACAACAATATAAATAAGGGCTATAACTACAATAGTAATGGGGTAATCTCTAGTATTATAGGGACCCAACATCTTATTGTAAAGTTTCATTTTCTATGATATCAAAAAAAAAATTGATCACTCATCTACACACAATAGCTTAGGGAACATAGAACATCCTCTTTATATAGTTGGCATCTCCAACTTCACATAACACACAACATACTTATGACAAAAAATCCTTAGATTCAGATAATCAATGTATACGACACTCATTTTGATTTAACTATATACATAACCCTTGTTTTGACCAAACCAATTACATGTGAGCCCACTTCACACGACTCGCATCAACTTACTCAACCCTTGTTTGCATCTACATATACATTCAATGCACTTGTTCACAACAAGAATAACTCAAATTTTTCCAATGCACCATGCACAGGGTCAACCCAACTCTAAATGTTGAATAAATGGTTAGAATGTATAGTCACATTGGCTAGAATAATCGATGGACCAGTTCAAGTACATTCCTTCTAGGCTTATATTCATCTTGGCACCTGGATAAAAATATCTACAATGATCAATATCATCATTGCATTTTTGGATCGATACAAGTTATTATATGGCATAATAATTCAAGAATAGAATTAGTAAAAGTATTTGGTGTTTAAGACGGACTATATAGACTGATAGGATGACCAATACAAGAATTGATCCATAATAGTATCAATCTATGTGAGCTATGGCATCATATATTTTCCCACTTACATTACAAAGATTTAGCAACATTAAGAAAAATGGTTAAATGTCTTCCAAAAATTCATATTGAGCATGATGACATTTGTAAAGATTGTGCACTTGGTAAAAATACCGATAGATATTTTCCAAGTAGTGGTAATAGATACAAGGGGATTCTCAATCTAGTACATTAATATATATGTGGACCAATTACTACAACCTCCTTAGGTGTCCACTTGTACTATGTAGCATTCATTAATGATTTCTCCCAAAATACTCGGATCTACTTTATGAAAACTAAGGATGGAGTCTTCAATAAGTTCCAAGAATTCTAAGCATAATCCTTGAGAACCTAACATGAAGGAGAATTAATGTCATAAGATTAGATAATGGATAAGAATACTCATCCATAGACCCTAGTGATTTTTGCAAGAAATCGGGGTTTAGGGGGGAATTGATCCTTCCTTCAAATCCTTAACAAAGTGGAGTGGTAGAAAGAAAGAATAGAACAAGTGTATAAGAAGTGAAGGTGATGATTCATGATATAGAAATTTTGATGTTATTATGGGCAAAATATGCTAACAAAATTGTTTATGTTCAAAAACGAGGTGCTAACTAAATATTAGAGGACAACACACCCAAGGAAGCATTCACTAGAATAAAACGTCATGTCATTCATTTAAGAATATTTGATTGTCCAATATATGTTACATTCCGTAATAGGTGAGAAAGTAGTTGGAACCTTCTAGGAACAAAGGTATCCTTTTATAATACATTGCAACTTCAAAGGCATATAGAATGTACATTTCAGAAAGATGTCAAATTGATGTTAGTGAAGATGTTACCTTTGATGAATAAGTAGCCTTCAGGAAGTCTAGAGAGTCTCACATGGAAAATGATGATGAAGAACATAAGGCTCCAAAGAATGCACGTATAGGTCCTTCTAAACAAATCATTCATTCTTCAAAAAATCACAAGGATTCAAAAAAACCATAAGAATGACCAGACCCTACAAGAGAGACTCTTGTAACTAGAAAAATACTAGAATGGCTTTGTGATACTCTACAAGTTATATAGGGACATGTAGCCCCTAAAGCTACATTCATAGAAAGTAAAATCCCTCAAATGTACTCATGTGATATGTCAGTAATCAACCACATTATTAATTTTGAGCCCCCCAGATATGAAGAAGCACTAGACAAGTAAGTTTGGAAATATGCCATGATGGAAGAATATCATTCCATCATGAAGAAAGATGTATGAGAGATAGTTCTGAGACCAAAGATGATATAAGTGGTCACCTCCAAGTGGATCTATAAGATCAATCATGCAAGAAATGGAAATATTAAAAAGTATTACTTTCATTCCATGCACTATGAATATTTTCTCTAGGCCACTATAAGAGAAATTTTTATCTAGATTATTTTCCTATAAAATATAAGGTTGTTAGGTACAAAATGACAAACTGTGATCTAGTTTCACTTAGATTTTATTTCAAATATTTCGATATAAATGCACTGATTGAGTGAGTCTATCATATGAAGTTGTGTGTGAGGAGAAGCATTATTTTTTATATAACATGTTATTCCTCTAACCCCTCTGTGAGAGAATTTCTTATTTCATGTTAACATAAGACAAATCCATCTATATGAGGGACGCTAGATTAATCATGCTTCCATGCTTAAACAAGAAAAATAATATTAGTTTCACTCAATATCAAACTTAACATAGGACCTTTACATCATCCGAAGTCATAATAGAACTCTAAAATAGGATCCACACTATTCCCAATTACTATTTATTACTTTTAGTTTGGTCTCTATCACTAACAACAACTTTCCTATTTCTAAAGATTTGCCATTTTCCTTTGTTCCTTCTTTCCTTTACCTTTATAACCTCCTTCCCTAACTTTGATTGGTTTGATTGAATGAGGTCCTCATTTATAAATAATATTGTCACTCGTAAGATTGTAGATTTACTGAGTATTTTGAATTTATGGTCAGTGACTAGGTCAATGCTAAATACTTCTTCACCTATATCTTGAAGAGTATATTTAAAGTCCTTAATTCATGAAATAAAATTACTAATGCTTTTATTTTCTTCCATTTTATAGAGAAAATTTTACTCTTTAGAGACAAGAGTCAATTTTTATCATTCAATTCATACAAATCCTTGTGTGTTGTGCATGTCTCATTCATGACTTTTAATCTTTGAAATGCAGCACAATTTTGTCTTTTACAAACATTTTCAGTAGCATTTTCGATGTAGTCTCTCTCTTCTCCCATTCTTAAATTGATTGAGTTGTAGGTCCTACAATGTCCTCTAGATTCACTTCATCACAATTGTTATCAACCAAACATTGTATCCTTCAATCGACGTCTACATTTTAGACTTCCAATTCACGTAATTGGCGCCATCCAAATTGTTTTTCTTTATTCATATATTATTATGATAAATAATTAGCCTTATCCAACTTTCAAATCAATCAACTATTTTTAAGGCCACACACAACAATGAACTATTTAGAAAGAAGCATAAATAATTTAAGAAAATTTCAAATAACATTAAACCAAGTTTATGAAATTTCGTAGCAGTTGATTCTGAAGTAGCTTCTCTCTTACTTCCACATCTTCATTCATCATGGCTTGCAACCTTATATATACCCTTTTTTTCAATTTTTATTATTTTTATGTAAAGTTAACATGGAGTGATGGAGAGCGGCCTAACATGTGAACATCAATATAAGGACCTAGATATATATAAGAATCAACTAAGACTTTTTTCCTATACCTTATGAATCCCACAATTAATTTGGATTTAAATAAAAGACACTACAATGGAATTTATCCGCAAATCTGCAGGAAGGAGTCTAACGTGAGTTCACAAACTAATCACACATTTCTTTCCAAATCTTGCCTTTAAAATCCCAATCTCTTCTTCTCATTCACACATTCTTGTTTGATGTATATAGAGAAAGAAATCAATATATACACCTAATACCACTTTATGTGTGTAGACAATATCTTCTTTATTATATTCATAGGGATTTCAAGAATGCATGATACTTTAAACCCTAGCTTTGGATTCTAGTACTATAACTTCAAGCAATTAAAAATGGCACTATTGCATGACCATCAGCATATTATAAAATCTCCTTTTCCATGATCAAAAAAAAATTATTATTCATCTATACTTACCAACTTAGGAAACATACAACATTCCACATTATATAACATGTATCTCCACTATTCACATGACACACAACACACTTCTCATAGAAGTTCCCCACATTCAGAGAATCAATGTATATGACACGTGTTTTGATCCAACTAGCTACACAACCCTTGTTTTGACCCAACAAACTACATGTGAGCTCACTTCACATGACTCGCATAAACTCACTTGGACCTTATTTACTTCTACATGCACATTCAACGCAGTTGTTCACAACAACAACAACCTGGCTTTTTCTAGTGCACTGTGAACATACTCGTCCAACCTTCAAATGTTGAATAAATGTTTAGAGTGTATAATCGCATTAGTTGGAATAGTCAATCGACAAGTTAAAGCACGTCCATTCTAGACTTATATTCATCATGGCACCTAGATCAATATGTTTTCCACGATCAATATCAATTATCATCGACTCACTGACATCTACGAAATAATCATGCCTTGCAGTGACCTTAAAGTGATTCAAATTCCCATTGCAATGACCTTGAAGTGATCTTGCATGCCTTTCACCAAATAATGTGAATTTATAAAGTCTACTTTTAAATCCTCATTTGTTATGGTATAGACTGAGATTAAATTCTTCTTAATAATATGCACATGTATCACATTTTGAATTAGTTTAACATGACCATTAGGTAATGTCACTGATATGTCACCATATCCTTTATTTCATGTGCATGATAATTTCCAATAACTATATTCGTACCATTGTTAGTTTCATGAGAGGTTTCAAACCAATGCTTATTATAAGACATATGGATGGAGGCTCCAAAATAAAAAAACTAAGCATTTGGATCATCTATTTCAGTTGATAGTGCAAGATATGTAACAAATAGTCTAAATTTCTTTATGCCATCATTCATTATTTATCCTCTATCAACAAAATTACAAGTGTGCCTATTATTTCTATGTTTGGACTCATGGTATTTCCTTTTAGTTAAATCTCTACAATAGTGTCCAAACTTGCCATAGTAGTGTAAATTAATATCAAACTTTGGGAATTTCATACCTAGTTGTGGTTTTGCAAATGGTGGCTTACCAAATGATGGATTTCCATGTGGTGACTCTCCCCCTTTATTACCTTCCTGAGGCTTCCTCTTGAATGGTGGTTTTCCTTTTTCCCTTAGCACCAAATTAGTACTTTAATATTTTTTGTTTATTTTCCTTTCTCCCTCTTGCATAAGTATTCCTACCAACTCATCAAATGCCGTAACCTTATCTCTTGCTATATGACCTATGATGAACATTTGACACTCATCTGGATTCCATTTAAGGTTATAGTGATTGGGTCAGTGATACATTTTTCTTCACCTCTATCTCCAAAGGTATCTTTAAATTACTTAATTCTTGAATTAAAACTACTGGTGCTTTGATTTTATTCCATTTTAATAGACAACATATTACTCTTTATAGATAGGAGTCAAATTTTATTCTTCAACTCATACAAATCCTTGAGCGTTGTCTAGGTATCATTTAATGTCTTGCAATCTTTGATATGCAGTATAATATTTTCTTTTACAGACATTCTCAGAAGAACTTTCACCATAGTCTCTCTCTTCTCCCAATCTTGAATTGATTTAGTTTTAGGTCCTACAACTTTCTCTGGATTTACTTCATCACCACTTTCTATCGACTAGATATTGTATCCTTCCATCAATATTTTTATTTTAAACTTCCAATTCAAATAATTAGTGCCATCCAACTTGGTTTCTTTGTTTAGGTATGATTCTTATAAAAAAAATCCATATCCAACTTTCAAATTAATCAAAAGTTTTTGAGGCCACATACAACAATGGACTATTTAAAAAGAATCATAAATAACTTAAGAAAAGCTAAAATAGCATCAAACTAGGTTTATGTAATTTTTCAACAGTTGATTTTGTACCCACTCCTTACTTAGTTCCACATCTTCATGCATCAAGGCTATAAAATTCTATGATTTGTCGAGTCCAGTAACTTTGCAATATATATATACTCCAAAATTCACATGGCTTGCAACCTCATATATAACTATGTTTTTAATTTTTATTATTTTTAGATAGAGTTAACATGGAGTGAAAGAGAGCGGCCTATCATGTTAATATCAATAGGATGGCCTAAATATATACAAGCATCCACTAACACCCTAGTTCTAGACCTTACGAATCCTACAATTTAACAGAGATTTAAATAAAAAACACTGTATTGGAATCTATCCACAAATTTGCGTGAAGGAGTCTGATGTGAAGTTCACCAGCTAATCACACATTTTTTTTCCAATTGTTTCCTTTATATTCATGATCTCTTCTTCTCATTCACACATTCTTGTTCGATGTATATACAGAAATAAATAAATATATACACCTAAATACCGCTTTTGTTTATGTGTATATAATGTTATTCTTTATTAGATTGACAGGGATTTCAAGAACCCACGAGGATTTAGACCCTCGCTTTGTATTCTAGCAACATATCTTGAGGAAATAAAAAATGGCATTGTTGCATGACCATTAACATATTGTAAAGTTTTGTTTTCCATGATATCAAAAAAAAATTGATCACTCATCTACACATAATATCTTAGGGAACATAGAACATCTTCGTTATGTAGTGGGCATATCCACTCTTCACATAACACACAAGACACTTCTGACAAAAAAACCCCACATTTAGATAATCAATGTATACAACACTCATTTAGATCTAACTAGATACATAACCCTTGTTTTGACCCAACCAATTACATGTGAGCTCACTTCACACAACCTGCATCAACTTGCTCAACCCTTGTTTGCATCTACATATACATTCAATGCACTTGTTCACAACAACAATAACTCGAATTTTTCCAACTCACCATGCATAAGGTCGACCCAACTCTAAATGTTGAATAAATGGTTAGAATATACAATCACATTGGCTAGAATAGTCGATGGACCAGTTAAAGTACATTCCTTCTATGCTTATATTCATCCTGGCACTTGGATCAAAATATCTACCATGAGCAATATCAATCATCTTCAACTCAGCGACATCTACACAACAATCATGTGTTGCATTGTCCTCCACATAGCTCTAAGAAGTGGGTCACACACTAGATTCACAATAGCCAAACTAAGCTCCATCCTCGCGACCCTCAATATAGATCTAATACCAACTCATAAATGGATGACTAAATATGAGAAATGTTGCAACTCACTCGTGAGAAAATCACTCACTCAAGAGGCTATACCACTGAACACTCACTTGCATTCACTAGGAAAAAAACTCTTACACGTATCAGATTAAATTATTATTGAACAGATTCCTACAATATAAGATTTTCTAACTGATCAATGATTAATTAGGTAAATATTTCTAACAATACATAATTGCTTCTAATCATAGGATAATCTTATATGTTTATGCATTACTCCAATAGTCAGAAGTCATGAATTATGTCAAAGGTAACGAAGGTTGTTGGAAACTTGGTGCTACTTGATTTTATGGTAGCATAGATGTATCAGTGAATGGATAGAAAAATCCAACTGAAAAAGTCTCATTGATTCGATGATTGAGGTGTGTAGATAATGAATGCTCTACAAAGGTGTGTAGGGATTTCTACGTTATTTTGGATTTGGGTATGC
The DNA here is from genome assembly GCA_031772625.1 of Pinus tabuliformis. NCBI lineage: Eukaryota > Viridiplantae > Streptophyta > Pinopsida > Pinales > Pinaceae > Pinus > Pinus tabuliformis. The sequence continues at coordinate 519,910,914 of CM062818.1, forward strand.
AAGCTAGGAGGCAAGCTATTCCTATATGTATTTAATGGATTGACATGGGGATGGGAGGTGAGGTGAGGTGAAAATCTACTGTTGCATAATCTATGGGTCGAGTCGACAATGTGATTGTCATGATGACTGAGTCCATGCTTGTGGAAACTTTTTCTATTTTTAGAGAAATAAATAATATAACATTGTACCTGCAGGAAGGAGTCTAACGTGAGTTCACAAACTAATCACACATTTCTTTCCAAATCTTGCCTTTAAAATCCCAATCTCTTCTTCTCATTCGCATATTCTTGTTTGATGTATATAGAGAAAGAAATCAATATATACACCTAGTACCACTTTATGTGTGTAGACAATGTCTTCTTTATTATATTCATAGGGATTTCAAGAATGCATTATACTTTAAACCCTAGCTTTGGATTCTAGTACTATAACTTCAAGCAATTAAAAATGGCACTATTGCATGACCATCAGCATATTATAAAATCTCCTTTTCCATGATCAAAAAAAATTTATTATTCATCTGTACTTACCAACTTAGGAAACATACAACATTCCACATTATATAGCATGTATCTCCACTCTTCACATGACACACAACACACTTCTCATAGAAGTTCCCCACATTCAGAGAATCAATGTATATGACACTTGTTTTGATCCAACTAGCTACACAACCCTTGTTTTGACCCAACAAACTACATGTGAGCTCACTTCACATGACTCGCATAAACTCACTTGGACCTTGTTTACTTCTACATGCACATTCAATGCACTTGTTCACAACAACAACAACTCGGCTTTTTCTAGTGCACTGTGAACATACTCGTCCAACCTTCAAATGTTGAATAAATGTTTAGAGTGTATAATCGCATTAGTCAATCGACAAGTTAAAGCACGTCCATTCTAGACTTATATTCATCATGGCACCTAGATCAATATGTTTGCCACGATCAATATCAATTATCATCGACTCACTGACATCTACGAAATAATCATGCCTTGCAGTGACCTTAAAGTGATTCAAATTCCCATTGCAATGAACTTGAAGTGATCTTGCATGCCTTTCACCAAATAATGTGAATTTATAAATTCTACTTTTAAATCCTCATTTGTTATGGTATAGACTGAGATTAAATTCTTCTTAAAAATAGGCACATGTATCACATTTTAAATTATTTTAACATGACCATTAGGTAATGTCACTGATATGTCACCATATCCTTTATTTCATGTGCATGATAATTTCCAATAACTATATTCGTACCATTGTTAGTTTCATGAGAGGTTTCAAACCAATGCTTATTATAAGAGATATGGATGGAGGCTCCAAAATAAAAAAACTAAGCATTTGGATCATCTATTTCAGTTGATAGTGCAAGATATGTAACAAATAGTCTAAATTTCTTTATGCCATCATTCATTATTTATCCTCTATCAACAAAATTACAAGTGTGCCTATTATTTCTATGTTTGGACTCATGGTATTTCCTTTTAGTTAAATCTCTACAATAGTGTCCAAACTTGCCATAGTAGTGTAAATTAATATCAAACTTTGGGAATTTCATACCTAGTTGTGGTTTTGCAAATGGTGGCTTACCAAATGATGGATTTCCATGTGGTGACTCTCCCCCTTTATTACCTTCCTGAGGCTTCCTCTTGAATGGTGGTTTGCCTTTTTCCCTTAGCACCAAATTAGGACTTCAATATTTTTTGTTTATTTTCCTTTCTCCCTCTTGCATAAGTATTCCTACCAACTCATCAAATGCGGTAACCTTATCTCTTGCTATATGACCTATGATGAACATTTGACACCCATCTGGATTCCATTTAAGGTTATAGTGATTAGGTCAGTGATATATTTTTCTTCACCTTTATCTCCAAAAGTATCTTTAAATTACTTAATTCTTGAATTAAAACTACTGGTGCTTTGATTTTATTCCATTTTAATAGACAAAATATTACTCTTTATAGATAGGAGTCAAATTTCATTCTTCAACTCATACAAATCCTTGAGCGTTATCTAGGTATCATTTAATGTCTTGCAATATTTGATATGCAGTATAATATTTTCTTTTACAGACATTCTCAGAAGAACTTTGACCATAGTCTCTCTCTTCTCCCAATCTTGAATTGATTTAGTTTTAGGTCCTACAACTTTCTCTGGATTTATTTCATCACCACTTTCTATCGACTAGATATTGCATCCTTCCATCAATATTTTTATTTTAAACTTCCAATTCAAATAATTAGTGCCATCCAACATGGTTTCTTTGTTGAGGTATGATTCTTATAAAAAAAAGCCATATCCAACTTTCAAATTAATCAAAAGTTTTTAAGGCCACGTACAACAATGAACTATTTAAAAAGAATCATAAATAACTTAAGAAAAGCTAAAATAGCATCAAACTAGGTTTATGTAATTTTGCAACAGTTGATTTTGTACCCACTCCTTACTTAGTTCCACATCTTCATGCATCAAGGCTATAAAATTCTATGATTTGTCGAGTCCAGTAACTTTGCAATATATATACTCCAAAATTCACATGGCTTGCAACCTCATATATAACTATGTTTTCAATTTTTATTATTTTTAGATAGAGTTAACATGGAGTGAAAGAGAGCGGCCTAACGTGTTAATATCAATAGGATGGCCTAAATATATACAAGCATCCACTAACACCCTAGTTCTAGACCTTACGAATCCTACAATTTAACAGAGATTTAAATAAAAAACATTGTATTGGAATCTATCCACAAATTTGCGTGAAGCAGTCTGATGTGAAGTTCACCAGCTAATCACACATTCTTTTTCCAATTGTTTCCTTTATATTCATGATCTCTTCTTCTCATTCACACATTCTTGTTCGATGTGTATACAGAAATAAATAAATATATACACCTAAATACCACTTTTGTTTATGTGTATATAATGTTATTCTTTATTAGATTGACAGGGATTTCAAGAACCCACGAGGATTTAGACCCTCGCTTTGTATTCTAGCAACATATCTTGAGGAAATAAAAAATGGCATTGTTGCATGACCATCAACATATTGTAAAGTTTTGTTTTCCATGATATCAAAAAAGAATTGATCACTCATCTACACATAATATCTTAGGGAACATAGAACATCTTCGTTATGTAGTGGGCATATCCACTCTTCACATAACACACAAGACACTTCTGACAAAAAAACCCCACATTTAGATAATCAATGTATACAACACTCATTTAGATCTAACTAGATACATAACCCTTGTTTTGTCCCAACCAATTACATGTGAGCTCACTTCACACAACCTGCATCAACTTACTCAACCCTTGTTTGCATCTACATATACATTCAATGCACTTGTTCACAACAACAATAACTCGAATTTTTCCAACTCACCATGCATAGGGTCGACCCAACTCTAAATGTTGAATAAATGGTTAGAATATACAATCACATTGGCTAGAATAGTCGATGGACCAGTTAAAGTACATTCCTTCTATGCTTATATTCATCCTGGCACTTGGATCAAAATATCTACCATGATCAATATCAATCATATTCAACTCAGCGACATCTACACAACAATCATGTGTTGCATTGTCCTCCACATAGCTCTAAGAAGAAGTGGGTCACACACCAGATTCACAATAGCCAAACTAAGCTCCATCCTCGCGACCCTCAATATAGATCTAATATCAACTCATAAATGGATGACCAAATATGAGAAATGTTGCAACTCACTCGTGAGAAAATCACTCACTCAAGAGGCTATACCACTGAACACTCACTTGCATTCAGTAGGAAAAAAAACTCTTACACGTATCAGATTAAATTATTATTGAACGGATTCCTACAATATAAGATTTTCTAACTGATCAATGATTAATTAGGTAAATATTTCTAACAATACATAATTGCTTCTAATCATAGGATAATCTTATATGTTTATGCATTACTCGAATAGTCAGAAGTCATGAATTATGTCAAAGGTAACGAAGGTTGTTGGAAACTTGGTGCTACTTGATTTTATGGTAGCATAGATGTATCAGTGAATGGATAGAAAAATCCAACTGAAAAAGTCTCATTGATTCGATGATTGAGGTGTGTAGATAATGAATGCTCTACAAAGGTGTGTAGGGATTTCTACGTTATTTTGGATTTGGGTATGCAAGCTAGGAGGCAAGCTATTCCTATATGTATTTCATAGATTGACATGGGGATGGGAGGTGAGGTGAGGTGAGGTGAGGTGAGGAGGAGAATCTACTATTGCATAATCTATGGGTCGAGTCGACAATGTGATTGTCATGATGACTGAGTCCATGCTTGTGGAAACCTTTTCTCTGTTTAGAGAAATAAATAATATAACATTGTACCTGCAATGGAAATACTATGTTCATGTGTATTTCAAGTAATACAAAAATCAGTATAACTGAATCTTGTTATGTTTGGCTAAAATTTATTATGGTGCTTTTGAAATATGTTGTGATACAAAATAAGTTGACAAAAGACCCAATTTCACAGTAATACGAAATTCCCATAAAACAAAAACCAGTATAACTGAATGTTGTTAAGTTTGGCTATGATTTATTGCGATGCTTTTGAAGGAGACAGCTGGCGGCAAACCCAGAGCATTGGCACACACCGACTTTACTTTATTTGCATTGGCACACACCGACTTTATTTGCAGTCGTTGAAGTTATCTCAACATTTGTCAACATTTGTCTCGCTGCACGAAATGTTCACAGCCAAATTTCCCGAATTACCAAATTTAGTAACTTCCCATTCTTTAACTAAAGATAAAATTCTATGTGGTTACCAATTACTTACCCGATTGATAGTATATAGAAGATAAAACAAAATGAGAAATTTATCCTATATATTTTGGATGGCAACATCGATCGCAAGCACACATCCACGGATTTCAAAATGATATCTCAAGAACGGGTCGAACTAAACTCACACGAAGATGTATTCAGTCTACATATTGATCCCCTGAATTCTACAAGGTGAAGCGGAATCGCAATAGTAATGATCAATAATAATCGGATTCTTAACGTTATGAACAACTATGTACTCAAATCTGATATTTCGTGCATAGCCAGAACCGCCCTGTATATTTACAAAAGCATGAATTCTGTTATAACCATCCTACATAATTCAGATAAATATCAATTACGAACTGCAGTTCATTGCTGTATCATCCTGCACATTTCATGAGTTAGTTTTAAGATGAATAGAAATAATTAAAGGAGCCACACACATGTTAAACCAACCTGCCAAGTCTTGATTCTGGCTCCGTTAGATGTTTCGACAAAAGTGATGTTTTGGATTAGAATGTCATCAATTTTGGCTTCTTCTCCAAATTTCTTTCCCAGGCTTCCAATGCTGGACACAAAAAAGTACAATTCAGATTTCATCTCTACTGATTGTATTTTCTGTAGGATAAGATCCAAAATACTTATCTCACCTGATGCCATGGCCTGGGCCACACTTTATGTTTTTGATATTAATAGCAGATGAGCCCGAGGAAATGGAAATGCAATCATTCCCTGATATAGAGTATTTATAATCATAGTTAGCAGAACCTTTTATGTTTATTATCTGTTTGCCTATCTGAACTTTAACTAAGTGAAATTAAGATTTGCACTTATAACAGCTGCGGTGAGATAGATATAAACTGGATGGTTATTGACTGATTTATTATTAATAAAATGGATCTATGCTATATGGTAATATCTGAATAAACAAATTAACGCAAACCAGTGAAATCACTAACTTCTAACCTGTCTGGTTGACACAGTTGTTTAGTTGGGCATTCTTAACTCTTTGTAAATGAATACCATCAGTGTTTGGGCTTTCTGCAGGAACTTGTATCTGAAGCCTGCTTAATTGGATATCAGAAGAGTCGACCACTACGAGATTCATTCGTTAGCCATTGACAAATTGCAATTTTTTTATCAAAACATGTGAACATCGACTAATAGTCATTGCCTGCAAGACCAACCCAAAATCCAAACAACCGGATGATCACAGCAGACCGTTTATAACAAGGTGATCATTGCGTCTTTTTCCAAGCAAATAAACAGGTAATCAAGTCAAGATTTCCGGCTGGAAACAAACCGGTGGAGCCGCATCCAAGCAACCCTGCACACAAGAAATTTGACGTGATTAATATAAATTTAAGGAGCCGGTTTATACTACTAGTTTGTTGTTTAATGGTAAATGTTGGGTAGGGTAAGATTGTGGATGATGCATGTGAAAAGGCTAGAGGTCGAGTCGGTGGAGTCGAACGCGGAAGAGATGGAATATTAGAGAGATTGCGACAGGATTTTCAATGGCGGTTGACGTGGAGGATAAGAGCGGCGTATGGAAGGAGAATTTCAGTGCCATGTGTGCATCGTGTATTGGGCGAATGACTGTCGCGTATTGGGCAAATGACTGAAACCTTTTGTGTGGCCAAATGTACACAACCGTGAGGTGAAACAGAACAGTTAAAGGGAACCCTTTAACTGTTAGCCTTGCACGATTTTTTACACAAATCTTGGCCTTGACCATCAATGACACCGCCACCTTTTATGGTCAAACCCAGATATACCATAAAATCGAATCCACAGATTAAGTTCACTCCTATTCCATGCAGATAGTTTATTGGGTGCAACTATTGTTCCATTAATCTGCAAATTTGTGATTTTAGTAAATAATTTAACATGGAATTTTCACGATATTGGACATCTATCATCTTAAAAAGTATACAATCCAATATCCAACTTTCTTACCTCTACCGAAATATGAGACTTGCAAAGGCCAAGAAACGTCACTGGCGTAATTAGAAATGTCTTCCCCAATGGTACTTGCAACACTGCGTTGGAAGATGCGACTTGCAAAGGCCCAGAAACGTCACTGGCGTAATTAGAAATGTCTTCCCCAATGGTACTTGCAACACTCCGTTGGAAGATGCATTGCATGCTGCTCCCCATGCTTCTATGAATGCCTATAAATCACAAATGAGAAACAATACGTAGGTATTATAACAACAATAATAATCTAATCAAATTTTCTGGTTTTCGAAACAAAGGATTTAACTAGTTCTCTGAAAGGAATAGGCACATATCTTTGGCAGTGACCAGAGAGCAAAAGAATATTTATTCGTAGTGCATGAATACTAAATAGATTTTAAGCGTGAAAATAAAACACAGGTAAAGATCATGGGAGGGAATTTTCTTAAAATCTAAGAGTCTTGTCAAAGGGAAGTTATTAATTTAAAAAGGTGCACGCGCACGGGCTCCCAGGATTAAAGATGAATATATGCGAAGTGCACCAAACTTTACAACAAAAGTATGAAATGAATATTGAATCTATATAATTGATTAAAAAATATTCACCGTCCGATCATCTTTTAAACCGCCTGGATGTGCACCGTAGTCTATGACATTGAATTGTTGGAATGATAATTTCAACTGCCGTGGAGCGATAGTGATCACAGCGTTCTGTTTTCAGAAAACCTCCATTGGAGTTTCCTGCGATGCGATCAAATCGCAGATCGCATATCGCACATCAACCTGTTGCACCCCTGTTCTGCCCCGATTACGATTCTGCAATGCGATCTTATCGCAGATCGCAGATCGCAAACCTTAAGCCATTGCGCGTTAAGCCATTCGCAATGTTGCGATGCGACCTAAGCCATCGCAGATCGCACCTTTTGTCAAACAAATCTCAGCCATCCATTTGTTTAATCCAACGGCTCATGTTCAAGTTTTCCTGATTTTTGGGCACGCGAAGAACCAGGTGCGATCCAGCTCTTGCACATTGAATTCTCAGCTACCGTAGTTAAAGAGCAGCTCAGCTAAGGACGAGAAGGACAGCCTCGAGCAGTTCACAGCATGGGACTCCATTTTTGTTCATTAAATCATTCAGATTGAATTAGAAGACCGCCAATTTGCCAGTGAAGTAATTTAATGGAATTTACTGCAATTGTAGAATGCTGGTAAAAGGTCTTTAATTTTATTTTTTTATCCACAGGAGTATGGGACAAGAAAACGTATGCAAGTTTTTTTGTAGATATATGTAATGTTCTTGTGTTCGCTAAATGAGAGAATTGTAACCCATGCAGCAGTGTGAAGAAAAGTTTTTCCATTGTAAAGAAATAGCACAGCAGTGCAGCGCAGAAGACACAGCAGTGTAGAAAACGGAGATTGAGGAGAAGACACAGCAGCGTGGAGAAGAACAATGTAATGGGAATGCACAACAGTGCATAGTAGACACAACAAAGAAGGCACATCAATGCAGCAGAATAGAAGCAGCAGCGCAGAGGAGCGCAGAAAAGGAAAAACGCACAACAGTGCAGATTTGAATGTAATTTGTTTTGTGATTGTCTGCTCTGAGAGAGGGTAGAAACGCAGCAGCACAGTTTTTGTTGTTTGCATCTAAAATTCAAGTGAGGCACAACAGTAGTGCGATTGTAATCAATGAAGGGGAGCACGCAGCAGCGTGAAGATTTGGTTATTGTCCATTGTGAAAACAACAGGAAGGGAATGCGCAGTAGCACAAGTGAAATGTAATGCAAAGAAAACACAGTTGCGTGAAATCTTTGCAGTTGTTCTGTTGAGAAAACAAAAGGCAATACGCTGCAACGCATATGTGCTAAATGAATGTAAGAGACAGATTGAAGTGCCTCTGAAGAAGGCATGTTGGGGAATCCCTCTGTTAGGAGGAGGATGATATTTGTGTGGAACTGAAGCGTTCCTTGGTGAATCCCTCTGTCAAGAGGAAGATGCTTTTCAGCATAGACTGGTGAATCCCTCTGGTTAAGAGGAAGATGTTCTTCAGCATAATCTTTGGTGAATCCCTCTGTCAAGAGGAAGATGCTTTTTAGCATAGACTAGTGAATCCGTCTGGTTAAGAGGAAGATGCTCTTCAGCAAAATCTCTCGTGAATCCCTCTATTAAGAGGAAGATGATTTTTGTAACAGTTGGTTTATTGTAAATGAATAAATGTTTTTTATGTTTGTTGCTGAAAATCTATCTTCAGCAAGCTCAAATTCTGTGTGCAGCAAGATCCTGTGTTAAGATCCTATGTGTTGTAAATCAGATTATTATCCTCTATTCAAGTGATTTTTCTTGTTGTTATGGAATTATCAGAAATTCCTAGCAGAGTATCATTCTCTGTGTTGTGTTTGTTTTGTTTTTGGAATTTTAGCAGAAAAAGTCCCAACATTATATCAGAGCGTTGTTATCTGGTCTTTTGTGTTTGAAATCACCTGTGAAATTTACTCCAACAAGTGGTATCAGAGCTAGTCCAGGCTCTTTGAAAGTGTCAAAGAAGCTGAATGAAGGACTTCTTGCTGCAGCAGCTTCTCTAGCAGAGTGAAGACTCAGTCAAGAAAGGATCCAGGTATTTCTCAAGTTTTTTTGTGTTACTATTGAAGACAGTCAATTATTTTAGATACTCAGTCAAATGGCAAGGTCAAAGAAGAAAGTCACCAATCCCGCTAAAAATGTGTCTCCCTCTACTACTAAAAGAGAAAATAATCAACTTGAAAGATTTTTGTTTGAGGCCCCAAGGTTCAATGGGAATTATTATATATGGGAAGTAAAAATGAGGACTTTCTTACAGTCTGAAGGGATTGGAATTTGGGAATCAGTGATTGATGATAGTAGGAAGGATAGAGAATCCAAGAAGTACAATGCAAAAGCAGCAAAGATAATCTTGGATGGGCTGCCTAATTCTGTAAAGAAGAATCTAGGAAAATATTCATCAGCAAAGGATATATGGGACAGACTTCACGACCTTCACTCAAAGGGATAACCATCAATCAAGAAGGAAATTTTGAACCCATCATAGAAGCTGAAAATGAGAAGGTTGACCTCATCAAGCTTCAAGTACAAGAGAGGGATGAAGAGCTCGCCAATCATAAGAAGGAACTTGATCAAAGCAAAAGGAAGCATCATGAAGAAGTCATATCCATGACAAATCAATTGAATAAAGCAAAGAAGCAGGATGATACCTTGTCAAGTCAACTTGAACAAAGGCACAAGAGAGTGAAAAAACTAGTAGAAGGGATTGTACAATACAAGGTAGAGGTCTCCTCCCTTAAGTCTGAATTACAAGAAGCCAGGAAGCAGGCACAAGGAGCTGAAAAGAAAATGGAGAGCAGTCAAGCAAAGAATGAAGAAATCTCCAAAATGAAGTCAGATATCATTTCCCTTAAAATAGTAGCAGCTGAAGCTACTCGTAGCAAGGAAGAAACTGAGGAACAACTTGCAAAGAAGAATAATGAGTGTGAAAGATTGGAAGAAGAGATTATCCTCCTCAGGAAAAAGGTTGAAGGGATGAACAAAATCATGAAGAGCTCTCAAGCCTTGGATGACATGCTCAGCTATCACAGATCTCCATCTGATAAATCAGGAATCGGGTATGTACGTGAACCCTCAAACAAGAATGAAAATACTTTAAGCAAAGGAGATGTGAAGAAGGAAGAAAGAAATTGAGATGCTCCTAGTTCCAGCAAAGACAAGGAGAAAAATCAAGGCTACAATAGAAGAAATCCTACTCCATGTAGAAAACCAGCTCCAAGAAGAAATGTTGATGATGTAGAAGAGGCAAGAGGCAATGGTTATCATCAAAGGATCTCAAGGCAGAAAAGCTTCAGAAGTACATCAAGGAAACCACCATCTACCAGGTACCAAAGTTCATTTTTTGGTTATTGTTATTCTTGTTCAAACTTTGGTCATATGGCAAAAGACTGTAGAGCATTTCATAGAGATATATGTTATGGTCTTCGACAACCTCCAAGAAACAATTTTACAGGAAGAAATCATGAAATCTTATTCATGAACAATGTAGAATGTTTCAAGTGATAACATTGGGCATATGGCACGTGATTGTAATTTAACATGGGCTCCTATGCAAGCTAGAACCACGCAAAAGAAGAAAGTTACACAGGTATGGAGAAGGAAGGAAATATAGTCCAAAAGTCCTTCAAGCTCCCCAACCAATCTAAGTTTCTTTTGAGAAGACTCTACCAAAAGGAGACGATGCATACAGTTAGGGGGAGCCTGTAATTTTTTATCATTATTGCTGAATTATATTAACAGTTATTCTTTGATGAAGATCTTCTTAGAGGGAAAATATATGATCTGCCATAAAAGCAGAGAAGAAAAGGTTGCAGGATAGCTTGGAGATGCAAAGATTGGAAATCTTGCTTGAGGCAGAGAGAAAGAGGATATTACATGATTGGAGCGCCTGAACACAACAGTGAAAGCGATGAAAGGAAGCTGATATGAATAGGCAGAAAAGATTCGAGTTTTTGATGAAGTGTCTGGGTATGACCGATAACCCAGCAGTTGAAATTAAAGGGGAGTGTTGGAATGATAATTTCAACTGCCGTGGAGCGACAGAGATCGCAATGTTCTATTTCCTGAAAACCTCCATTGGAGTTCCCTATGATGCGAACAAATCGTAGATCGCATATCGCACATCACCCTGTCGCACCCCTGTTCTGCCCCGATTACGATTCTGCGATGCGATCTTATCGCAGATCGCAAACCTTAAGCCATTACGCGTTAAGCCATTCGCAATGTTGCGATGCGACCTAAGCCATCGCAGATCGCACCTTCTGTCAAACAAATCTCAGCGATCCATTTGTTTAATCCAACGGCTCATGTTCAAGTTTGCCCGATTTTTGGGCACGCGAAGAAGCAGGTAGCGATCCAGCTCTTGCACATTGAATTCTCAGCTACCGCAGTTAAAGAGCAGCTCAGCTAAGGAAGAGAAGGACAGCCTTGAGCAGTTCACAGCATGGGACTCCATTTTTTTTCATTAAATCATTCAGATTGAATCAAAAGATCGCCAATTTTCCAGTGAAGTAATTTAATGGAATTTACTGCATTTGTAGAATGCTGGTAAAAGGTCTTTAATTTTATTTTTTTATCCACAGGAGTATGGGACAAGAAAACATATGCAAGTTTTTTTTGTAGATATATATGTAATGTTCTTGTGTTCGTTAAACGAGAGAATTGTAACCCACTCAGCAGCGTGAAGAAAAGTTTTTCCATTGTAAAGAAATAGCACAACAGTGCAGAGTAGAAGACACAACAATGTAGAAAACAAAGATTGAGGAGAAGACGTAGCAGCATGGAGAAGAACAATGTAATGGGAATGCACAGAAGTGTAGAGTAGACATAGAAAAGAAGGCACAGCAGTGCAACAGAATAGATGCAGCAGCACAGAAAAGGGAAAACGCACAGCAGTGCAGCAGAATAGATGCAGCAGTGCAGAAAAGTAAAAACGCACAACAGTGCATATTTGAATGTAATTTGTTTTGTGATTGTCTGCTGTGAGAGAGGGTAGAAACGCAACAGCACAGTTTTTGTTGTTTGCATCTGAAATGCAAGTGAGGCACAACAGCAGTGCGATTGTAATCAATGAAGGGGAGCACGCAGCAGCGTGAAGTTTTGGTTATTGAAAATTGTGAAAACAACAGGAAGGGAATGCGCAATAGCGCAAGTGAAATGTAATGCAAAGAAAACATAGCAACATGAAATCTTTGCAGTTGTTCTGTTGAGAAAACAAAAGGAAATACGCTGCAGTGCGTATGTGCTAAATGAATGTAAGAGACAGATTGAAGTGCCTCTAAAGAAGGCATGTTGGAGAATCCCTCTGTTAGGAGCAGGATGCTATTTGTGTGGAACTGAAGCGTTCCTTGGTGAATCCCTCTGTCAAGAGGAAGATGCTTTTCGGCATAGGCTAGTGAATCCCTCTAGTTAAGAGGAAGATGCTCTTCAGCATAAGCTTTGGTGAACCCCTCTGTTAAGAGGAAGATGCTTTTCAGCATAGACTCATGAATCCCTCTGGTTAAGAGGAAGATGCTCTTCAGAAAAATCTCTGGTGAATCCCTCTGTTAAGAGGAAGATGATTTTTGTAAAAGTTATTGTAAATGAATAAAAGCTTTTTATTTTTGTTGCTGAAACTCTATCTTCAACAAGCTCAAATTCTGTCTGCAGCAAGATCCTGTGTGTTGTAAATCAGATTATTATCCTCTGTTCAAGTGATTTTTCTTGTTGTTCTGGAATTATCAGAAATTCCTAGCAGAGTATCATTCTCTATGTTGTGTTTGTTTTGTTTTTGGAATTTTAGCAGAAAAATTCCCAACATTATATCAGAGCATTGTTCTTTGGTCTTTTGTGTTAGAAATCACCTCTGAAATTTCCTCCAACATGAATATCGGTGAAGTGCTAGAATCACTTTTGCGCAACACCTTTCTATGAGTAGCCCAACTTGAATCCACCATTAACAGAGCCATAATAGCAGCAACTGAAGCGAATGTAGCCTGCACATAATTTATTTGTTCAAAACAACTCGTAATATTTTCACGCACAGAAAATTAGAAATCACAAACATTGTTGGCAAGGAATTACCACCAATTTGAAATCCATCATGATAGTCCGGAGGTCGAACCCTCGTTGTAGCCAATAGGTGCTCGAAACTTGTTTCATGGAAGGTAGAAAAGCGGGGATTTTATATTTCCATAAACTTGTTTTTGGTTCGCTTTTTCTTCTTTCTACCTAAACCTTGATAGACTCGGGTTGGTCCATTGCGGTTGAAATATAGTTGATGTTGTAATAAAATGTAATTTTATTTTCGCGGGTAACGTGATTGAATTCTTTTCCCTCGGTTGTAATTTTGTTCTCCCTAATTATATTTTATGTAATTATATTTCATGTGATTATATATTTGATTGTTAGGATTATTTGTTACTATTAGATAGAGTTAGTTTGTAAAAGGTTGTTTAGACATAGTTAAATGTGAAAGATTTTTTTCAACTAATTATTTGATAAATTATTGGATATATATATATATATATATATATATATATATATATTTCTGAAATAAGTGATTGTGTGTTTAAGATAGTATGTTTATCTTATGACGTATTTATATTTGTATTATTACATTGTTTAATAGAAAGTTCTCAAGAAAGAAATTGTGTAATAATGCTTATTTTCTTGTATTTTTACATGGTATCATAGCCGCTCCCCACTACCTCATTAGTAGGCCCATAGAAATTGACAATGAATAGTAGATATGTTCGTTGTGAGTATTAAAATAAGTTGTTTTTCCACGGTTTGAGCATTGACAACATCTGTTGCTCAAGGAGCGAAGAGATTTGAAAAGGGCCTTTCTCCCCACTGCCTCATGAATAGGTGCATAGAAATCGAAAATCAATAGTAGATAAGTTTGTTGTGAGCATTAGAATAAGTTGTTTTTCGACCATTTGAGCATTGACTACATTTGTTGCTCAAGGAGCGAAGAGATTTGGAAAGGGCCTTGCTATACTCCCGAAGCACACTATGTTCTAGGATAGGGACACCCAAAAATGGAAAACAAATTATAAGAAGGATTTGAAAAGGGCATTGCTATACTCTCGAAGCACACTATGTTCTAGGATAGGGGCACTCAAAAATGGAAAACAAAATATGATAAGGGTTGGAGACCACTGGTGAGACAATTGCATCCTCAGGTGACTACACACCTCAACACTCGCATTAATTAGGCCAACACACTCTAATTTTCATACTCGGGAGACTACACCACTCAAAACTCACTTTCATTCATCACGCCAACAAACTCTGACATATAAAGGATTACGTTATTATTGAACAAATTCCCAAAATAACTGATTCGTCAACTCGTCAAAGATTAATTAAGAAAACATTGCTAATGACACATAGCAAGTTTTAGTTATATGAGAATCTTCTATATTTCTCCATTATTCCAACGCTCCCCCTTAATGGAGAATTGTCTTTTCCACCTCTCTTGTCCCATCATTATTGTAGAGTTTGACATTCTTTTGTAATGGTATTGATCCTACAATACATTGGTCATTTTTTGAATATTTTGTAACTCCTTGGTATATTTACTATGTGTAACCAATGTTTATGCACCTTTTCTCCATATCTCAAGACCTAATCAATAATGCTATGTGCCAATGTCTTTCATTTCAAGCCCTTATGAGAATTGTCCTTTAACTTCATCAATTAACTTAGAAACATCGCTTGTTATAATAATATCATCAACAAACATAGAAATCATGATAAAATTCCCTTTTTGATATGTATACTTTTTCCTTTCATAGAACCTTCATGAAGAAAGAAAGAATCAATCTTCACATGCTATGATCTTGGTGTATATTTCAATCCATATAAAGCTTTATTTAACTTGCACACAAGGTCCTTTTGAACCTTTTTAACAAGACCTTTTGGATGAACAAGACATACCTCTTGTTTTAGTTCCCCATTCAAGAAGACACACATCTAGCTAATGTAATTTCCATTTATGTTTTGTAGTTAAAGCACTCATCAATCTACTTGTATTTAAATTAGCTACGAATGCAAAAGATTCTACATAATCAATTCTCTCTTTTTGCTAGTATCCTTTTGCAACTAACCTAGCTTTATGTTTATATATGTTCCCATCAACGTTAAATTTATGTTTGAATAGCCATTTGGATCCTATGGGTAAGATATTTTCATGAAATTGCATTAAATCTCAAGTATATTTATTCATTATAGACTCATATTCTTCCTTTATTTCATCTCTCCACTCTTTATGCTCATTAGCTTCTTCAAAATTCAAAGGTTCTATGACATTTATAACTTTAGTCATCAAGGCGTGATGTTTAAATCTTACTGGTGGTTGAGTTTGATGAGATGATCTTCTTGGTACTTCATCTATTCCACTCTTCTCTTGCTTCATGTGAATCATCTCTTCCTCTTGATTGCATTATGGTTGCTAGAGGTGTTCATGTCATTGGATTCTTGTTGTTTCTATTCATGCTTATCATCTGCTTCCCCATTGACATCATCATATTGATAAGAAATATGTCAACCATCGTACCTGTCATTCTTATGGCCTTCACCTGCAAGCACATGAAATAATACATATATTCTTGAAAAAAATTTCTGTGTGGAAGGATCAAATAACTTATATGCTTTATGATCAAGATAGTAACCTATGAAAATACACTTGATAGATTTTGCATCAAGATTCCTCCTATCTTCTTTCAGAACATGAGAAAATGTTTTTCTTTCAAAGATTCTCAAATGAATTACTACTAGTTTATAACTATAAAGTGCTTGAAAAGGAGTCTTATGATCTAAGATTTTAGTTCGACTTCTAATTTTTAAGTAAACAACAATGAAAAATCATCGAACTACAAATAATTAGGAAGATTCTTACCTTTTCACATGCTCCATACACATTGTACTTGGCTTCTATTCTTCCTTTTAGCTAGTCCATTATGTTATGGAGTATATGGTAAAGTGTATTGTTGTACAATTTCGTGGGAGTTCTAGTACTTGATGAATTCATTTGAAATATATTCTCCCTCTTGGTGTGATTAGAAGATCTTGATGTGTCTTATTCTTTGCTTTTCAACCAGATTTCTGAACTACTTAAAATATTCAAATACTTAACTCTTATTTCTCATGATGTATATTTAGTAAAATCATCAATAAAGATCAAGAAGTAATATGCTCCATCCTAATAATATGGTGTGCATATGACCACATACATATGTATGCCCAATTTCTAGAACATCTCTATTCCTTTTATCTATATGAGTAGGGAACTCTTCCCTATTCATCTTCCCTAATCCACACCCTTCACATGTAGAGTATTCATTCTTGATTATTGAAATAACTTCTACCATTCCTCGTTTTGGATGTAGTGATAGATCATGATAATTAATGTGGCCATCCCTTTGATGCTAAAGAGTTTTTGTTGTCATTGTTGTGGGTGGAAATTCTTGATGACTTTTGGTTGTCACATTGAGCTTAATAAATCTCCAGTTCAAATTCCGATTGCAATGACCTTGAATAGATTCTACATGTCTTTCACCACATATTGCAAATTTACAAATTCCACTTTCAAACCCTGAAATGTTATAGTATGGATTGTGTTAATTTTAGTTAACAATGGAATGCTCTATACTTAATACAATTTACTTCAATGTTCCTTTAGCAACCCAATAACAATTTCCAATTATTTCTAGTAGAAATCACATTAACGATTAGTCACATTGATAGTAAATGTAGATAGAACATAAAACCAAATGCAGAAGAGAAGACAAGACACGAGAACACTAGATTTGGCGAATCCAAACGAAAAACTCCAATGTGGGGAAAGCCCTTTGATAAATTCTTCTTATTACTAAATCAAAAGTTCAATAGAGAGAGAGAGTATGAAAGTCAAATTTACTTTCCCAATACTAAGTCAAAAAAACCTTGTAAATTTCTATAGTCAACTGCAGTCAAACCTTAGTCCTAACTAGAAAGCCAACACTGGTAAAAACAATAGTCAAACAACTCCTTTGAATCTCGTTCAAAGGAAGTCAAACTCAGCCTCCAGCAGTGGTCAAAGTCAACTCAAAAAAATCGCAAAAGTTTTGGTCAAACTCGTTCAACTTTTTGGTGAAACAGGCATGTGTTCAACATAGGTCAAACAACCCATAAAACCTTGATTTTCGTGCCATTCAATGTAGCCTAAGAAAATTGAAATTTTGCCACAAAAGCCATAGTAAAAACTGGTCGAGATCACGTCGGTCAACTCTGGTCAAACAATATGAAATTATGCAATTTCGATTCTACAACGTAGCCCATAAAACTTCAACCTTCTTGCCACATGTGTGAGAGAGAGAGGTTTACCAATAGTTGTACAAACCAATCTGATGAGGAGAGAGAATAATGTGTGAGTGATAGATGTCCAAATGAGGTGTGAGGTCTCTTATATTTATACACTTCGTTGTGGGTGAAGAGACACATCCATTGACCTTTTTGAGCCTATATAATGATGAATTCAACTTGATCAATTTCCAAATGAGTGTTGGGTTGTGCTGGGTTGTGTTCTTTTCTTTGGAGGCTATATTAGGTGGGCAGGCCTACCTATGGTTTTGTGCATTGATTTCACACATGGTTTTGGCATGACGGTTTTTGATCCATGGTATTTTGTAGATCCTATTAAGGGGACTACAAATATGTTCTAATACAAGGTTAATGGATTCTGTTTATGGATGCTTCGGCATGTATATATGTATTGTAACACGGAAAGGAACATAATGAAAAATCAATTCGGTAGTCTCGGTTTTGGGATCTAGGGAAAAATCTTTGAATATATTATTTTTTGTGTGTTATGTTCTCGCCATTGTTTATTTTCTATTCTTTTAGAATTTGTATGCGGGTAAGTTGTGTACGGGGTTAAAACCTACAATGAGCGGGAATAAATTCAAAATCACACTTTTCCTTTTCCGAATGAGATCATGTTTATATCAATCATGGATGTGTCAAAAACGGGAATCCAATTCAATCATCATCTCCATAAAATGAGTTGTCCCAAGGTCGAATTTAGCCCTAGTTTCCAATTTTTAACAGACGAATATTAAATTCTTCTTAATAATAGGCACATGCATCACGTTGTGAATTAGTTTAACATGAACATTAGGTAACGTCATTGATATCTCACCATATCATTTATTTTGTGTTGATGATCATCTCCAAGATATATGTTTGTACCATTGTTAGTTACCTGAAAGCTCTCAAACCAATGCCTGTTATAGGACATATAAGTGGAGGCTCCAAACTAAACAAACCAAGTATTTTGATCATATATTTCAGTAGATAGTGAAACATCTATAACATATAATCTAAAGTTTTTTATGTCATCATTCATTATTTCTCCTTTATTAACAAAATTACCAGTGTGCCTCTTATTTCTATGTCTGGACTAATGCTATTTCTTTTCGTGTAATCTCTAGAGTAGTGTCCAAACTTGCCACATTAATGAAATTTAATATCAAGCTTTTGAAATGTCATACTTGGTTGTGGTTTTTCAAATGGTGGCTTACCATATCACGACTTTTCCTTGTGGTGAATTTCCTCCTTTATTACGTTCCTAAGGTTTCCTCTTGAATGATGGTTTCCCTTTTTCCCTCAACACCAAATCAAAACTTTGAGATTTAAGGTTCCTTCACCTTTCTTCTTATTGCATAAATATACATTCCAACTCTTAAAATGTGGGAGCCTTCTCCCCTTTCGTAAGAGCTATGATGAACATTTGACACTCATCTATCACTCCATTAAGGTTATAGTGACTAGGTCAATGCTAAATACTTCTTGACCTATATCTTGAAGAGTATATTTAAAGTCCTTAATTCGTGAAATAAAATTACTAATTCTTTTATTTTCATCCATTTTATAGAGAAACTTTTACTCTTTAGAGATAAGAGGCAATTTTTATCATTCAATTCATACAAATCCTTGTGTGTTGTGCCTGTCTCATTCAATGTCTTTTAATATTTGAAATGTAGTATACTATTTTCTTTTATAGACATTTTTAGTAGAATTGTCACCGTAGTCTTTCTCTTCTCCTATTCTTAAATTGGTTTAGTTGTAAGTCCTGCAACCTCCTCTAGATTCACTTCATCACCACTTGTTATCAACCAGACATTGTATCCTTCAACCAATGTCCACATTTTAGACTTCCAATTCACGTAATTGGTGCCATCCAAATTGTTTTTCTTTATTTATCTATTATTATGATAAATAATTAGCCTTATCCAACTTTCAAATCAATGAACTATTTTTAAGGCCACACATAACAATGAACTATTTAAAAGAAGCATAAATAATTTAAGAAAATTTCAAATAATGTTAAACCAAGTTTATGAAATTTCGTAGCAGTTAATTTTGTAGCAGCTCCTTGCTTACTTCCACATCTTCATTCATCATGGCTTGCAACCTTATATATACCTTTTTTTTCAATTTTTATTATTCTTATGTAAAGTTAACATGGAGTGATGGATAGCAGCCTAACATGTGAACATCAATATGAGGACCTAGATATATATAAGAATCAACTAACACTTTTTTCCTATACCTTATGAATCCCAAAATTTAATGGGGAGTTAAATAAATGACACAACAATGGAATTTATCCAAAAATATGCGTGAACGAGTCTAATGTGAGTTCACAAACTAATCACATATTTCTTTCCAAGTCTTGCCTTTATATTCCTAATCACTTCTTATCATTCACACATTCTTGTTGGATGTATATAGAGAAACAAATCAATATATACAACTAATACCACATCTTTTGTGTAGACAATGTTCTTCTTTATTATATTCATAGTGATTTCAGGAATGTATGAGACTTTAAACCCTAGCTTTGGATTCTAGTACCATAACTTGAGGTAATTAAAAATGGCACTATTGAACGACCATCAGCATATTACAAAATTTCCTTTTCCATGATCTAAAAAAATTATTGTCTGTCTGTACTCACCAACATAGAAAACATACAACATTCCCCATTATGTAGCATGTATCTCCACTCTTCACATGACACACGACACAGTTCTCATAGAAGTTCCCCACTTTCAGAGAATCAATGTATACGACACTTTTTTTGATCCAACTAGCTACACAATCATTGTTTTGACCCAACCAACTACACGTGAGCTCACTTCACATGACTCGCATAAACTCACTTTGACATTCTTTACTTCTACATGCACATTCAACGCACTTGTTCACAACAACAACAACTTGGATTTTTCTAGTGCACTGTGAACATACTCGTCCAACCTTCAAATTTTGAATAAATGTTTAGAATGTACAATCACATTAGTTGGAATAGTCGATTGAAAATTTAAAGCACGTCCCTTCTAGAATTTTATTCATCATCGCACCTAGATCAATATATTTGCCACGATCAATATCAATCATCATCGACTCACCGACATCTACATAGTAATCGTGCCTTGCAAAGACCTTAAAGTGATTCAAATTCCCATTGCAAAGACCTTGAAGTGATCTTGCATGCCTTTCACCACATAATGTGAATTTATAAATTATACTTTTAAATCCTCATTTGTTATAGTATAGATTGCGATTAAATTCTTCTTAATAATAGGCACATGTATCACATTTTGAATTAGTTTAACATCATCATTAGGTAATGTCACTGATATGTCACCATACCGTTTATTTCATGTGCATGATAATCTCCAATATCTATATTCGTACCATTGTTAGTTTCATGAGAGTTTTCAAACCAATGCCTATTATAAGACATATGGATGGAGGCTCCAAAATAAACAAACTAAGTATTTGGATCATCTATTTCAGTTGATAGTGCAAGATCTATAACAAATATTCTAAATTTGTTTATGCCATCATTCATTATTTATCCTCTATCAACAAAATTACCAGTGTGCCTCTTATTTCTATGTTTGGACTCATGGTATTTCCTTTTAGTTAAATCTCTAGAGTAGTGCCCAAACTTGCCATAGTAATGTAATTTAATATCAACCTTTGGAAATATCATACCTAGTTGTGGTTTTGCAAATGGCGGCTTACCAAATGATGGATTTCCATGTGGTGACTTCCCCCTTTATTACCTTCCTAAGGCTTCCTCTTGAATGGTGGTTTCCCTTTTTCCATTAGCACCAAATTAGAACTTTAATATTTAATGTTTCTTTGTTTTTCTTCCTCTTGCATAGGTATTCCTACAAACTCATCAAATGGGGTACCCTTATCCCTTGCTATATGACCTATGATGAACATTTGACACTCATCTATATTCCATTTAAGGTTATAGTGATTAGGTCAGTGATACATTTTTCTTCACCTATATCTCCAAGAGTATCTTTAAATTCCTTAATTCTTGAAATAAAACTATTGGTGCTTTGATTTTATTCCAGTTTAATAAACAAAATATTACTCTTTATAGATAGGAGTCAAATTTTATTCTTCAATTCATACAAATCCTTGAGAATTGTCTAGGTATCCTTAATTCTTGAAATAAAACTATTGGTGCCTTGATTTTATTCCATTTTAATAAAAAATTTATTACTCTTTATGGATAGGAGTCAAATTTTATTCTTCAATTCATACAAATTCTTGAGCATTGTCCAGGTATCATTTAATGTCTTGCAATCTTTGACATGCAATATAATATTTTCTTTTACACAAATTCTCATAAGAACTTTCACCATAAGCTCTCTCTTCTCTAAATCTTGAATTGATTTAGTTTTTGGTCCTACAACTTTCTTTGGCTTCACTTCATCACCACTTTTTATCGACTAGATATTGTAGCCTTCCATCAATATTTTCATTTTAAACTTCCAATTCACATAATTAGTGCCATCCAACTTGGTTTTATTGTCTAGTTATGATTATTATAAAAAAGATATCCATATCAAACTTTCAGATTAATAAAAAGTTTTTGAGGCCACACACAAAAATGGACTATTTAAAAAGAATCATAAATAGCTTACGAAAAGCTAAAAGAGTGTCAAACTAGGTTTATGCAATTTTGTAGCAGTTGATTTTTTACCTACTCCTTGATTAGTTCCACATCTTCATCCATCAAGGCTATAAAATTCTATGATTTGTCCAGTCTTGTAACTCTATAATATACATACCCTAAAATTCACATGGCTTGCAACCTTATATATAACTATGTTATCAATTTTTATTATTTTTAGATATAGTTAACATGAAGTGAAAGAGAGCAGCCTAACGTGCTAACATTAGTAGGATGGCCTAAATATATACAAGTGTCCACTAACACTATGGTCCTAGACCTTACGAATCCGACAATTTAACGGAGATTTAAATAAAAAACACTACAATGGAATCTATCCACAAATCTGCGTGGAGTCTAACGTGAAGTTCACCAGCTAATCACACATTTTTTTTCCAATTGTTTCCTTTATATTAACGATCTCTCCTTCTCATTCACACATTCTTGTTGGATGTATATATAGAAACAAATAAATATATACGCCAAAATACCACTTTTGTTTATGTGTATATAATGTTATTCTTTATTAGATTGACAAGGATTTCAAGAACCCACAAGGGTTTAAACCCTCGCTTTGTATTCTAGCAACATATCTCGAGGAAATAAAAATGGCATTGTTGCATAACCATCAACATATTGTAAAGTTTCATTTTCTATGATATCAAAAAAAAAATTGATCACTCGTCTACACACAATAGCTTAGGGAACATAGAACATCCTCTTTATATAGTTGGCATCTCCAACTTCACATAACACACAACACACTTTTGACAAAAACTCCTTACATTCAGATAATTAATGTATACGACACTCATTTTGATCTAACTAGATACATAACCCTTGTTTTGACCAAACCAATTACATGTGAGCCCACTTCACACGACCCGCATCAACTTACTCAAGCCTTGTTTGCATCTACATATACATTCAATGCACTTGTTCACAACAAGAATAACTTGGATTTTTCCAATGCACCATTCACAGGGTCAACCCATCTATAAATGTTGAATAAATGGTTAGAATGTACAGTCACATTGGCTAGAATAGTCGATGGACCAGTTCAAGTAAATTCCTTCTAGGCTTATATTCATCTTGGCACCTGGATCAAAATATCTACAATGATCAATATCAATCATCTTCAACTCACCAACATCTACATAGCAATCATGCCTTGCATTTTCCAGATTCACACCAGATTCACAATAGCCAAACTAAGTTCCATCCTCACGACCCTCAATTTGGATCTAATACCAACTCATAAATGGATGACCAAATATGAGAAATGTTGCAACTCACTCGTGAGACAATCGCTCACTGAAGAAGCTACACCACTCAAAACTCACTTGCATTCACTAGGACAAACAACTCGTACATGTATCAGATTACATTATTATTGAACAGATTCCTAGAATATAAGATTTTCTAACTGAACAATGATTAATTGGGCAAATATTTCTAAAAATAGATAATTGCCTCTAATTATAGGATAATCTTATATGTTTATGCATTATTTCAATAGTCACAAGTCGTGAATGATGTCAAAGGTAATGAAGGTTGTTGGAAAATTGGTGCTACATGATTTTATGGTAGCATAGATGTATGAGTCAATGGATAAAGAAATCACTCAAAAAAGTCTCATGGATTCAATGATTGAGGTGTGTAGATAATGAATGCTATACAAAGGTGTGTAGGGATTTCTATGTTATTTTGGATTTGGGTACGTCACCTAGGAGGCAAGATATTTCTATATGTATTTCATGGATTAACATGGGGATGGGAGGTGAGGTGAGGAGGAGGAAAATATACTATTGCATAATCTATGGGTCAAATAGAAAATGTGTTTGACAAGATGACTGAGTCCATGCTTGTGGAAATATTTTCTCAGTTTAGAGAGATAAATAATATAACATTATACCTGCAATGGAAATACTATGTTAATGTATTTCAAGTGGCCAATGAGGGTTTTATTAAGCAATTTTTTGATGCCTAGTGCCTTCTTCCATCTCTAGATTGCATGAGAAATGGCTACCATGGATGTAATTAGAGCATGGTATATGTGGATACTAATGAATATATAGAGGAAATCAAGTTTACAAGGAGTGTTTTTGGTGCATCAAACTACCAAGAGTAGAGTGTGTATTTGTAGCAAAATCTTGTTTCATTACGAGAGTTTTGTGTCTCTTTTATTTTGGATACAATTAGTAACACACTGTAGAACCCACATGAAGGATACCTATGAGAGAAGAAAAAAAGGTTCCTTGGCATGTAGTTATAGCTACATGTCAAATTAAAGTAGAGCCATCCTTCAAAGAGAGCCATTGTGCAACCCGCTTAGAGGAGAATCCATGTGTAGGAAATAAGTTGTCTACTATGATGTGTTGAGTCTGTCATTTATCAATCCGTAAGAGTATGTGACTAAGTTCTCTTGTGAAGCCACAAAAAAATTGCTAGAGTAAATGGAGATCATCTTGGTAATTCGATTTACAAGATCATGGAAATGGCCTAAATTCAAGAGTCCAAATGATGTCCAAAGAAAAATAATGGTCATATTTATGGATAATTACATGCTCATAGTAAAGGAAAGAATTATAAACGAAGTTCAAAGATAATTTGTTATTGTGTGGATAAAGGTACACATGCTGAATATTTCACACATCTAATGTATGAAGTAAAAGTTGGAGAGTACGGCACATTGAAAAAAAATTCATAAGTTGAAATCAAGATTTTTTAAATGTTTATGTGGGCTTTTATCTTGTCAAGAGGAAGTTGAGTCAAATTACATGTCTCATCTTGAAAAATAGTTGGGGTGAATGATTGGTGTTACCAAAATCTCAATTATAAATTTATATTGAAGTTTTGAAATTTCTTGAAAATAAACAATATTTCATGTCATTAAAATACATTATTTTAAATTTGGTTTTCATTATAGTGACATTTAGTATGAAAAACTATTGTCACATATTTGAGTCTGTGTTGGAACTAGTCATTCCAATTTTACATAATTTTTATTATAAGAATGGTTGAGTAGTAGATATCATGAAGATATGAAGAACTATGCGAAACACAAAACGCTCATCATGTGAAATGAAGATACAAATTAAGAAACCAAATATGTCCATGATTGTAAACGAATGAGTTTAGGACCCGAAAAACTACCAAAAATAGTAGATTGTGCTTGTATTTTCTAATTGTATTTTCTGGAGGATAAGATCCAAAATACTTATCTCACCTAATGCCATAGCTTGGGCCACACTTTATGTTTTTGATATTAAGAGTAGATGAGCCTGACGAAATGGAAAGATTTCTTGCCCAATCTAAATCTAAAAATCCTTCCAATCTAACATCAGAAGAGTCAATTTAAATAGTTCCATAATCTATAGTACCTTGTAGATACCTCAAAACATTCTTCGCTGCATTCCAATGGCTTTCAGGTGGCTTAGACATAAATTGGCTTAGCATGCTGACTACATAAGCCAAATCAAGTCTAGTGGTGGTTAGGTAGATCAGACTCTCAAACAAATATCTGTAAAGTGTTGCATCTGCTACTTTTGAGCCATCCTCAAACTGCAATTTGATGTTCTGCTACAATGGTACTGGTGCAGACTTACACTGATCCATTCCAAACTTTTCTAACATGCCTTTGACATAATTTGCTTGAGACATAAATGTTTGACTTGAATCTCTCCAGATTCGAGACATAAACAATATTTGAGTTCACCGAGGTGCTTCATCTCAAACATCTGTGACATCTGTTGCTTGATATCATCAATTAGATATGTAGCATCACCTATAATTATCAGATCATCTACATATAATGAAATCAACACTATGCACCCTTGTTCATCTATCTTGGTGTAAAGATTAGGGTCATTCTTACTTCTATTATAGCCAGCTTGCAAAAAAAATGAATCAATTTTCTCATACCATGACCTCAGAGCTTGTTTTAGTCCATACGGTGATTTCTTCAATCTGCAGACTAAATGTTCTTTTCCTTCCTAGACAAACCCTTCCAGTTTCTCTAGATAAACCTCTTCTTTTAGTTCTCCATTCAGAAATGTAGACTTTACATCTAGTTGGTGCATCATCCAATGTTTCTTAGTAGCTAAAGCAATTAACATTCTGATGGTGTTCATTTTAGCTACAAGCGTGAAGGTTTCTTCATAATCTATCCCTTATTTTTGTTTGTACCCCTTTGCAACCATCCTAGCTTTCAGTTTTTCTATAGTTCCATCTGCATTAATTTTCACTTTATATAACCATTTGCAACCTATGACTTGTTTTCCTTTAGGAAGTTCTACCAATTCCCAACAATTATTTCTTATTATTGAATCATATTCCTGTTCCATGGCTATTTTCCATTCATCACTTTCATTTGCTTCTTTATAACTAGACGGTTCAACAACATTCATCATACTAGTTATAAATGCATTTTCCCTATATCTTGCAGGCATTTGAGCTTTCCTACCTAATCTCCTAAGTGCTGGGGTGGTGGTTTCAAACCTTATTTGGTCATCATTTTTTTCTTCCTGTTGTTGCTGTTGTTGTTGCTGTTGTTGCTGCTGTTGTTGTTGCTACTGCTGCTGCTGTTGTTGTTGTTCATCCCCTGCCTTTGTTTGCTACTGACCCTAACTCTCTGCTTCTTCTTCTTCAAAGTACAGAATGTCCCATCCATCATAGTGCTCATCAGTTTCTTCACTATCCTGCTCATGGAATTTAACATCTCTACTAACAAAGGTCTTGTGAGTGGAGGGACTAAATAATTTGTGTGCTTTATATGATGAACAATACCCTATAAAAGTACATTTGATGGCTTTTGAGTCTAATTTTCTTCTATCTTCTTTTGGTATGTGGGAAAATGCTTTACATCCAAATATTCTTAAGTGTTTTACTCCAGGCTTATATCCATACAATGCTTCAGAAGGAGTTTTAAACTCAAGACTTCTTGTAGGACTCCTATTTTTTAAATAAATCGCAGTATTCACTGCTTCAGCCCACAAACCATTTGAAAGATTCTTACCTTTAAGCATACTTCTAGCACATTCCACCAGAGTTCTGTTCCTCCTTTCTGTTAGTCCATTCTGTTGTGGTGTATGGGGTACTGTGAACTACTACAAAATTCCATGATCCTTACAATATTTGATAAGCTCACCTTTTCTGTATTCTCTCCCTTGATCAAAACGAAGAATTTTTATCTGTTTCCCTATTTGTCTTTCAATCATATTTTTAAACTGCTTAAAGTACTCGAATGTATCACTCTTCTTACTTAAGAAATACACCCAAGTAAACTTTGTACAGTCATCAATGAACAGTAGGAAATACAATGCACCTCCTAATTATTTTTCCTGCATGGGACCACAAAGGTCTCCGTGCACTACCTCCAGTATATCCCTCTGTTTCATTTCTACTCTAACAAGGAATTCTTCTCTATGAATTTTTCCTAAAGTAAATGCATCACTATTATTATGTACTTGCTTTAGCATAGGAAGATCTCCTACCATTTATTTCCTCTGTAGTAATAGCAAATCATTGTAGTTGATGTGGCCGTATCTCTGGTGCCAAAGCTCTTCTATAGTTAAGTTTTCTGTTGTCAATGCTCTAACCAGTGCAGGTCTCATATCCAACTTGTATAGTCCTCTTGTTCGGATTCCTGTAGCAATTGTCTTCATTCCATCTAGCAAATCCTTAATGTAACAATTATATTTTAAAAATTCAACTTTCAAATCTTGATCTGTAATTATAGATAGAGAAATCAAGTTCTTTGTTATGCCAGGCACATACATTACATTATATTTTTGTTTGATATTACCATCAGGTAGAATGACAAAAACTTTCCCACATCCTTTGATTTGATGACTTCTTTCATTACTTAGGTAAATATGTGTGCCTTCATTGATTTCTTGAAAATCTTCTAGCCAGTGCTTGTTTCCCATCATGTGTGTTGACTCTCCTGAATCTACATACCAGATGTCTGCATCAACATTCTCATCTCGATCTGCCATGAACAATCTTAAATTATACACCTGATCAACATTCGCGAGAAGACCTGCATTCCTTTTCGACTTTTGCTATTC
The DNA here is from genome assembly GCA_031772625.1 of Pinus tabuliformis. Taxonomy (NCBI): domain Eukaryota; kingdom Viridiplantae; phylum Streptophyta; class Pinopsida; order Pinales; family Pinaceae; genus Pinus; species Pinus tabuliformis. Next base: position 519,939,343 of record CM062818.1, read on the forward strand.
TTCATGATATTTCTTCTTTCTACACTCGCTGGTAATATGACCCAATTTTCTGCAATAAAAACACTTAGTTTCAGAGTAGTTTTTATTCGAATGGATAACCTGGGTCATATTTGGCTGTTTCTGTGAACTTCCTCCGTTTTGCTATTGTAGACCTCCATTCCCTTTGTAGAGCTTCTTCTTTGCCATCAATGTAAGATCAGAACTCTAGGGCTTTAGAGTCAATCTCCTATCTTCTTCCTGCATCAGTATACCTGTGAGCTCTTCAAAATGTTGGATCTTCTCTCTACCATTTATCCCAGTGATGAACATCTGGTAATCATCCATGACACCATTCATTGTAATGGTTACAAGATCTGTATTGTCAACTGTGTGACCAATATCTGACAATTTGTTCTTCAGATCCTTGACCCTTGCTACGAATGAAGCAATTGTTTCATTCTCCTCCATATTTAGGGACAAGATCTTGCTCTTGAGGATCAAAAGACAATTTGAATTCCTAATCTCATACAACTCCTTCGGGATTCCCCAGATCTCGTTCGCTGACTTACATTCTCTAATGTGCAGAATAATACAGTCTTTCACTGATATCTTTAACATTGTCCTTGCTCTGCTTTCTCATTTATCCCAATCTGGGACCGATGTTGATACAACCGTGGGCCTCGGCTCATCCCCATTCACAATTGTCCAAGTACTCTGTGATTCTAGCAGAGTCTGCCTCTTAAACTTCCAATTTGCATAATTGGAACCTTCGATCTTGTTATGCTCGTTCATGCATGCTTCAAATAAATTGTTATTCATCTTAGCGACGAGAAAAAGAAATTCGACAAGTAAAAAAATGTTAAATTTACCCAAGATTTGTGGCAGAGACAGATCATTGTTGTTTGATCTCACAGCACACGCGCAGATCACCGTGGCTTCCTTCACAGCCTCGAGACAACCTTCCGTTGTCATCTGCAACCTTGTTATTGGCTTTTCCATGCAGCTTCTCTGACAGCTACAACCTTGCTTTTGGCTTCCTCACGCAACCACAGTCTTGTTATAGGCTTTCCTCGATCATTGCAGAAGTCCCTGTCTATTCTGTGACATCATCGCAAAGGTATAGATCTTTCCTGCGACGATCCACATTACACATTAAATAGAATACATGGTTTTAGGGATGTTAGAATAACATCCTAAGAAATAGAAACTAATTTCTATCATGAGGTTACCTGAACCAACTCTACCTATCATAGGATATTCTCCATTATCTTCAACAAATTTGGTTAAGATTAAAATATACATAAAAGTAGTAAATGAATATACATTTTGATTTGCATATTTTTCCATGATTGACTAAACTAATCTTTCACTAAACTATTGATTTGTTAGTTTGGTTATCACTTGTCACATGAATCTCTAACTACAGCAGTAATTCTTACCCTATATCCTTAGCATAACGTATCATCTCGATATTATTGAATCATTCGTAAACCTTATACAAACACCCATCTTGAGATGGGATTCGATTAAAATAAAAATAACACTACTGTTAGAGTGGAGAAATCAAAATGCCTACCGTGCATATTTCTGAAATGTGCACACCAACTACTGTGCGATTTCGAACTTTCGTCCTCAAACATATTCTTCCTTTCGCCTCACAATGAGTAAATTGTTGACTTTATTAAGTGGAGAGGTTTTGCATGAACTTAAATCAAAATTCCAAGAGGAGCAATCTAAAAATTCTAAGCCTTTTACTGCGAATAGAGAATCACTCTGCCCGCCTCGGTCAATCACTGTCCGTCTTCTTGGGGTATTGAGATTTCAAACGCAATGGAAGTTGTACTACCACGTAAATCAACAGACCAGCGATAGGTAGAAAATTTGCGAGAGTTAGAATGTGTGAGGACTTACCACAAATTGCGGTATGGTGGAAACTGGAATAGAGTATGAACATTCAACGAATTTTTAGATGAATTAGAATACGAGTATGAACATTCCAAAAATCAAAATCAAAAGAAAAATTAACATTCCCTATAGTTTATATTGGTAAGGTTTTTCATTACGCCAAAATCTTTATATTTTGGGAAATATTCTAACTATCATCATTATTTGTGAATCTTAGAATGGAAGTTACCATTTGGTTTATTCATGATTAGGTAAGTGTGAAAATCTAATACTTTTTCAAAATCTACACCAAAACTATAAAATGTAAAGTTTTTTCTCACAATGAAACTGGTAAACTTTAAATAAACTTCCAAGCTATTATCATTACCTTTATAAATAATCCCACCATAAATCTAAGATAATAATTAATTTATTTAATTGATTCCCAACCAAATAAATTTGAAAATCCAACCACCTAAACTAGTTTTTCCTTACCTACCCAAACTAGATCATGATTTTTAGCTCAAACATCATAGCGAGTTACTTAAACTAGCATTTATTCGCCTATGTAGACGTAGACCAAGATATGGACCTAATTACCTTTGAAAATACAAATGTTGGATTTTATTTGACATTGTAATGCCCCGGGATAAATGTAAATATTTGACTTTACTATGGTAAATGACAAACTGAATTGATATTATTATCTGTTTGAATTTAAATAATATTGGTTTTTAAAAAAATTAAGAAATGTTTTTTTTAAGAGCTGGAAACTTCTCAGGGGGGCTGTTAGAGGCAAGATAGTTTCTGTGATTCCAACCCTAACTATTTTCCCTAACTGGAATGGATTCCAGAGGAAAAGAGGAAAAGGGGGGGGGGGGAGGGGAGGGGGAGGGGTGAAAGAAAAGTTCTGTGCTATTGGGACAGAAAGAAAAAAAAAGAGGAAAAATGGCTAAGTCTCACGATGACCAGATAGCCAAGCACTAAGTGTAAATATCTTGCTGCGGATAGTGGTCCTGCAAGAGAGCTAAGGGGGAGATTCTAGTCCCGAAAGATGAACCTTATGGATAGGTTGCAGATTGGAAGAAGATGAACAGAGGTAATCTCGACTTCTCAAGTGTTTTGCAAGCTACAGTGACTTAGGTAAGTAGCTGAACTGTCTTAGGAGCATTTAAAAGCATTGATGAAGCAAGTTGTACTAAATGGTTTAAACTATATTAAAAAACTAATTAATGTTTGTAATAACTATTAAAATAAAAAGTTCTTCACTATATAATTTATTATTATTATTATTATTTACCCTTTAACTTTATCTAATCATAATAGAATAACTAATCATATATTCATTTTCTATATATATATATATATATATATATATATCTCAATTTCATTTTTAATACTTCCTCGTGAATTGAGGATAATGAATATTCATTTTCAATAGTTGCTCCTGAACTGATGATTGTTGTGAGGATAACCAATATGCATTTTCAATAGTTCCTCCTGAGCTGATGATTGTTGAGATCCACCTCTATTAGACTATCATTGTCAAAGCTTAAGACCAACAAAAGGTGGACTAAAGATATTAAATGCAATATCGGGGTAAGCAGGGGTGTCCCCTATCCCCTACTCTTTTTGGAATTTATATCGATAAGCTTGCAGGTTGCAAGGGCACCAAGCTTGGTGATATAATCAATATTCTCCTCATATTGTTTTTCTTGCAAAAATCCATGATGACCTATACAAGCAACTTAAGATTCTTGATGCCTGTGAGAGTTAATACTGACAAGTCTAAATTCATGATCATTAAAACAAAAAAGACCACCCATGGTAGTTTTTCCTATGATAACCATTGTTTAGAGCAGGTTTCTTCTTACAAATATTTGGGTATTGACTTTCCTCATCAACTCAACAATATTATAACATCAAGAAAATGCTTAATTATAGCATCAAGAAAAGGATTATTGGAGGCTGGAAAGTTTATTATGAGCTTGAAAATAATTGTAAGTCCACCAATATTTGCATTTGTAGTAAAACAAGGTTCCTCTTTGAGACATAACATCAAGAAAATGATTATTGGAGGTTCGAAAGCTTATTATGAGCTTGAAAACAATTGTAAGTCGACCAATATTTGCATTTGGAGTAAAAAAAGGTTCCTCTTTGAGACTCTCATTACCCTGTTGTCTTATACGAATGTAAAGTTTGGGGTTGTAGTATATCCAAAGAGTCGTGGAGAAAGATTGAGATGATTCAAAAGAAATTCATAACCGACAACCTAAATATCATGGGGAATACTCCCTATCCTATCCTCTTGATCGAAGTTGGCATGTTCTCGAGTCAAAGTATGATTATGTTTAGATATCTGATGTATAAGAAGAACCTTTACAACATGGAATCCAAGAGGCTCCCAAAAATTGCTTCTAACTTTAGTCAAAACCCACACCTTCACCTCAAGCGCGGGTGGCATAAGGATGCCCAGTCTTAGCTCAAACATTGGGGAATTAAGGAGGAGATCATCATGGGACGCAAGGACAATGTCAAAGATACTATTACCTCCATTATCGGAGGCAGGAACAGTGTCAAAGATACTATTACCTCCAATTTTAACGATAAGTTGTGGGATGATAAGGAGCTTGAGGATAAAAGGAAGCTAAGATAATATAAGGAAGGGATCAAACCCACTCTTGATAACGAGAATTATCTCTTTGTGTTAATAAGTACTAAGAAACAAATGAACATCAGTAGGATAAGAACTAATTCTCATGACCTTCAAAGTGAGACCCGGTGATGGTCTACTCCCAAGATGCCCTAAGATGATAGAATCTGCTAGATTTGCGATACTAAGGAGGTGGAAGATGAAAAATGCTTCCTCTTTTACACTGCCTGGCTCTTACTCAAATCCGCTCTCAATTCATGAACATCTGCGATACTTATAATCTTTTGGACTTATTAAGCCATCCCAACTGTAGCGATCTTGGAGCGCTTCTCTCTCTTCTTTTTTATCACATAAACAAGATTTTGAAGAATCATAATTAGATTCTTTTTCTTTTCTTGAGGTCGAGCATTGGTCTTAGTGGAGGTTAATCATCATCATAATTATCATTATTATTTAGATTCTAAGAACTTAATTCATTTCTTTTATATTAATAATTTACACTATAAAATAATCATTGTGTTATTTCTATATATAATTTTGGGTTTTTATTTTTTTATCAATATTTTGTTTAGTTATTTTGTTATTTTTTTTGTCTAATCCACATGAGAATATGAACTTTGAATCTCATGGTTTACAAACATTTCATGACAGGAATATCGCTAATGAAGCTTTTTTATAGACATTAATTTTTGTTTCTTTTAAATATATTTATTTTTAAATTAAATTTAAATATTCATATATTTTTACAATGATATAAATTTTATTAAATATTATACTCTATATTTTTAGAATTTTAATTATTTATCATAACCAATAGAACACTTATAATTTTTAATTTGAAAACTTTTTATTATTTATCTATTTATTTATTTTTCACAAGTACAACATTGCATATTCTATATGAGGAATATACTTATATTGTCAATACTGTCAACATATGTCATGTCACTTACAAAACAAATTTATAAAATTTAAAACTTATTTGTTTTTATTACACATTTTTTCACTATATTTAACATCATTTTTATTTAGAGTAAAATATATATCTTTTATTAACCATTTATTATATGATTTATATTACTCGAGAAACAACTTCTTATAAATGCCACTAACAAACAAGGTATGACAAATTTCAATAAACATAAACCCAGACAGCTTAGAAAATAATTTTTTTACCAAACTATTCAAATTAAAATTCTTTGACTTTATTCATTACAGCTTCAATTGTTATTTTAATTAAATTTTAAAATAATATTATTTTTTCTTATATTTATATATCAAAAAAAAATATATATTTTATATAAATAATATGAATTTATTATAATTTTTGTTCTATTTAATAAATCGGCTATGTATTTCTTCCTTTAAATAAATTTAACATTAAAATTTTATATTTATTATAATTTACATACTCTAAAATTTTGAAATTAAGATTTCACATTATTTCGATCTCATATATATATATATATATATATATATATATATATATATATATAATTTTATAGTTATGAATGAAATATGTTGATATATTTCTTGTCATCTCTTTTATATTAATAAATGAAGTTTCATATATTAACTATTCCAACATTTTCTTTTGTAACCTAGAAGAACTAGTAGCATGCGTGTGATAAATTAGTTTTTATTTTATAGTTATGAATGAACTGTGTTGATATATTTTTGTCATCTTTTATATATTAATTAATGAAATTTCATATATTAATTATATCTTGTGTAGATGGCACAACAGCATGATGTTGACGCACAGAATTATTGATACCAAAGAATAACACCAAACTTCAAAATAAATTTGTCTAAATATTATAGAATTTGTATTAACTTTGATGGGTGGAATTAGCGACGTTTAGGAATTTAGGGGTCTCTCTGAGTTGGGTGAGATTTCCAGAATTACGAAATTTCGTAACTACCAATTCTTTACCTAAAGATGAAATTCTATGTAGTTATCAATTACTTACCCCATTGATAGTATATAGAAGATAAAACAAAAGCATGAATTCTGTTATAATTCAGATAAATATCAATTACAAACTGCAGTTCGTTGCCGTATCATCATGCACATTTCATGAGTTAGTTTTAAGATGAATAGAAATAATTAAAGGAGCCATACACCTGTTAAACCAACCTGCCAAGTCTTGATTCTGGCTCCGTTGGATGTTTCGACAAAAGTGATGTTTCCCAGGCTTCCAATGGTGCACACAAAAAAGTACAATTTAGATTTCATCTTTACTGATTGTATTTTCTAGAGGATAAGATCCAAAATACTTATCTCACCTGATGCCATGGCTTGGGCCACACTTTATGTTTTTGATATTAATAGTAGATGAGCCCGACGAAATGGAAATGCAATCATCCCCCGATATAGAGTATTTATAATCATAGTTAGCACAATATTTTATGTTTATTATGTGTTTGTCAATCTGAACTTTAACTAATTGAAATTAAGATTTGCACTTATAGCAGCTGCGGTGAGATAGATATAAGCTGGATGGGTATTGACTGATTTATTATTAATAAAATGGATCTATGCTATATGGTAATATGTGAATAAACAAATTAATGCAAACCAATGAAATCACTAACTTCTTACCTTTTCATATGCTCCATACACATTGTACTAGGCTTCTATTCTTCCTTTTCATATGATCCATACACATTGTACTAGGCTTATTTTGTGTAGATGATCATCTCCAAGATATATGTTTGTACCACTGTTAGTTTCCTGAATGTTTTGAAACCAATGCTTATTATAGGACATATAAGTGGAGGCTCCAAAATAAACAAACGAACTATTTTGATCATCTATTTTAGTAGATAGTGAAACATCTATAACACATAATCTAGAGCTTTTTATTTCATCATTCATTATTTATCCTTTATTAAGAAAATTACGAGTGTGCCTCTTATTTCTATGTCTGGACTAATGGTATTTATTTTCATACAATCTCTAGATAGTGTCCAAACTTGCCACAGTAATGAAATTTAATATCAAGCTTTGGAAATGTCATACTTGGTTGTGGTTTTGTAAATGGTGGTTTACCAAATCATGGCTTTTCCATGTGGTGAATTTCCTCCTTTATTATGTTCCTAAGGTTTCCTCTTGAGTGGTGGTTTCCCCTTTTCCCTCAACACCAAATCAAAACTTTGAGATTTAAGGTTCCTTCACCTTTCTTCTTATTGCATAAACATACCTGCCAACTCTTAAAATGTGGGAGCCTTCTCCCCTTTCGTAAGAGCTATCATGAGCATTTGATACTCATTTATCATTCCATTTAAGGTTATAGTGACTAGGTCAATGCTAAATACTTATTCACCTATATCTTGAAGAGTATATTTAAAGTCCTTAATTCATGAAATAAAGTTACTAATGCTTTTATTTTCTTCCATTTTATAGAGAAAATTTTACTCTTTAGAGACAAGAGTCAATTTTTATCATTCAATTCATACAAATCCTTGTGTGTTGTGCATGTCTCATTCAATGTCTTTTAATCTTTGATATGCAGTATAATGTTGTCTTTTACAGACATTTTTAGTAGCATTTTCGTTGTAGTCTCTCTCTTCTCCCATTCTTAAATTGATTTAGTTGTAGGTCCTGCAACCTCCTCTGGATTCACTTCATAACCACTTGCTATCAACCAGACATTGTATCCTTCAATCAATGTCCACATTTTAGACTTCCAATTCACGTAATTGGCACCATCCAAATTGTTTTTCTTTATTCATACATTATTATGATAAATAATTAGCCTTATCCAAATTTCAAATCAATCAACTATTTTTAAGGCCACACACAACAATGAACTATTTCAAAAGAAGCATAAATAATTTAAGAAAATTTCAAATAACATTAAACCAAGTTTATGAAATTTCGTAGCAGTTGATTCTGAAGCAGCTCCTCGTTTACTTCCACATCTTCATTCATCATGGCTTGCAACCTTATATATACCTTTTTTTTTTTTTCAATTTTTATTATTTTTGTGTAAAATTAACATGGAGTGACGTAGAGCGGCCTAACATGTGAATATCAATATAAGGACCTAGATATATAAGAATCAACTAACACTTTTTTCCTATACCTTATGAATCCCACAATTTAATTTGGATTTAAATAAATGACACTACAATGGAATTTATCCACAAATCTGCATGAAGGAGTCTAACACGAGTTCACAATCTAATCACACATTTTTTTTCCAAATCTTGCCTTTATATTCCCAATCTCTTCTTTTCATTCACACATCCTTCTTGGATGTATATAGAGAAAGAAATTAATATATACACCTAATAACACTTTTTGTGTGTAGACAATGTTCTTCTTTATTATATTCATAGGGATTTCAAGAATGCATGATACTTTAAACCCTAGCTTTGGATTCTAGTACCATAACTTCAAGTAATTAAAAATGGCACTATTGCACGACCATCAGCATATTATAAAATTTCCTTTTCCATGATCTAAAAAAATTATTATTCATCTGTACTCACCAACTTAGGAAACATACAACATTCCCCAATATATAGCATGTATCTCCACTCTTCACATGACACACAACACACTTCTCATAGAAGTTCCCCTCATTCAGGGAATCAATGTATACGACACTCGTTTTGATCCAACTAGCTACATAACCCTTGTTTTGACCCAAGAAACTACACGTGAGATCACTTCACATGACTCACATAAACTCGCTTGGACCTTGTTTACTTCTACATGCACATTCAACGCACTTGTTCACAACAACAACAACTCGACATTTTCTAGTGCATTGTGAACATACTCGTCCAACCTTCAAATGTTGAATAAATGTTTAGAGTGTATAATCGCATTAGCTAGAATAGTCAATCGAAAAGTTAAAGCATGTCCATTCTAGCCTTATATTCATCATGGAACCCAGATCAATATATTTTCCACAATCAATATCAATCATCATTGACTCACCGACATCTACGCAATAATCGTGCCTTGCAATGACCTTAAAGTGATTCAAATTCCCATTGCAATGACCTTGAAGTGATCTTGCATGCCTTTCAACACATAATGTGAATTTATAAATTCTACTTTTAAATCCTCATCTATTATGGTATAGTCTGAGATTAAATTCTTCTTAATAATAGGCACATGTATCACATTTTGAATTAGTTTAGCATGACCATTAGGTAATGTCACTGATATGTCACCATATCCTTTATTTCATGTGCATGATAATTTCCAATAACTATATTCGTACCACTGTTAGTTTCATGAGAGTTTTCAAACCAATGCCTATTATAGGACTTATGGATGGAGGCTCCAAAATCAACAAACTAAGTATTTGGATCATCTATTTCAGTTGATAGTGCAAGATATGTAACAAATAATCTAAATTTCTTTATGCCATCATTCATTATTTATCCTCTGTCAACAAAATTACAAGTTTGCCTCTTATTTCTATGTTTGGACTCATGGTATTTCCTTTTAGTTAAATCTCTAGAGTAGTGTCCAAACTTGCCATAGTAATGTAATTTAATATCAAACTTTGGAAATTTCATACCTAGTTGTGGTTTTGCAAATGGTGGCTTACCAAATGATGGATTTCCATGTGGTGACTCTCCCCCTCTATTACCTCCCTAAGGCTTCCTCTTGAATGGTGGTTTCCCTTTTTCCCTTAGCACCAAATTAGAACTTTAATATTTAATGTTTCTTTGCCTTTCTTCCTCTTGGATAAGTATTCCTACCAAGTCTTCAAATGTCGTACCCTTATCCCTTGCTATATGACCTATGATGAACATTTGACACTCATCTAGATTCCATTTGAGGTTATAGTGATTAGGTCAGTGATACATTTTTCTTCACCTATATCTCCAAAAGTATCTTTAAATTACTTAATTCTTGAAATAAAACTACTGGTGCTTTGATTTTATTCCATTTTAATAGACAAAATATTACTCTTTATAGATAGGAGTCAAATTTTATTCTTCAACTCATACAAATCCTTGAGCATTGTCTAGGTATCATTTAATGTCTTGCAATCTTTGATATGCAGTATAATATTTTCTTTTACGGACATTCTCAGAAGAACTTTCACCATAGTCTCTCTCTTCTCCCAATCTTGAATTGATTTAGTTTTAGGTCCTACAGCTTTCTTTGGCTTCACTTCATCACCACTTTCTATTGACTAAATATTGTATCCTTCCATCAATATTTTTATTTTAAACTTCCAATTCACATAATTAGTGCCATCGAACTTGGTTTCTTTGTTTAGGTATGATTCTTATAAAAAATAGCCATATACAACTTTCAAATTAATAAAAAGTTTTTGAGGCCACATACAACAATGGACTATTTAAAAAGAATCATAAATAACTTAAGAAAAGCTAAAATAGCATCAAACTAGGTTTATGCAATTTTGTAGCAGTTGATTTTGTACCTACTTCTTACTTAGTTCCACATCTTCATGCATCAAGGCTATAAAATTCTATGATTTGTCCAGTCTAGTAACTCTGCAATATACATACTCCAAAATTCACATGGCTGCAACCTTATATATAACTATGTTTTCAATTTTTATTATTTTTAGATAGAGTTAACATGGAGTGAAAGAGAGCGGCCTAACATGTTAATATCAATAGGATCGAGCCTAAATATATACAAGCATCCACTAACACTCTAGTCCTAGACCTTACAAATCTCGCAATTTAACGAAGATTTAAATAAAAAACACTATAATGGAATCTATCCACAAATTTGCATGAAGGAGTCTGACGTGAAGTTCACCATCTAATAACACATTTTTTTCCCAATTGTTTCCTTTATATTCATGTTCTCTTCTTCTCATTCAGACATTCTTGATGGATGTATATACAAAAATAAATAAATATATACACCTAAATACCACTTTTGTTTATGTATATATAATGTTATTCTTTATTAGATTGACAGGGATTTCAAGAACCCACGAGGATTTAGACCCTCGCTTTGTATTCTAGCAACATATCTCGAGGAAATAAAAAATGGCATTGTTGCATGACCATCAACATATTGTAAAGTTTCATTTTCCATTACATTAAAAAAAATTGATCACTCGTCTACACATAATAGCTTAGGGAACATAGAACATCTTCATTATATAGTGGGCATATCCACTCTTCACATAACACACAACACACTTCTGACAAAAAAAACCCCACATTCAGATAATAAATGTATACGACACTCATTTAGATCTAACTAGATATGTAACCCTTGTTTTGACCCAACCAATTACATGTGAGCTCACTTCACACGACCTACATCAACTTACTCAACCCTTGTTTGCATCTACATATACATTCAATGCCCTTGTTCACAACAAAAATAACTCGAGTTTTTCCAATGCACCATGGACAGGGTTGACCCAACTTTAAATGTTGAATAAATGGTCAAAATGTACAATCACATTGGCTAGAATAGTCGATGGACTAGTTAAAGTGCATTCCTTCTAGGCTTATATTCATGCTGGTACCTGGATCAAAATATCTACCATGATCAATATCAATCGTATTCAACTCAACAACATCTACACAACAATCATTTGTTGCATTGTCCTCCACATAGCTCTAAGAAGTGGGTCACACACCAGATTCACAATAGCCAAACTAAGCTCCATCCTCACGACCCTTAATATGGATTTGATACCAACTCATAAATGGATGACCAAATATGAGAAAAGTTGCAACTCACTTGTGAGACAATCGCTCACTCGAGAGGCTATACCACTGAACACTCACTTGCATTCACTGGGACAAAAAACTCTTACACGTATTGAATTACATTATTATTGAACAGATTCCTAGAATATAAGATTTTCTAATTGATCAATGATTAATTAGGTAAATATTTCTAACAATACATAATTGCTTCTAATTATAGGATAATATTATATGTTTATGCATTATTCCAATAGTCACAAGTCGTGAATTATGTCAAAGATAACGAAGGTTATTGGAAACTTGGTGCTACCTGATTTTATGGTAGCATAGATGTATCAGTGAATGGATAAAAAATCAACGGAAAAAGTCTGATTGATTCAATGATTGAGGTGTGTAGATAATGAATTCTCTACAAAGGTGTGTAGGGATTTCTATGTTATTTTGGATTTGGGTACGCCAACTAGGAGGCAAGCTATTTCTATATCTATTTCACAGATTGACATGGGGATGGGAGGTGAGGTGAGGAGGAGGAAAATCTACTATTGCATAATCTATAGGTCGAGTCGACAATGTGATTGACAAGATGACTGAGTCCATGCTTGTGGAAACGCTTTCTCTATTTAGAGAGATAAATAATATAACATTGTACCTGCAATGGAAATACTATGTTCATGTATTTCATATGGCCAAGGACGGTTCTATTAAACAATTGTTTGATGCCTAGTGCCTCCTTCCATCTCTGGATTTCATGAGAAATGGCTGCCATGGATGTAATCAGAGCATGGTATATGTGGATACTAATGAATATAGAGAGAAAATGAAGTTCACAAGGAGTGTTTTTGGTGCATCAAACTACAAAGACTAGAGTGTGTGTTTGTAGAAAAATCTGGTTTCATTACGAGAGTTTTGTGTCTCTTTTATTTTGGATACATTTAGTAACACATTTTAGAACCCACATGAAGGATACCTATGAGAGAAGGAAAAATGGTTCCTTGGCATGTAGTTATAGCTACATGTCAAATTCAAGTGGAGCCATCCTTCAAAGACAGCCATTGTGCTACCCGCTTAGAGGAGAATCCATGTGTAGGAAAAAAGTTGTCTACTATGATGTGTTGAGTTTGTCATTTATCAATCCGTAAGAGTATGTGACTAGGTTCTCTTGTGAAGCCACAAAAAAATTTCTAGAGTAAGCTGAGATTATCTCGGTAATTCAATTTACAAGCTGGTGGAAATGGCCTGAATTCAAGAGTCCAAATGATGTCCAAAGAAAAATAATGGTCATATTTATGGATAATTACATGCTCACAGTAAAGGAAAGAATTATAAACAAAGTTAAAAGATAATTTGTTATTGTGTGGATAAAGGAAAACATGTTGAATATTTCGCACATCCAATGTATGAAGTAAAAGTTGGACAGTATGACACATTGAAAAAAACTTCATAAGTTGAAATCAAGATTTTTTAAATGTTTATGTGGGGTTTTATCTTGTCAAGAGGAAGTTGAGTCATATTACATGTCTCATCTTGAAAAATAGTTGCGGTGAATGATTGGTGTTACCAAAATCTCAATTCTAAATTTATCTTGAAGTTTTGAAATTTCTTGAAAATAAACAATATTTCATGTCATTAGAACACATTATCGTAAATTTGGTTTTCATTGTAGTGACATTTAGTATGACAAACTATTGTCACATGTTTGAGTGTGTGTTGGAACTAGTCATTCCAAAAATACATAAGTTTTACTATAAGAATGGTTGAGTAGTAGATATCATGAATATATGGAGAACTATGCGAAATACAAAACCTTCATCATGTGAAATGAAGATACAAATTAAGAAACCAAATATGTCCATGATTGTAAACGAATAATATTTTTTTCTCGTCATGTATGTCATGTAACTTTTGTTTGTTTTTGTAGTACTGCATGGGAGTGCCAATTAAGAGTCGCATAGTAATAAGTGTTGTAGCTAGAATTGAGTTATAGCTATATGTTTTTGTTCCATGTGCTATATGTTGAATGTTGCACTATAAGTCCATTTTTGCTTGTGCATAGAGAATTTAATATTGAGATGGATACATCCAACATCCAAAATTCTTTCTTAGATAAATGGTGAATATAATGGATGACACCCATATATCTTAATAGATGGAAACAGGTCCATAGGATGGTTAGTTAATCAATTATCATGGTCATATTGATGTTGAGATCTAGAGTACAACAAGTTCCCAGTTAATCAGAGGTATTATAGCCATGGTTTGTTTCAAACTGATACAAGACACAAGATCATTTTATTCGATAATATGTGGAGGTTAATACTATTCATTGAATACGTTGTTTGACAAATGAGAAAATTGCAAACATCTTCACTAAAGAACTTGAAAGAGAAAAGTTTTAATTAGAATGATGGTTGGGCTCATTAACATCCCCTCATATTAAGGGGTGAATGTGATATGTAAATATAAGAAATATGAACCAATAGAACATGAAGAGACATTAGACCTTGGAATTTGCAACTAAAGGTCATTACATTTTGTATATATATGTATGATTTTCGAATGGAAAATAAATCTATTTTGGGTGTTACTTCACTTGGTAAGAAAATGTGCATTGTTGGTTCTTGTCAATATAAGATTTGTATCATATTTAGTTTATATCGTTTTTTTGAATCCTGCATTTTCCATAATTCCATTTTCTTTGTCATCTTTTCCTCTAACACTTACCATAACATTGTTCCTTTCTTACCCTTGCATCTATTCTTTAATCCATGAGAAAATTATTCAACTAGTCATAGTAAATGGTAATGACACTCATATCTTATTAATAAATTAGCTGCAAATTAGTTTCCCAATGTTATTTTTGGGGAACAAACAATAAGCAGTGAATGAACCATGGAGTGTCATCTCTCTCTTTCCGTATTAACATATTTCATCCTATCGTGAACATGTCACATGTCAATTCATAGTTTTTTTATTGCATGAGTAATGATATGTGTCTATTTGTTAAAATTAAATGCATGTTATAGCTTGAGCATATAATATGATTATTGTTTCAGGACATTTGTGTGTCTTTCAACAACTTAGTATGTAATTCATGGAATCCTACTTTTAACATATATAGTGGGAACAAAATATGTAATTAAATAATTGAATGTAATCCAAAATTTCACTTATCTCCCACAAGTTTCGTGAAGCTCATAAAAAGGATAAATCATATTTTTTCCTTATTCCACATAAATCTATTTTATGACTAAATTTGGGATTGATTACTGTTGGTGAAAGTTTATATCCTCTATGTTTTTCATGAAGTTATAATGCGAACATTCATTAAAAAAGGCATCACAAAATCTAAAATTGTGATTACAACAATGAGAATTTTGATTCTTTTCATTCATTTTATAGCATCATTAGACCCTCACTCCTCTTTCCTCTATAATGATCATTCACATTTTCTCAAATTCATGTATATTTGTCTATCACGCTCTTTCACTTTTTGCTTCTTATTTGTAGCACCACTGATATCTATGTGACAATACTTGCAATTTTTTTAGAGTGCCCCATAGATCTCTTCCTCTTCACCTCATCACAAGCCCATGATTAAGGAGATGTATCCTTTGTAGCATCAATACTTGGAACAACATTTCTAAAGTTTGGTGATATTCATACGAAAATATAGGGATACAGTAATATAATTTTTATTATCATCAAACTTATTTGTTATAGATTCAGCTCTAACATCACATGATTTTATGCATTTTTTTCATGGTTTGAAAAACAGAGTGAGTGATCAATACCTTCAGTAAGAACAACCTAGATATTAAATAGTTGATGTAGTCACGTTAATTTATCATGTTCTTACAACCTACAATACAAGTAGAATTATGACCTTTTAGAAAAGGCCTAAATATCTATTACAATTTATTTTCTTTTGATATCTAGAATGAATGTGACTCCTAGGGTTAAATGAGATGAGAGGCACAAAAATATTTGATTTTATGATCATGTTTAAATTTCTTTGTTACCATTTTAACAATTTGAAATTCCCTTAAAAAATGGGTTCAATGTGTATGTATATAACTTCTCAAAATATTATTTCACTTCCAAGCTAGGGTATAAATCTTTGTTTGAAGACAACATTATCGATCTAAAGTTGTGGCACTAGATATTTATTTGGAAATTCAACACTCTAATTAGAACAAAGCTTTACTTGTGGATTTCTAGGTCCCTATACTACTAGTGTAACCCTTTATTGTTATTAGTACAACCCCCTTATTGTATTATTGTGCCCATATAGTCCACATGTTGCTATTATTATGCCCCATAGAAGCCCACTATTATTGTTCTTGTGCCCCTACAATATTGTTGTTATGTAAGCTCTGATTTTATTGGGACACCTTAGACTCCTATATATAGAAAGGAGGTCCTGTCATTTGTATCATCCAAGAATTGTTCATTTGTGTAATGTAAACGATGTTGGCCCCTCTAAGAGGATGATTTCTAGGTTGTTGATCTATATTTTCTATCTTTTTGTGAGTTGCTTTCATAACATTTTGTATCAGAGCTTTGGATTCTAGGGTTTCACTGCCCCAAATAGGTCATCGTTGAATTTTCGCTATAAATTTTCCTGTAACGTTTCAAAAGCTAAAACAAAAACCCGTTTTAGCAAAAATATCTCTAAACCTTGGGGCCGAATTTTAGATCTTCTTTCACTATATTTTTGGAGCTACAATCCAAGACATTTAGGGTTTCTACAGGCTCCTGAATTACATCACAAACAGGTGACCTTGGAAAAATCATCATAACTTTCTCTCTGAGCATCAGATTGAAATTTTGTCAGAATTAATAGAAAGAGGATGAACTTTACTTTTCAGTGTATTGCTTTTAGGTTCGAAGGTCAAAACGATGAGATGTGGATGGTCATACAAGTTCGCTCTACTGAACTAGTCTATAATTAGGTCATCATAGGAAATTTTGCATAACTCTTTATTGAAGAATCCAATAATGATCAAACTAGTGGGGTTAGAAAGAGGACTTAGAGAGCTACCACAAAACACACTTTTAGAGCTTGGAGATATGAAATTATAGATTTACAGTCGTTTCAATATCAAGCTCCTAAAATCAAGAATAGGTGATATGAGGAAGTTTGATGGCAAGGATCTGATAAATTGGATACTATAGATGGAGCAATATTTTTATCTACATGATGTACAATTGTCACAAAAGGTACATATTGCATCTTTATATTAAGTATTGAATCAATTTTTATGGTATAAAGGGCTTTGTTCTCGTAAACCACCTGTCAGTTAGTCAACTTTCATGGAGGAAATGATAGAACATTATGAGGATCCAAAGAGAAACACCTTCTTTATCCAATTGATAAATATTAGACAAAAGGGTTCAATGGCAGATCACATTGAGGACAACCAAAAATTAAATATAAAGGTAAATGATATTCTAGAGAAGTGAAGGATTCGTATCTTCACAGGGACTTTAAAGGATAACATTCAACATGAGGTTTGTCTTTGGGAACCTGATTCATTGGAAAAGGCATTCAGGTTGGCAAGAAAAATTGAAAGCATAATTATGGAAACAAGGAATCGTACCACTCACAACTATAAATATGGATGTGTTTTTGCTCCTAGCCTTCCACAACCTACAAGGTTTACACCAAAACAATTGGAAGAAAAAGGAAGAAAAGGCTTTGTTACATTTGTGATAGAAAATACACTAAAGGTCATAAGTGTGCTGAGAGGAAATTATTTTACATAGAATGTGAAGAGGAGGAAGAAAAGAATCAAGAAACAACAAAAGAAGAGGATATACCCCAAGAACCAACCTCGAAGAAAAAAAAAATGAATCAGACCATATCTTGTAAAGAATTAGCATGAATTACCACTCCTCAAACTCTCAAGATAGAAGGACATATCAAGAATAAAAAGGTTCAAGAAGTGGAAGATCACCTCGAGCATCAAGAAATGAATCTGACCATATCTTGTAATGTATTGGAAGGAATTACCACTCCTCAAAATCTCAAGATAGAAGGACATATCAAGAAGAAAAAGGGTCAAGCAACGAAAGATCACATCGAGCATCAACAACAATTTCTCCAACTTTTAAAGGATAACCCCACTATGGCAAAGAATAGAATGAAACAACAGTAAGATCAATATCATAGCAAAAGAAGTTTTGATGTAGGTGATTGGGTATTTATAAAAATACAATCATAGAAACAAATTTCCCTCAAGCAAACTAATAAGGATAATAAATTATCACCAAATTATTATGGTCCATACAAGGTGTTACAAAAGATCGGTACTATGGCATAGAAATTGGAGCTTCTTGCATCTTCCCGAGTGCACCCAGTTTTCCATGTTTCATGGTTAATGAAGGTTATAGGTGAGAAGATATCAGTTCAAACAATATTGCAAGAACTTGACGAGGAATGACACTCATATTAGAACCCAAAGCAGTCACAAAAGCAAGAAATCGATCGCTACGGAATCGATCAATTTCAGAGTATCTCATCAAGTGGAAGAACTTGCCCGCTAAAGATTCCACATCCAAGGATGAGAATTTTATACAAAAGCATCCAGAACTACTCAAGCATTGAGGACAACTCTTTTTCAAGGATAGGGGCATGTTAGGTCCCTATACTACTAGTGTGACCCATTATTGTTATTAGTGAAAACCCCTTATTGTATTATTGTGCCCATATAGTCCTCATGTTTCTATTATTATGCCCCATAGAAGTGCGCTATTGTTATTGTTGTGCCCCTACAATATTATTGTTATGTAGGCTTTGATTGTATTGGACCCCTTAGACTCCTATATATATAAAGAGGGTCTTGTCATTTGTATCATCAAAGAATTGTTCATTTCTGTAATTTAAAGGAGGTTTCCCCCTCGAAGAGGCTGATTTCAAGGTCGTGGATCTATATTTTCTATATTTTTGTGAGCTGGTTTCATAACATATCTCTCATCGAGAAATTTCCTACTTGGGATGTTCCCATTAAAGGAGGTTGGGTTGGGCCAAACAAATTCCATTGTAGTTATGTCGATGAGGTTATTGATATCATATGGAGAATGTTTTGGTTGATTATTTTAGATTTTGGTTTTTGGATAGGTATGTTAAAAGTTTCCAAGGTAGTCCCTTTTTCTTTTCAAATTTCTTATGGATAGCTTAGAATCTATGTATTTTATAGGATTGGTTCATACCTCCTAAATATTGTGTAACCAAGATCATCTCTATTTCTATGGAATTTTGATCAAAACCAAATAAATCACTCACAAGATCTCCTCAAATTCTTGAGTTGGATTATGATGTGCCACACGGTGTCTTTACGAGGTCATTCGAGGTTAGTTGCCTCATTGTAGGGAGAGTGTAGTTCTCCATTTTAGTCATTCACATTTTATGTATTACATATATTCCCTAGGCTATGGGTCCAACAATAATGTTGAATTCATTTATCTTTGGTTTCTCTAAGAGATACCTCGAAAGGAGGTAAACAGTATCAATCTCGAGACCATATTACACGACATTGATTAGGTATTGCACTCCTTTGAATGGATTTCATATTTCCATATACTTCATAAACTTATTGAGGAAGTTAATGCCTTGTCTAAAGAATATCTCTTGCTACAAAGTGAGTTTGCTTGCCTTTAAGACTTTAATGGAATCGAGATGGAGTTCATGTAGATGAGGCTTTGATATGTTATAACTTTTATCAATATAGAAGTCCATGGCTTTTCAGTTTTATGTATTTTTGAATGAGTGAATTAAGCAGAAGCATATGTTAGTCTTTAAGAATGTATATATTCTTCTTCTAAATATACAATTTTTTTTCTTGTATCAAAAATTAAATGTTATATTTATTATTAATGTTTTTATTGAAATGTCAAGTAGAAAAATATTATTTAAAATAAATTTTGTTAAAATGTATGTTTAATTTTTTCTTTGTGAATTAAAATATAATTTAAAATTTTACCTCGAATTAAATATATATATATATATATATATATATATATATATATATATATATAGATATATATATATATATATATATATATATATATATATATATATATATATATATATATATATATATATATATATATATATATATATTAATTTTTTTATAATGAATTAATGTTATATTTATTATTAATTCTTTTATTAAAATTTCAAATAACTTTATTCAAAATACATTTTTTCATTAATCACATCATTGGTTTTGAGTCAACTTTTGGAAAAAGCCCTATCTCACATAAGGTATAAATAACATAGATGTATCATGTCTGTTATTTATACTTTATGTGAGATCTCAGTTTTCATCCTTGTCCTCACGATGAATCACAAAAAGTTAACTCAAAATCAATGATCTGATTAATCAGAAATGCATTTTTAATAATGATATAGATCATAGAATTCTGAAATCTATATCCAATAACTTAATTAATTAAAATTAAAATATTTATTTAAAATAAATTTTGTTAAAGTATATATTTAATTTTTATTATTTTCCATTAAAATATAATTTTAAATTTTAATTCAAATTAAATAAAAATATATATCTTAAATCTAAAATTAAAAATAACCTAGAACATTTATATTTTAAATATTTTATTAATTATAAAAACATACTTGTTTTAATAATTAAATATTATATTATAAATCATATTTATAAATTATAAATTAGTTTTTCCTCTTTATGTCTTTTTTGAATGAGAATGTATGATGAATAACTCTGGAGAGTTATTTGAATGAGAATGTATGATGATTAACTTTGGAGAGTTTCTATATGTTCCAATATGTTTCTTGTCATTAGAAATTCCATGGCCCTATAGGAATAAGTCGTTGAACATATAAACTTAAAGAAGGCCCTTTAAAATATTTCAACATCTTTTAACATTCAAATGCTAAACTTCATAAAATACGAAGAGAAGAGTTTTGGGCAATATAAGATGAATAAACTACAAAATTAAATATCCAAGTTAGAGTGAATTTCTGTATTTGAACGGTAATAAATATGTTACATAATTTCTAATTATACTTGAAAAGAAATTTAAGATTGCGTAGTTTCTACGAAACTCCTATTTCCACCTCTATAGCATTATAAATGCCCTCTGACATGGGAGGGAAATACCGCTCGCCCTTTGAGTGACTATTTCCACCTCTATAGCATTATAAATGCCCTCTGACATGCAAGGGAAATAGCGCTCGCCCTCTGAGTGACAGCACATGAACAAATGAATGGAGCGTGGAGAGAGAGGGCAAGCGCTATTTCCCTCACATGTCAGAGGACATTTATAATGCTATAAAGGTGGAAATAGGAGTTTATGTAGTTTCTACTCATGCTTCTTTAATGACCGAATCAATAAACAACAATAATAATGATATTAATAATTCAAGTTTGATCCATTCTGACAACCATCATTATGAGCGTTCACATACCAGAAATGTCTTTATAGAATACCTTGTTACGAACGAGTTTACACTCGAGAGTTGTTGACATGATTATTGTTAAATTCATAGAAGAACATGTAAATGTTGACATGATTGGTAATATAATGTCATGTCTTTAAAAAATATGTAATGGTATGTGAAAAAACAGGTTAACATTTTGGAATTTCCATTCTGTACAAGTCTTCCACCTTGAAAAGCGATTGCATTTAGTAAAAAATAACGCTATTTTAAGATTGGAAAAATGCACAGACAAACAACGCAACCACCATGCATATTCATTTTTTATTCATTCGCACTTTTAAAATAAATTCTCCTCCTTTTCTGGTCATAATGAGTGACTCGTTGACTCTAACAAGGAGCCACTGTTGTGGCGCTAGTCCCTGCCGGTTAAGAAAAGTGTTTGGTAAGTTATTATGATGAGATTTAATAGGTGTTTAATTTGCATTATTATTAGAGCTAGTTTGCATTACTAGTGTGTTGTAGGCATGCTTATTTGTATTAAGATTTACTGAATTGGATAGCAAATTGTTGTATGGACTTTTTGGCTTTATGCAAAGAGTAAAATATAATGAACTTTGCGTTTGTTAAGAACTGTGGTAAATGTAAAAATAGTTTTAGACATAATTTTCCAATGTGTCATGATTTAGAGAGTGTTTAGATTAATAATTAAAATGTAATAAAATTTGAGAGTGAAATATGGAAACCTTGACGGGGAAAAACTATAAAGGGTAATAATAATGCATTACAATATACGAAGAATTAGAGAGTGTTAAAGTAAGCAATGTATTTTAATAAGCATGAGGTATAAAATATATTTAAATGCATAATAATGAATTCATGTTGCATAAAAGATAGAATTTTGTTTTTTTTTTACATTTGGATATTATGGAAATATCCATAAAATGATAATGAGCAAATAAACATTTATATGAATATAAATTTGTTAATTGAATCTGTGGTGGAGAGTGTTATGATTGTCGAAATTCAAGGAGGAACTTAAGCATTTAAAAATTAAGTTGTCCAATTACTAGTTAGCAAAGAAAATAAACCCAGCATCTAATTCCTAATTAGTGATTTGTTGCATTTAATTAGTAATTTGCTGTGATGCAGAAGGTCATGACTGTTGGTCTTTTTTGTAATTTTGGGTTAGTAAATATAGTATCTAAGTACAATAGCAAAGCAATTTTGATAATTTTATTTTATAAATTAAAAACTAAAATGAAAAGATTAAAATTAAAAAAACATTTAAATTGTACGAGTTGAAATGTAAATTGATCATGAGCTACAAGAAAAAAAATCATTATCTTTTGGTGTTGTATACTGTTGCTTTTTGCAATATCTGTGTTCCATTTAAGCAAGTTAGTTTTCTTATTGAAAGTTTTTCAAAGTATAATGAAGGCACTTACATTACAGATAAACAGATGCCATTAAACATAGTTGTTTTCCTATTTTGTGATTATCTTAATTAGGAAGTATAGTTTGATATAATTCATTTATTTGATATAACATAAGCATAGGAGATATGATGTCATATAGAATGACGAAATTTGGGATAATTGAAAATAATAAAAGAATGGAGATTGACTATAGCATTTCAAATTACTCTATTTATTAGTCAGAAATAATGTTTTGACACTTCAAATTATTCTATTTATTACTTAGAAACTATTTATTAGTTAGAAATAATGTTTTGACAGTTCAAATTACTCTTTATTAGTTAGAAATAATGTTTTGAAAACTTTATTTTTTAAAAGTTATTATGTTATTAAACTTTATACCTTAGAAACTATTTATTAGTTAGAAATAATGTTTTGACAGCTTGATTTTTTAAAAGTTATTATGTTATTAAAGTTTATATCTGGTAACAAGAAAGTAATACAACTGGAAGGAATGATATTACATGTTATGAATTATGAAAGCCATATTCAATTAATACTGTTTTAAATAAGAAATAGATAACAGTTCATTTCAATGTGCGAATCTTTTTATTCAAGGAATTTTATTTCTTTGTGATTGGAAGTGTAGTCTTTGCATCATGAATACTGAATAATAAAAATATTATAGGAAATTTATACTTAGTTAAAACTATAAATAATTTAATAGTTATAATTAAATATAAATGAATAAGAGGTATTTAGTATTATATGGGTAATTTAAATCATAAAATGCATTATTTATTTAAACAATGCAAGATAGAGTGTGATATTGCAATTAAATAAAAATAAATAATAATATTTTTATATTAGATCAGAGATATTGAAATTTAATTAAACATTAGCATAATGAATCAAGAGCCATAGAGACAAAATAAATAGTGCCAATGCAATTTTTATTAACTAATAATTAATGCATTAAACATTGGCATAATGAAAAAATATTGGACCAGAGATATTGAAATTTAATTAAACATTAGCATAATGAATCAAGATCCATAGAGACAAAATAAAAACTGCCAATGCAATTTTTATTAAGTAATAATCAATGCATTAAACATTAGCATAATGAATCAAGAGCCATAGAGACAAAATAAAAACTGCCAATGCCAATTTTTATTAACTAATAGTTAATGCAACATTCCACTAAATGAATGTTCACATACAAGATGATCATTTAAGAAAATAGGATTTGTGCTACAACATTTTGCCTTCTGTCAATACAATGTCATTTTGGCAGCAATTACAGCAGTTCATTCCAAGTCTGCATGTTTCAAAAATTTCAGTTGAAGGGGATCCCATGGAATTTGGAGAAATTTATGCTTCTTTATACTAGCTTAACTGCTGAATTTTAACAAGATCATTTCCAGACTTTCCTAGAATGGCTGCAACTGTGCGTTCAGATCCTACAACTTCAACTGTGTGTTCAGATGTTACAACTTCGACTGTAGCTTTTGTGATAAGCTGACCAGCTGCTGTGACACTGCCAAAGGTGATATACGATGTCAAGAACATTAGCACAGAAATACTGATTAGCAAAAGAAGTATGATAGTAGCAATTGACAAAATTTTGCAAATGTTATGTACCTTTCAAATCTGGCAGAAGTCTGTTGACAAAGAATTGGGTCTTCAAACTGAAAGAAATTGCCAATACTGTTTAGCCAGACTGCCAAAGGTGATATACAATGTCAAGGACATTAGCACAAAAATAATGATCAGCAAAAGCATTATGATAGTAGCAATTGACAAAATTTTGCAAATGTTATGTACCTTTCAAATTTGGCAGAAGCGTGTTGACAAAGAATTGGGTCTTCAAACTCGGAGAAATTGCCAATACTGTTTATATTGCGATTTGACTGAATTTTGAAACAAAGCATATAGTTAGTTAGTACTGCAGCGGTTCATGTTTAGAGACAGATTTATGGTTGTCACACTGCCAAAGGTGATATACAATGTCAAGGACATTAGCAGAGAAATACTGATCAGCAAAAGCACTATGATAGTAGCAATTGACAAAATTTTGCAAATGTTATGTACCTTTCAAATCTGGCAGAAGTCTGTTGACAAAGAATTGGGTCCTCAAACTCAGAGAAATTGCCAATACTGTTTATATTGCAATTTGACTGAATTTTGAAACAAAGCATATAGTTAGTACTGCAGGGGTTCGTGTTTGCAGACAGATTTATGGTTAATTATCTTAAATAGAAATTTAATTGAATCAAGGAATCTGCTTTTGTTGTAAGAAATCAAAATCAAAAATTAGGAACATAGGGACAGTAGACGAATTGTTGGCAAATGTTGGAAAATGTTGGAGGGAGATCAAGAACTGCATACAAAATTGGTGCACTTGTTTGCTATGGATTGCCTAAAATTTTAATCAGTGATTCAGATTTTCCTGGGCTAACTTCAAGAAGATTAACTTTGGCATCAGAAATATGACCATACAAAGAAAACATGATCAGTAAATAAAGTGTGTTGATAACAATGCATCAACAATTAGAGCTTGTTATTCGAGCATGCAAGAGTCCATGGTTATTTGAGCATTATAAGTTAATGGCATTCTGGTTGAATACTGAGGGTTTGTCTTAACTGTGGTTGGCATGCACTATGGTGGTCTGATTGGCGGGCAGCTGTTCCTGCTCGAGATGCTGGAAAGTTCGGCTTGGGTTTTACTGTCTTCGTGGCCTTTGGGGTGGTATTGTTACTTGCTTGTTTAGCTCTGCAGACTGTGTGATTTTTCGTCTGTGGTGGAGTTCCTGGTTGCTCTATTGTTAGTTGCTTGTTTAGCTCTGCAGTCTGTGCAACTTTTCATCTGTGGTGGTCTTGTGGGCGGACAACTGTCCCTGGTCGAGATCCTGGAGAGTTACTCGACTTGGGTTTATTGTCTCTTCGTTTCCCTCAAGAGTCCATGGCTATTTGAGCATTATAAGTTAATGGCATTCTAGATCGCTGACTTAGGGTTGACCGTGGTGATATCGGGAAATATTTGAGCGTTTTTCCTAAGTGAGAATAAGGTTTACGGGGCGGCAACGGTTGGGGGTCATATTACGTGCTTCGCATGGTTCGAGGCGAGTGGCACGTGGCGCGCGTGAGGGGCACGTGGTTGCATGCGGTCTGGTGGTGTGATCAGCGGCCAGGTGTCCGTCCTCGAGATGGTGGAAGGCATGGGGTGTGTTTTAGTGTGTTCGCGGCATTTGAGTTGGTATTGTTCGGTGCGATGTTTCGTCTGCGGTAGAGGTCCTGCCTGCCCGGGTATTGTTGCTTGCAGTCTGTGCGATTTTTCGTCTGTCGTGGAGTTGCTGCCTGCTAGGTGTGGCTTTGGTGAGTTCGGCGATGGCATTCTGTGGCTTTGGTGAGTTCGGCGATGGCATTCTGGTTTGCCTTCTGCTTAGATACTGAGGGTTTCTCTTACGTGCATGCAAGAGTCCATGGTTAGTTGAACGTTATAAGTTAATGGCATTCTGGTTGAATACGGGGGGTTTTTCTAGTCCATGGCTGTTTGGGCATTATAAGTTAATGGAATTGTGGTTGAATACTGAGGTTTTGTCTTAGCTGCATGGGCTTTATGCAAATTTGGGTAAATATCTGCGTGAAGCTATGATTGTTAGTTGTATTGTTTAGAGGTTAAGTTCGGCTACTGCATTATAAGTTAATCGCATTTGGATTATGGATATTGGACTTTGATATTACTCCTAGAACGGAAGGTTGCTTTGTTGACTAAAGTTGCATAAGACTAAAACACATGCCTAAGATGGCTTGTTGCAGCTTTGCAATGTTGAGGAGATCTGTTTTGATTTGCAAAAACAATGTATTAGAAAGCGAGTATTGTACATACCTCAACCAATTGATCACTTTCGAAAGCAGACCGAGGGAGCTGTTCTCTTTGTAATATTCTAATATTGGCAGCTGTTGCGTGCCTCATATCAGAAGTCGGTACAGCATCCCTGTTAATTAGACAACAGAATTTCAAAATAAGATCAAGTTGCTGAAACGTACTTTATCATATGCAATCCTATTACTGGTTACAGAACTCTATCTGTGATCAAACTTCAGATTCATGCTAACTAGCTAAACATGAGAATGCAGAAGGAAAGATCAAAAGTCTGAGGCTACAAAGCCATAAACCTTTGGCACAAAGCCTGTAGCATGTGCTTTTCAATGAGGTCTAATAGAAACATCGGCTGGAAATATTGCAGAATGCTCAGGATGTAGGCAATTAAATGCAAACAACCGACTAGAAGTTTTAGACAACAGTGTGTGTGAAGTGCATTTCAAATCATATAAAAAATGAAATGGGTTGAGGTAAACTTACTGGTTGGACATTCTTTATCATGGTTATTTTAAAACGCCAAATAAACCTTATTCTCCGCCCCGTAAACCTTAATTTGACTTAGGAAAAACGGCAAATATTTCCAAATATCGCTGCGGTCAACCCAAAGACGGCAATCTATCGATCGCCTATAGTCCCCGGCAGGGACTAGTAACTATGTGTCATGATCTTTGTTTTTTATTGTCGAGCCAAATGAATGCAATTAAACTAAAACAGAATGCACACAGAATCCAGACTAACACGCAGCAAAGTTTTAGAGCCATATATGTAAAAGCAAGTAAAGCAGAAAATAAAGGTACTTTCACGGTGAACTGTGAGCGGTTCTGTTTTAGAAGATAAAGAATTACAAAAAAGTCATTTCTATCTATATCTGAATCCAACAGGATTTGATCCGGTGCTCCATGCGATGGAAAAATTTGACAACTTAGGTAAGCCAACAGAAATATTTGGGAAAGAATAAACACATGTAACATCATCATGATGCTCTGTGACGAATTGCACTTTGTATCATCAAGTGCATTTGCTCATGCAAATAAACTAGTTGAGTCAAAACAGTAGTCAAGTTATGCAAGACTGAAATAACATGGAAGTGTAATCTAAAACATCTGAACTCAATTTTGCATGTAATAATATGTTGAGCCATAAATAAAACAAAGATGTTTGGATTAGGTATTTGCAAAAAAACCTGAAATAGTTGCAAACAGAAAGAAGCATCAAATAGTTGCAGATTGCACTTGACTTATGTGAGCAGGGAAGAGCACAATTTCAATATAAGATCAAGCTCCTTAAACGTGTTTTATCGTATGCAATGCTATTGCTGGTTACAGAATTGTATTTGCAATCAAACTTCAGATTCATGCTAACTTGAGGCTGTTTCTAGCCTGATTGAAGCTGTTTTTCTTCTGATGCATGACCAAGCAAAACAGAATGTCAACAATGCAGCAGAAGATTGAAACTGATATAAAAGTGGTTTGCAACATTAATGCAATTGATATATCTAGCCATTTAGCTAACCAACGTATGCAAAAGGTATCACCCCATAAACCTCGTTCAGACTCCTTTATATTTGTAGATGCAGAATAATGCATTTTATGAAGATATGTACCAATGTCATTAACACGATGTAACTCGTATAGGAACTGAGGTGCTAGCTCATATTGATATGAGTGTATTGCTTGAACGCCATTGTTCTTTAAGCAAAAAAGAAAGTGGTCTATTAATGCATTTCGTAATTCATTTGAAGTATAACGAAAATGTAGAAGCATTTCGAACAAGTCAAATGGACAATCTGCTATAGTATATGAAAATGCATTTAGCCTAAAAACACCATTTCTCTTTAATACAATGTCAATGTTGTCAGGCAAAACGCATTGCAATCTGAAGTTGTAATTGTCAACATCTATTATTTCTTCCATTATGTGCAATTGCTTACCAGGGTTGCCTTTTGCAATTGTCTTGTACAGCTTTGCAAAAAAATATTGATGAAGCTAGCAAAAACTGAACATGACTGACATTGACAGGCAACCAAACCTGCCTGAAGCTTGTCAACACCAAAATGTTTCCCAAAGAACAATGCCCCTTTTTCAAGAAAAATACCAATGCAAACATTTGGAGTTTTGTTGAAAAAGGGAGATCGTTCTTTGGGAAAGGCTTTGGTGTTGAGAAGCTTCACGGGGGTTTGGTGGCGTGATGTGACATATCTACAATTAAATATAGATATGTAAAAGGAGGAGATATATATAGCAAACATTAATATTTTAAATAGAAAATAGCATGTTTGTATAGTTGCCATACATACCTTTTCGAAGCAAGCGGTTGGGTTGCCTTTCCTAATTGAGTTATGTCGTCTATTTCTTGAGTTGTTTGTTTTGCTTTTCCAGGATTTATGCTATGTTATAGAATAGGAACATATATTGAGTTCAATTTCAAAGAGCATATAAAAGTAAACAGTTAACAAGGAACATTAAAACCATAGAACCATACATATGTAAAGATAGAATGGATATATAGTGAACATTAACATTCTAAATACAAATTGGCATATTTGTATAGTTGTTGTAGACATACCTTGCTGAACATTATTGTTCTAAATACAAATCAGCATATTTGTATAGTTGTCATAGACATACCTTTGCAAAACAAGTGGTTGGCTTGCCCTTTCTAATTGCGTTATGGATTCTATTTCTTCAATTGTTTCATTTCGTCTCTGAAGATTTAGGCTATGTTATAGAATAGTAACATACATCTAGTGCAAACTAGAAGAAAAAACTGAACAAGAACATTAAAACCATAGAACGATACATATGTAAAAATAAAAATAGAATGCATATATAGTAGACATTAATATTCTAAATACAAATTACCATTTTTGTGTAGTTCTCATAGACGTACCTTTGCAAAACAAGTGATTTGTTTGCGCTTTCTAATTGGCTTATGCATTCTATTTCTTGAATTGTTTCATTTCCTTTTTCAAGTTTTATGCTATGTTATAGCATAGCAAGACATATTTAGTACAAGTCAAAAGAACATATGAAAGTAAAACTTGAACAAGAAGACAAGATGCATGATTCATGGAAAAGGAAAGCCAAAAAGAATATACTGTGTTTGTTTATGTTGCATCTTGTTGTTCTTTTTTCTTGGTTGTTCTGTTCAATTGAAAAGGGTTTTACTAGTAGAATCTGCATGCATAAATAGATGGGGTCATATCTGCAAATTTATAATAGGATAGTTCTGTTCATTAATTGAAAAGACTGTGTCTGGCATAAGTTGCATTGATCAATACAGAACGCCATATATGCAAATGTAGAATGGAATGCATAGTATGTATGCTGTTATCACTTCGTTTACCACAAAAATATATTGCACTATGCTTTAGTAAAATAGATATGATAAAAGCAATGAGATATTGCAAAAATGTCAAAATTTGGAATTTTGTAAACTGTTTCATGTGTATATCATAGGTCAAGGAGAAGAGATATTATATCATGGTCAGACCAATATGCATCCAATACGAAAATTTTATAATTTATATTGCCTACATTTGCGCAAACATGGTCAATCAATGATTTGTGCATGATATTTTCCTTTATCAGTATCATTACTTCATGCTTAATGCAACTTGAGATGCACTTGAAATTTTTGAAGTCTTCATTTAAGTCGAACTAAGGTTTACGGGGCAGAAAGGGTTGGGGATCTTATTACGCGCTTTGCATGGTTCAAGGCGAATGGCACGTGGCGCACGTGAGGGGCACGTGGTTGCATGCGGTCTGGTGGTCTCATCGGCGGCGAGGTGTCTGTCCTCGAGATGCTGCAATGTTCAGCTTGTGTTTTACTGTCTTCGCAGCATTTGGGTTGGTATTGTTACTTGCTTATTTAGCTATGCAGTCTATGCGATGTTTGGTCTGTGGTAGAGTTGCTCTGGTAAATGTCTGCATGAAGCTATGATTCTTAGTTGTATTGTTTACAGGTTAAGTTCAGCCACTGCATTATAAGTTAATGGTATTTTGATATGGTTATACTATATGGATCTAAACAGAATTCAAGGATCAAGGAACCTAAACAAGGCATTGAGAACCAGATACGAGCAATGCATAAGCATAATTCCATAATGCTTCTCAACAAGATCCATCATTATGGGACACTGCAGGTATGATCCATATAAATCATGTACATGTAATATATTGAAAGGGCAGGTTTGGCAAACACAGCAACAATGTGCCTAAACAAATTGTCCCAAGACTATTGCCAATTGTCACATGTCAAAGAAGATGGCCAAAAATTACAGATCTTTGATGATTCACAAATTGTGGTGAAGATTCACAAATTATGGTGAATTGGATGAATTCAACAAATTGATTGGATAATTATAAACTTCAACCTATATTTGAGGAGATTCGACTTCGTTAGACAGAGTATTTAACAGATTATGTTTGAGCATGTTTACAAAGACACGAACATGGAAACTGATGGACTGTCAAAAGCAAGATTACACAAACACAGGAACATGGAAACTGATGGACTGGCAAAAGCAAGATTACACTTGGTAGCATGAGCTTGGCTGATTCAACAGATAGTGGAAGGACAGTTGATGGAATGTCTTTTAAATGCCAATATCTATGTATAATTTTTTATGGCACTGTTTATGAACATATCCAGGACCTGATTCTTCATCAGACAAAACTGGTTTCAAATCTCTGATGTATGTCAAAATGACGATGACAGTATAAGAATCTAAACAGAATTCAAGGATCAAGGAACCCAAACAAGGCATTGAGAACCAGATACGAGTAGTGCATAGGCATAATTCCATAATGATTCTCAATAATGGTGGGCAAAAGAGGAAAATTCTTTACAAAATATTTTACGATTTTATATTAAAAAATAAAATCTATTTCAAAATGAATGGATGAATTTAATTAATTCAATTGTTTTTAACTAGCTTATCATGTGATTATAGATACATGATAACAAGATCCATCATTATGGGACACTGCAGCTATGATCCATATAAATGATGAACATGTAATATATTCAAAGGGCACGTTTGGGAAACAGAGCAACAATCTGCCTAAGCAAATTGTCCCAAGACTATTGCCAATTGTCGCATGTGAAAGAACATGCTCAAAAATTACAGACCTTTGATGATTCACAAATTGTGGTGAATTTGATGAATGCAACAAATTGATTGGATAATTATAAACTTCAACCTATATTTCAGGAGATTTGACTTCGTTAAACAGAGTATTTAACAGATTATGTTTGAACATGTTTACAAAGACAGGAACATGGAAACTGATTGACTGTCAAAAGAAAGATTACACAAAGACAGGAACATGGAAACTGATGGACTGTCAAAAGCAAGATTACAGTTGGTAGCATGAGCTTGGCTGATTAAACAGAGAGTGGAAGGACAGCTGATGGAATGTCTTTTAAATGCCAGTATCTATGTATAATTTTTTATGCCACTGTTTATGAACATATCTAGCACCTGATTCTTCATTAGACAAAACTGGTTTCAAATTCAAAGCTTCGATATATGTTAGAATGACTATGATAGGGGTGTCATATTGACATTTTTTGAAACTGTTTATGAAACAAGATATGTTCCCAGCAATACTTTTATCACTTCCTATGCTTAAGCATATCTGTGAAATGCAGGAACATATATAATAAATGTAATTTTGTTTTCACAATAAAATAATTTTTCCTGTCTGAGCAGAATAAGGTAGTTGAACATCATATGAAAACCAATCTCGTTATAACTAGCTAACATGACATTTTAATCTAGGGTTTAAATACACAAAATGTCTTGATTCATCATTATACACAGCTACTTGCATGCATTACTCAACCTGTACTTGTTGGCATCATCTCAAATAATATTGTTGTTATGATTATAACAATTGATAATATTAATATTAATATTAATGTAAACACAAAATAAACAATGACAATTTCAGATTTGAATTCCAATATAATTGAATGACAGAAAAGATCTCAATGACTGAATACAGTTTAAATATCTATGTTTTTTAAAACAATCACAGAGCAACTCGACTATAAATCTAGAGTAACTGAACCATAAACGTACACAATGCAAAAATTAAAACCCTAACAAATTCACAAAAAGCAATTAATACAAAAATTGACAAAAAGCAATTAGTCGAATAACACCGTACCTGGAACAAAGCCGAGTATTCAAATTGCTTCTCGTCTAGACAAATTCATGCACAGCAGAGCCTGTACGAAGAACAACAACTTCACCTAGGGCATCTCAGCCCAAATGACAAGGAAGTCACATGGTGCTCGAAACTGACATTTATGGGAATTTCCATAAAACCGATGCAGGTAACAGAAACCCTCAGTATCACAGAAAAGCTTATAATTTTTGCAAACGAAACATTTCATCCAATATATAAGCAACAACAAACGAACAACATCTAGTACCAATATAGCAAACCTTGAATTCAGCACTTGTTAACAAAGCAAATGAACTTAACACTAACTAAATGAACTTAACAAAGTTGTTAACGAAGCAACCTTGCGTTCTAGCAGTAATATCAGAGTCGAATATTCATACATCGATAACAGAATTACAGACCTGAACAAACATTAAGGACCAAAGTAAACATATACATAAATTATACGAGCGAAAAACGCTGAATGCACGCCTAAGATAGGAAACCGTGCAGTTACAAAACAGACTGCAATCTTCAATATTTTAACATTTCAAACAGTTCAAAATCTGCAATTTATTTAGATGTTCATGTGCAAAAACAGTTCAAATTACAAAATACTGCGACTCAATGTGTACCAAGAACCATAGCTTCGCCCAGGTCCAGCCGGTTCAAATGATAACGAAGCAACATTGTGGCTGAAACCCACATTTACAGAATTTTCCATAAAACCTATGCAGCTAACAGAAACCCATACTATCACGGCAGCCACCAACCGCATTGGTCAACCCAAAGTCAGCGATCTATCAATCGCATATAGTTCCCAGCAGGGATGACAGAGTAAGTGGACTATAAACCTAGAGTGACTGGACCATAAACCTACACAACGCAAAAATCAAAACACTAACAAATTGACAAAAGGCAAGCAATACAAAAATTGACAAAATGCAATTAGTAGACTAACACCGTACCTGCAACGAAGTTGAGCCTTCGAATTCCTTCTCGTCTAGAGCATATGCACGCACAATGCAGTCTATGCCACTACCATGAGAAAATGTGCAAATGACGTAATTGGTTAATGAAGTCTGCACACAAAACCCTCACTACTCAACCAGAATGGCACTAACTTATAATGCTCAAATAACCATGGACTGTTGCATGCAGGTAACAGAAACTCTTAGTATTTAACCAGAATTTGATTAACTTATATTGCAGTAGCCGAACTTAATCTCTAAACAATACAACCAAGAATCACAGTTTCATGCAGACATTTAGCCAAATTTCCATAAAGCCCATGCAACTAAGACAAACCCTGACTATTGAACCAGAATGCTATTAACTTATAATGCTGAAATAACCATGCACTCTTGCATCCAAGTAACAGAAATGCTCAGTATTTAACCAGAATGCTATTAACTTATAATGCAGTAGCTCAACTTACCAAAGCGACAGCACACAGTTGAGCGTTAGAAGCTGCACCTGGAACAACACAACCGCAACCAAACGTTTGCGATAGAGTTAACCGAACAGCCAGGAACTGCATTGTGTTTTGACCGCAGACAGTACAAAAAATACAAAGGAAAAATCGCAGAGACCGCAGAGCTAAACAACCAAACACCAATAATAATCCAAATGCCATTAACTTATAATGCAGTAGCCGAACTTAACCTGTAAACAATACAACTAAGAATCACAGCCCCAGGCAGACATTTACCGAAATTTCCATAAAACCCATGTAGCTAAGACAAGCCCTCAGTATTGAATCAGAATGCCATTAACTTATAATGCTGAAATAACCATGGACTCCTGCATGCAGGTAACAGCAATCCTCAGAGCAGGCAGGAACCGCACTGTGTTTTCAGCGCAGACAATATAACAAATACAAAACAAAAATCGTACAGACCGCACAGCTAAAGAACCAAGTAACAATAACAACCGAAAGCCGCACATAACAGAAATGCTCAGTATTTAACCAGATTGCCATAGAGAAGCCGAACTTAGGAAAGGCACAAACAGCAAGCAGGAACCCCAGTGCACACGAAAAATCGCACAGACTGCAGAGCTAAATAACTAAGGAAAAATACCCGAGCACGCAGGAACTCCACCGCAGACGAAAAATCAAACAGAGTGCAAAGCTAAACAAGCAACTAACAATACCAATCCAAAGGCCGCGAAGACAGTAAAACCCAAAGGCCGCGAACATAGTAAAACCAAAGCCGAACTTTCCAACATGTCGATGAGCAACAGCTGGCCGCCGATGAGACCACCACAGCGCATGCCGACCACAGCCAAGACAAATCGTCACTATTCAACCAGAATGCCATTAACTTATAATGCTCAAATAACCATGGACAGTTGCATGCACGCAAGACAAAACGCCAGTATTCAACCAGAAGACAAACCCTCAGTATTCATAATAATAATGCAAATGCCATTAACTTATAATGCAGCAGCCGAACTTAACCTCTAAACAATACAACTAAGAATCATAGCTTCACGCAGACATTTAGCGCAGCAACTCTACCGCAGACCAAACATCGCACAGACTGCAGAGCTAAAGAAGCAAGTAACAATACCAACCCGAATGCCGCGAAGACAGTAAAACACAAGGCGAACATTCCAGCATCTTGAGGACGGACACCTGGCCATCGATCAGACCACCAGACCGCATGCAACCACGTGCCCCTCGCGCGCCACGTGCCATTCGCCTCGAACCATGCCAAGCGCGCAATAAGACCCCCAACCGTTTCCGCCCCGTAAAGCTTAGTTCGACTTAGGAAATATGCCAAATGTTTGCAAAAATCGCGTCCGTCAACCCATGGACAAAACCTTAGTATTGAACCAGAATGCCATTAACTTAAAATGCTCAAATAACCATGGACAATTGCATGCACGTAAGACAAAACCCCAGTATTCAACCAGAAGACAAACCCTGAGTATTCACAATAATAATCCAAATGCCATTAACTTATAATGCAGTAGCCGAACTTAAATTCTAAACAATACAACTAACAATCATAGCTTCACGCAGACATTTACCCAAATTTGCATAAAACCCATGCAGCTAAGACAAAACCTCAGCATTCAACCACAATTCCATTAACTTATAATGCCCAAACAGCCATGGACTCTTGCATCCAACTAACACAATAGGCAGGAACCGCATTGTGTTTTCACCGCACACAATAGAACAAATAGAAAGGAAAAATCGCACAGACCGGGCAGCTAAACAACCAAGTAATCATAATAACCCAAAGGCCGCGAACAGGGTAAAACCCAAATAGCAATGGACTCTTGCATGCAGGTAACAGAAACCCTGAATATTTAACCAGAATAACTTACCAAAGTCACACCGAGCAGACAGGAACCCCACCGCAGATGACAAATCGCACAGACTGCAGAGCTAAACAAGCAACTAACAATACCCGAGCAGCCAGGAACTTCACCGCAGACGAAAAATTGCACAGACTGGAGAGCTAAACAAGCAAGTAACAATACCAACTCAAAGGCCGCGAAGACATTAAAACCCAAGCCGACCTTTCCACCATGTCGAGCAGGAACAGCTGGCCGCGGATCAGACCACCATACCGCATGCCGACGACAGCGAAGACAAACCCTCAGTATTCAATCAGAATGCCATTAACTTATAACGTTCAACTAACCATGGACTCTTGCATGCATGTAAGAGAAACCCCCAGTATCTAACCAGAACGCAAACCCTCAGTATTCAACCAGAATGCCATTGCCGAACTCACCAAAGCCACTGCAACCAACAATACCCGGGCAGGCAGCACCTCCACCGCAGACGAAACATCGCACAGAACAATACCAACCCAAATGCCGCGAACACACTAAAACACACCCCATAGCTTCCAGCATCTCGAGGACGAACACGTGGCCGCCGATCACACCATCAGACCGCATGCAACCACGTGCCCCTCACGCGCGCCACGTGCCATTCGCCTCGAACCAGAATGCCATTAACTTAAAATGCTCAAATAACCATGGACACTTGCATCCACGTAAGACAAAACCCCACTATTCAACCAGAAGACAAACACTGAGTATTCACAACAATAATTCAAATGCCATTAACTTATAATGCAGTAGCCGAACTTAACCTCCAAACAATACAACTAACAATCATAGCTTCACGCAGACATTTACCCAAATTTGCATAAAGCCCATGCAGCTAAGACAAAACCTCAGTATTCAACCACAATTCCATTAACTTATAATGCCAAAACAAAAACCTCAGTATTCAACCACAATTCCATTAACTTATAATGCCCAAACAGCCATGGACTCTTGCATGCAGCTAACACAACAGGCAGGAACCGCATTGTTTTTTCACCGCACACAATAGAACAAATAGAAAGCAAAAATCGCACAGACGGCACACCTAAACAACCAAGTAATCATAATAACCCAAAGGCCGCGAACAGGGCAAAACCCAAATAGCAATGGACAACAATAATTCAAATGCCATTAGCAGCTAAGACAAAACCTTAGTATTCAACCACAATTCCATTAACTTATAATGCCGAAACAAAAACCTCAGTATTCAACCACAATTCCATTAACTTATAATGCCCAAACAGCCATGGACTCTTGCATGCAGCTAACACAACAGGCAGGAACCACATTGTTTTTTCACCGCATACAATAGAACAAATAGAAAGCAAAAATCACACAGACGGCGCACCTAAACAACCAAGTAATCATAATAACCCAAAGGCTGCGAACAGGGCAAAACCCAAATAGCAATGGACTCTTGCATGCAGGTAACAGAGACCCTGAATATTTAACCAGAATAACTTACCAAAGTCACACCGAGCAGATAGGAACCCCACCGCAGATGACAAATCACACAGACTGCAGAGCTAAACAAGCAACTAACAATGCCCGAGCAGGTAGGAACTTCACCGCAGACAGAAAATCGCACAGACTGCAGAGCTAAACAAGCAAGTAACAATACCAACCCAAAGGCCGTGAAGACAGTAAAACCCAAGCCGAACTTTCCAGCATGTCGAGCATGAACAGCTGGCCGCCGATCAGACCACCATACCGCATGCCGACGACAGCCAAGACAAACCCTCCATATTCAACCAGAATGCCATTAACTTATAACGTTCAACTAACCATGGACTCTTGCATGCACGTAAGAGAAACCCTCAGTATCTAACCAGAAGGCAAACCAGAATTCCATCGCCGAACTCACCAAAGCCACAAAATGCCATCGCCGAAATCACCAAAGGCACACCCAGCAGGCAGCAACTCCACGACAGACGAAAAATCGCACAGATTGCAAGCAACAATACCCGGGCACGCAGGACCTCTACCGTAGACCAAACATCGCACCGAACAATACCAACTCAAATGCCGTGAACACACTAAAACAGACCCCATGCCTTCCACCATCTCAAGGACGGACACCTGGCCGCCGATCACACCACCAGACCGCATGCAACCACGTGCCCCTCACGCGCGCCATGTGCCACTCGGCTCGAACCATGTGAAGCGCGTAATAAGACCCCCAACCGTTGCGCCCCGTAAACCTTATTCTCACTTAGGAAAATGCCCAAATATTTCCCGATCTCGCCGCGGTCAACCCTAAGTCAGCGATCTATCGATTGCTTATAGTCCCCGGCAGGGACTAATAAGGAGTTCAGAAGTTTTGAATGAATTCAAATCAAAATTCCAAAGGTTTCAAATATTAAAAACCTTTTTTTATTCATTCGCACTTTTAAAATAAATTCTCCTCCTTAATTTTGTGGTATTTGAAATTAATTTGGAAATAGTTCCACCATCGATGATTCTCCGTCGTGGAACAACTGTGGCATTTGTGCGTTTTGCGGGGTGTGTGCGATAGGTATCTTTTGTTTGTTGAGAAAAATTGCGAGAGTTGGAATGTGCATGCACTTACCACAAATTGAACGTTCAGCGGAAAGCAGAATATGAGTGTGAGCGCTGCCAAAAATTAGAATAGTGAGTTCCTGCATTTACCGAAACCGTTTTTCTTAGTCCGCCGAGTCGTGGAACTAATTAGCAGACTTTGATGGAAAATACAAACGCCCGACTTTCTTAGACTGCGCTCAATTTTTGTATCTTACGTCTCTTTCAAACCGAGCGCTCAAATTCGCCATTGGAGCCCTATGGCATTGAATCTGTTCTCAAAGTGCTAAACCCAACTTCTAAAATTCCTCCGTCCACGCATACCACGCTGTGTCCTACTATCAGTTCACGTCAACTCACATTTATATAACATTTTAATTTGAGAAATTCGAATTTAATATACATATATATATGAATGGTAGGATTAAAGATATTAAATGCAATATCGGGGTAAGTAGGGGTGTCCCCTATCTCCTACTCTTTTTGGAATTTATATCGATAAGCTTGCAGGTTGCAAGGGCACCGAGCTTGGTGATATAATCAATATTCTCCTGATATTGTTTTTCTTGCAAAAATCCATGATGACCTATACAAGCAACTTAAGATTCTTGATGCCTATGAGAGTTAATACCGACAAGTCTAAATTCATGATCATTAAAACAAAAAATACCACCCATGGTAGTTTTTCCTATGATAACCATTGTTTAGAGCAGGTTTCTTCTTACAAATATTTGGGTATTGACTTTCCTCATCAACTCAACAATATTATAACATCAAGAAAATGCTTAATTATAGCATCAGGAAAAGGATTATTGGAGGCTGGAAAGTTTATTATGAGCTTGAAAATAATTGTAAGTCCACCAATATTTGCATTTGCAGTAAAACAAGGTTCCTCTTTGAGACATAGCATCAAGAAAATGATTATTGGAGGTTGGAAAGCTTATTATGAGCTTGAAAACAATTGTAAGTCGACCAATATTTGCATTTGGAGTAAAAAAAGGTTCCTCTTTGAGACTCTCATTACCCTGTTGTCTTATATGAATGTAAAGTTTGGGGTTGTAGTATATCCAAAGTGTCGTGGAGAAAGATTGAGATGATTCAAAAGAAATTCATAACCTACAACCTAAATATCATGGGAAATACTCCATATCCTATCCTCTTGATCGAAGTTGGCATGTTCTCGAGTCAAAGTATGATTATGTTTAGATATCTGATGTATAAGAAGAACCTTTACAACATGGAATCCAAGAGGCTCCCAGAAAATTGCTTCTAACTTTAGTCAAAACCCACACCTTCACCTCAAGCGCGGGTGGCATAAGGATGCCCAGTCTTAGCTCAACCATTGGGGAATTAGGGAGGAGATCATCATGGGAGGCAAGGACAATGTAAAAGATACTATTACCTCCATCATGGGAGGCAGGAACAATGTCAAAGATACTATTACCTCCAATTTTAATGACAAGTTGTGGGATGATAAGGAGTTTGAGAGTAAAAGGAAGCTAAGATACTATAAGGAAGTGATCAAACCCACTCTTGATAATGAGAATTATCTCTTTGTGGTAACAAGTACTAAGAAAAAATGAACATCACTAGGATAAGAACTAATTCTCATGACCTTCAAAGTGAGACCCGGTGATGGTCTACTCCCAAGATGCCCTAAGATGATAGAATCTGCTAGATTTGAGATACTAAGAAGGTAGAAGATGAAAAATGCTTCCTCTTTTACACAGCCTGGCTCCTACTCATATCTGCTCTCAATTCATGAACATTTGCGATACTTATAATGTTATCCATTTATTAAGCCATCCCAACCGTAGCGATCTTGGAGCGCTTCTCTCTCTTCTTTTTTATCACATAAACAAGATTTTGAAGAATCACAACTAGATTATTTTTCTTTTCTTGAGGTCGGGAATTGGTCTTAGTGGAGGTTAATCATCATCATAATTATCATTATTATTTAGATTCTAATAACTTAATTCATTTTTTTTTATTAATAATTTACACTATAAAATAATCATTTTATTCTTTCTATATATAATTTTGGGTTTTCATTTTTTTATCAATATTTTGTTTATTTATTTTGTTATATTTTTGTCTAATCCACATGAGAATATGAACTTTGAATCTCATGGTTTACAAACATTTCATGACAGGAATATTGCTAATGAAGCTTTTTTATAGACATTAATTTTTGTTTCTTTTAAATATATTTATTTTTAAATTAAATTTAAATATTCATATATTTTTACAATGATATTAATTTTATTAAATATTATACTCTATACTTTTAGAATTTTAATTATTTATCATAATCAATAGAACACCTACAATTTTTAATTTGAAAACTTTTTATTATTTATCTATTTATCTATTTTTCACAAGTACAACATTGCATATTCTATATGAGGAATATACTTATATTGTCAATACCATCAACATATGTCATGTCACTTACAAAACAAATTTATAAAATTCAAAACTTATTTGTTTTTATTACACATTTTTTCACTATATTTAACATCATTTTTACTTACAGTAAAATATATATTTTTTATCAACCATTTATTATATGATTTATATTATTGGAGAAACAAATTCTTATAAATGCCACTAACAAACAAGGTATGACAAATATGGGGTTTTATATTGTCAAGAGGAAGTTGAGTCATATTACATGTCTCGTCTTGAAAAATAGTTGGGGTGAATGATTGGTGTTACCAAAATCTCAATTCTAAATTTATCTTGAAGTTTTGAAATTTCTTGAAAATAAAAAATATTTCATGTCATTAGAATACATTATCATAAATTTGGTTTTCATTGTAGTGACATTTAGTATGACAAACTATTGTCACATTTTTGAGTGTGTGTTGGAACTAGTCATTCCAACAATACATAAGTTTTATTATAAGAATGGTTGAGTAGTAGATATCACGAATATATGAAGAACTATGCGAAATACAAAACCTTCATCATGTGAAACGAAGATACAAATTAAGAAACCAAATATTGTCCATGATTGTAAACGAAGAAGATTTTTTTCTCGTCATGTATGTCATGTAACTTTTGTTTATTTTTGTAGTACTACATGGGAGTGCCAATTAAGAGTCGCATAATAATAAGTGTTGTAGCTAGAATTAAGTTCTAGCTATATGTTTTTGTTCCATGTGCTATATGTTGAATGTTGCACTATAAGTCGATTTTTGCTTGTGCATAGAGAATGTAATATTGAGATGGATACATCCAACATCCAAAATGCTTTCTTAGATAAATGGTGAATACAATGGATGACACCCATATATCGTGATAGATGGAAACAGGTCCATAGGATGGTTAGTTAATCAATTATCATGGTCATATTGATGTTGAGATCTAGAGTACAACAAGTTCCCAGTTAATCAGAGGTATTATAGCCATGGTTTGTTTCAAACTGATACAAGGCACAAGATAATTTTATTCGATAACATGTGGAGGTTAATACTATTCATTGAATACATTGTTTGACAAATGAGAAAATTGCAAACATCTTCACTAAAGCACTTGAAAGAGAAATGTTTTAATTAGAATGATGGTTGGGCTCATTGACATTCCCTCATATTAAGGGGTGAATGTGATATGTAAATATAAGAAATATGAACCAGTAGAACATGAAGAGAATTAGACCTTGGAATTTGCAACTAAAGGTCATTACATTTTGTATATATATGTATGATTTTCTAATGGAAAATAAATCAATTTTTGGTGTTACTTCACTTGGTAAGAAAATGTGCATTGTTGGTTCTTGTCAATATAATATTTGCATCATATTTAGTTTATATCATTTTTTTGAATCTTGCATTTTCCATAATTCCATTTTCTTTGTCATCTTTTCCTCTAACACTTACCATAACATTGTTCCTTTCTTACCCTTGCATCTATTCTTTAATCCATGAGAAAATTATTCAACTAGTCATAGTAAATGGTAATGATACTCATATCGTATTAATAAATTAGTTGCAAATTAGTTTCCCAATGTTATTTTTGGGGAACAAATAATAAGCAGTGAATGAACCATGGAGTGTCATCTCTCTCTTTCCGTATTAACATATTTCATCCTATCGTGAACATAATGACACTCATATCGTATTAATAAATTAGTTGCAAATTAGTTTCGCAATGTTATTTTTGGGGAACAAACAATAACCAGTGAATGAACCATGGAGTGTCATCTCTCTCTTTCCGTATTAACATATTTCATCCTATCGTGAACATGTCACATGTCAATTCATAGTTTTTCTTATTGCATGAGTAATTATATGTGTCTATTTGTTAAAATTAAATGCATGTTATAGCTTGAGCATATAATATGATTATTGTTTCAGGACATTTGTGTGTCTTTCAACAACTTAGTATGTAATTCATGGAATCCTACTTTTAACATATATAGTGGGAACAAAATATATAATTAAATAATTGAATGTAATCTCAAAATTTCACTTATCTGCCACAAGTTTCGTGAAGCTCATAAAAAGGATAAAGCATATTTTTTCCTTATTCCACATAAATCTATTTTATGACTAAATTTGAGATTGATTACTATTGGTGAAAGTTTATATCCTCTATGTTTTTCATGAAGTTATAATGTCAACATTCATTAAAAAGGGCATCACAAAATCTAAAATTGTGATTACAACAATGAGAATTTTGATTCTTTTCATTCATTTTATAGCATCATTAGACCCTCACCCCTCTTTCCTCTACAATGATCATTCACATTTTCTCAAATTCATGCATATTTGTCTATCTCGCTCTTTCACTTTTTGCTTCTTATTTGTAGCACCATTGATATCTATGTGACAATACCTGCAATTTTTTTAGAGTGCCCCATAGATCTCTTCCTCTTCACCTCATCACAAGCCCATGATTAAGGAGATGTATCCTTTGTAGCATCAATACTTGGAACAACATTTCTAAAGTTTGGTGATATTCATACGAAAATATAGGGATATAGTAATATAATTTTTATTATCATCAAACTTATTTGTTATAGATTTAGCTCTAACATCACATGATTTTATGCATTTTTTTCATGGTTTGAAAAACAAAGTGAGTGATCAATACCTTCAATAAGAACAACCTAGATATTAAATAGTTAATGTAGTTAAGTTAATTTATCATGTTCTTACAACCTACAATACAAGTACAATTATGACCTTTTAGAAAAGGCCTAAATATCTATTACAATTTATTTTCTTTTGATATCTAGAACGAATGTGACTCCCAGGGTTAAATGAGATGAGAGGCACAAAAATATTTGATTTTATGATCATGTTTAAATTTTTTTGTTACCATTTTAACAATTTGAAATTCCCTTAAAAAATGGGTTCAATGTGTATATATATAACTTCTCAAAATATTATTTCACTTCCAAGCTAGGGTATAAATCTTTGTTTGAAGACAACATTATCGATCTAAAGTTGTGGCACTAGATATTTATTTGGAAATTCAACACTCTAATTAGAACAAAGCTTTACTTGTGGATTTCTAGGTCCCTATACTACTAGTGTAACCCTTTATTGTTATTAGTGCAACCCCCTTATTGTATTATTATGCCCATATAGTCCACATGTTGTTATTATTATGCCCCATAGAAGCCCACTATTATTGTTGTTGTGCCCCTACAATATTGTTGTTATGTAAGCTCTGATTGTTTTGGGACACCTTAGACTCCTATATATAGAAAGGAGGTCCTGTCATTTGTATCATCCAAGAATTGTTCATTTGTGTAATGTAAACGATGTTGGCCCCTCTAAGAAGATGATTTCTAAGTCGTTGATCTATATTTTCTATCTTTTTGTGAGTTTCTTTCATAACATTTTGTATCAAAGCT
Source organism: Pinus tabuliformis (assembly GCA_031772625.1). Classification (NCBI taxonomy): domain Eukaryota; kingdom Viridiplantae; phylum Streptophyta; class Pinopsida; order Pinales; family Pinaceae; genus Pinus; species Pinus tabuliformis. The sequence continues at coordinate 519,984,201 of CM062818.1, forward strand.
TTGAATTCTAGGGTTTCATCGTTGAATTTTCTCTATAAATTTTCCTGTAACGTTTCAGAAGCTAAAACAAAAACCCATTTTAGCAAAAATATCTCTGAACCTTGGGGCCGAATTTCAAATCTTCTTTCACTATATTTTTGGAGCTACAATCCAAGATATTTAGGGTTTCTATAGGCTCTAGAATTACATCACAAACATGTGACCTTGGAAAAATCATCATAACTTTCTCTCTGAGCATCAGATTGAAATTTTGTCATAATTAATAGAAAGAGGACGAACTTTACTTTTCCTTATATTTTTTTTAGGTTCGAAGGTTGAAACAATGAGATGTGGATGGTCATACAAGTTCACTCTACTGAACTAGTCTATAATTAGGTCACCATAGGAAAAATTGCATAACTCTTTATTGAAGAATCCAATAATGATCAGACTAGTGGGGTTAGAAAGAGGACTTGGAGAGCTACCACAAAACACAATTTAAAGCTTGGAGATCTAAAATTATAGAGTTACAGTTGTTTTAATATCAAGCTCCTAAAATCAAGAATAGGTGATATGAGGAAGTTTGATGGCAAGGACCCTGTAAATTGGATACTACAGATGGAGCAATATTTTGATCTACATGATGTACAATTGTCACAAAAGGTACATATTGCATCTTTATATTTAGTATTGAATCAATTTTTATGGTATAAAGGGCTTTGTTCTCATAAACCACCTGTTAGTTAGTCAATTTTCACGGAGGAAATGATAGAACATTATGAGGATCGAAAGAGAAACACCTTCTTTAGCCAATTGATAAATATCAAACAAAAGGGTTCAATGGCAGATCACATCGAGGACATCCAAAAATTAAATATAAAGGTAAATGATATTCTAGAGAAGTGAAGGATTGGTATATTCACAGGGACTTTAAAGGATAACATTCAACATGAGGTTTGTCTTTGGGAACCTGATTCATTGGAGAAGGCATTCAAGTTGGCAAGAAAAATTGAAAGCAGAATTATGGAAACAAGGAATCCTACCACTCACAACTATAAATATGGATGTGTTTTTGCTACTAGCCTTCCACAACATACAAGGTTTACACCGAAGCAATTGGAAGAAAAAATAAAAAAGGGCTTTGTTACATTTGTGATAGCAAATACAGTAAAGGTCATAAGTGTGCTGAGAAAAAATTATTTTACATAGACTGTGAAGAGGAGGAAGAAAAGAATCAAGAAGCATCAAAAGAAGAGGATATACACCAAGAACCAACCTCAAAGAAAAAAGAAATGAATCAGACCATATCTTGTAAAGAATTAGCATGAATTACCACTCCTCAAACTCTCAAGATCGAAGGACATATCACGAATAAAAAGGTTCAAGAAGTGAAAGATCACCTCGAGCATCAAGAAATGAATTTGACCATATCTTGTAATGTATTGGAAGGAATTACCACTCCTCAAACTCTCAATATAGAAGGACATATCAAGAAGAAAAAGGGTCAAGCAGTGAAAGATCACATCAAGCATCAACAACAAGTTCTCCAACTTTTAAAGGATAACCCGACTTTGGCGAAGAATAGAATGAAACAACAGTAAGATCAACATCGTAGCGAAAGAATTTTTGATGTAGGTGATTGGGTATTTATAAAAATACAATCATAGAAAAAAATTTCCCTCAAGCAAACTAATAAGGATAATAAATTATCACCAAAGTATTATGGTTCGTACAAGGTGTTACAAAAGATCAGTACTATGGCATAGAAATTGGAGCTTCTTGCATCTTCCCAATTGCACCGAGTTTTCCATGTTTCGTGATTAACGAAGGTTATAGGTGAGAAGATATCAGTTCAAACAATATTGCAAGAACTTGATGAGGAAGGACAACCATATTAGAACCTGGAGCAGTCACAAAAGCAAGAAATCTATCGCTACGGAATCGATCAATTTTAGAGTATCTCATCAAGTGGAAGAACTTACGCGCTAAAGATTCCACATGCAAGGATGAGAATTTTATACAGAAGCATCCAGAACTACTCAAGAATTGAGGGCAACACTTTTTGAAGGAGAAGTCCCTATACTACTAGTGTGACCCCTTATTGTTATTAGTGCAAACCCCTTATTGTATTATTGTGCCGATATAGTCCTCATGTTTTTATTATTATGCCCCATAGAAGCACACTATTGTTATTGTTGTGCCCCTACAGTATAATTGTTATGTAGGCTTTGATTGTATTGGGCCCCTTAGACTCCTATATATAGAAAGAGGTTCTTGTCATTTGTATCATCAAAGAATTGTTCATTTGTGTGATTTAAAGGAGGTTTCCCCCTCGAAGAGGCCGATTTCGAAGTCGTGGATCTATATTTTCTATCTTTTTGTGAGCTGGTTTCATAACATATCTCTCACCGAGAAATTTCCTACTTGGGATGTTCCCATTAAAGGAGGTTGGGTTGGGCCAAACAAATTCCTTCTATACAAAGGAAAACTGTGTTTCACTTATTTGTCCATTGTAGTTATGTCGATGAGGTTATTGATATCATATGGAGAATGTTTTGGTTGATTGTTTTAGATTTTGGTTTTTGGATAAGTATGTTAAAAGTTTCCAAGGTATTCCCTTTTCCTTTTCAAATTTCTTATGGATAGCCTAGAATCTATGTATTTTATAGGATTGGTTCATACCTCCTAAATATTGTGTAACCAAGATCATCTCTGTTTCTATGGACTTTTGATCAAAACCAAATAAATCACTCACAAGATCTCCTCAGATTATTGAGTTGGATTATGATGTGCCACGCGGTGTCTTTCCGGGGTCATTCGAGGTTAGTTGCCTCATTGTAGGGAGAGTGTAGTTCTCCATTTCAGTCATTCACATTTTATGTATTACATATATTCCCTAGGCTATGGGTCCAACAATAATGTTGAATTCATTTCTCTCTAGTTTCTCTAAGAGATACCTCGAAAGGAGGTAAACAGTATGAATCTTGAGACCATCTTACATGACATTGAGTAGGTATTGCACTTCTTTGAATGGATTTCATATTTCCAAGTTAAATAATACATGATGTTGACACACAATATTATTGATACCAAACAAAAATACCAAACTTCAAAATCAATTTGTCTAAATATTATAGAACTTGTATTAACTTTGATGGGTGGAATTAGCGACGTTTAGGAATTTAGGGGTCTCTCTGAGTTGGGTGAGATTTCCAAAATTACCAAATTTCGTAACTACCAATTCTTTACCTAAATATGAAATTCTATGTAGTTACCAATTACTTACCCCACTGATAGTATATAGAAGATAAAACAAAAGCATGAATTCTGTTATAATTCAGATAAATATCAATTACGAACTGTAGTTCATTGATGTATCATCATGCACATTTCATGAGTTAGTTTTAAGATGAATAGAAATAATTAAAGGAGCCATACACTTGTTAAACCAACCTGCCAAGTCTTGATTCTGGCTCCGTTGGATGTTTCGACAAAAGTGATGTTTCCCAGGCTTCCAATGATGCACACAAAAAAGTATAATTTAGATTTCATCTTTACTGTTTGTATTTTCTGGAGGATAAGATCCAAAATACTTATCTCACCTGATGCCATGGCTTGGGCCACACTTTATGTTTTTGATATTAAGAGTAGATGAGCCCGACGAAATGGAAATGCAATCATCCCCCGATATAGAGTATTTATAATCATAGTTAGCACAATATTTTATGTTTATTATGTGTTTGCCAATCTGAACTTTAACTAAGTGAAATTAAGATTTGCACTTATAGCAGCTGCGGTGAGATAGATATAAGCTGGATGGGTATTGACTGATTTATTATTAATAAAATGTATCTATGCTGTATGGTAATATGTGAATAAACAAATTAATGCAAACCAATGAAATCACTAACTTCTTACCTTTTCATATGCTCCATACACATTGTACTAGGCTTCTATTCTTCCTTTTAACTACTCCATTATGTTATGGAGTATATGGTAAAGTGTATTGTTGTACAATTTCATGGGAGTTCCAGTACTTGATGAATTCATTTGAAATATATTGTCCCTCTTGCTGTGATTAGAAGATCTTGATGTGTCTTATTCTTTTCTTTTCAACCAGATTTCTGAACTACTTAAAATATTCAAATACATAACTCTTATTTCTCATGATGTGTATTTAGTAAAATCATCAATAAAGATCAAGAAGTAATATGCTCCATCCTAATAATCTGGTGTGCATAGGACCACATACATATGTATGCCCAATTTCTAGAACATCTCTGTTCCTTTTACCTATATGAGTAGGGAACTCTTCCCTATTCATCTTCCCTAATGCACACGCTTCACATGTAGAGTATTCATTCTTGATTATTGAAAGAACTTCTACCATTCCTCATTTTTGATGTAGTGATAGATCATGATAATTAATGTGGCCATGGCTTTGATGCTAAAGAGTTTTTGTTGTCATTGTTGTGGGTGCAAATTCTTGATGATTGGTTGTCACATTGAGCTTAATAAACCTCCAGTTCAAATTCCCATTGCAATGACCTCGAATAGATTCTGCATGTCTTTCACCACATAATGCGAATTTACAAATTCCACTTTCAAACCCTGATATGTTATAGTATAGACTGTGTTAATTTTAGTTAACAATGGTATGCTCTATAGCAAATCACATTAACGATTAATCACATTGACAGTAAATGTAGATAGAACATAAAACAAAATGCGGAAGAGAAGACAAGACACGAGAACACTAGATTTGGCAGATCCAAAGGAAATACCCCAATGTGGGGAAAACCCTTTGATCAATTCTTCTTATTACTAAATCAAAAGTTCAATAGAGAGAGAGTATGAAAGTCAAATTTACTTGCCCAATACTAAGTCAAAAAAGCCTTGTAAATTTCTATAGTCAACTGCAGTCAAACCTTAGCCCTAACCAGAAAGCCAACACTGATCAAAACATTAGTCAAACACCTCCTTTGAAGCTCTTTCAAAGGATGTCAAACTCAGCCTCCAGCAGTGGTCAAAGTCAACTCAAAAAAATCACAAAAGTTCTGGTCAAACTCGTTCAACTTTTTTGTGAAACATGCATGCGTTCAATATAGGTCAAACAACCCATAAAACCTTGATTTTTGTGCGATTCAATGCAGCCTAAGAAAATTGAAATTCTGGCACAAAAACCATAGTAAAAACTGGTCGAGATCATGTGGGTCAACTCTGGTCAAACAATATGAAATTATGCAATTTCAATTCTGCAATTTAGCCCAAAAAACTTCGACATTCTTGCCACATGTGAGAGAGAGAGAGGTTTCCCAATAGTTGTACAAACCAATCTGATGAGGAGAGAGGATAATGTGTGAGTGATGGATGTCCAAATGAGGTGTGAGGTCTCTCATATTTATACAATTTGTTGTGGGTGAAGAAACACATCCATTGAGCTTCTTGAGCCTATATAATGATGAATTCGACTTGATCAATTTACAAATTAGTGTTGGGTTGTGTTATTTTTTTTTGAGCCTATATTAGGTGGGCAGAACTACCTATGGTTTTGTGCATCCATTTCGCACATGGTTTTGGCACGACGGTTTTCCATCCATGGTATTTTGTAGATCCTATTACGGGAACTACGATTATGTTCTAATCCAAGGTTAATGGATTGGGGGTTTATGGATGCTTTGGCATGTATATATATGAATTGTAACATTGAAAGGAACATAATGAAAAATCAATCTAGTAGTCTCGGTTTTGGGATCTAGGGGAAAATATCTGTCTATATTTTTTGTGTGTGTGATGTTCTCGCCATTGTTTATTTTCTGTTCTTTTAGAATTCGTATGTAGGTAAGTTATGTATGGGGTTAAAACCTACAATGAGTGGGAATAAATTCAAAATCACACTTTTCCTTGTTCGAATGAGATCATGTTTATACCAATCATGGATGTGTTGAAAAGAGGAATCCAATTCAGTCATCATCTCCATAAAATGAGTTGTCCCAAGGTCGAATTTGTCCCTAGTTTCCAATTTTTAACAGACTGAGATTAAATTTTTCTTAATAATAGGCACATGGATCACGTTGTGAATTAGTTTAACATGAAGATTAGGTAACATTATCAATATCTCACCATATTATCTATTTCGTGTAGATGATCATCTCCAAGATATATGTTTGTACCATTGTTAGTTTCCTGAAAGTTCTCAAACCAATGCCTGTTATAGGACATATAAATGGAGGCTCAAAATAAACAAACCAAGTATTTTGATCATATATTTTAGTAGATTGTGAAACATCTATAGTGAAATAAGAAAAACCAAGATATTAAATAATTAATGTAGTCAAGTTAATTTATCATGTTCTTACAACCTACAATACAAGTAGAATTATGACCTTATAGAAAAGGCCTAAATGCCTATTACAATTTCTTTTGTTTTGAGATCTAGAATGAATGTGACTCCTAGGGTTAAATGTGATGAGATGCACAAAAATATTTTATTTGATGGTCATGCTTAAAAAATTTTGTTACCATTTTAACAATTTGAAACTCCCTTAAAAATGGGTTCAATTTGTATATATATAACTTCTCAAATTATTATTTCACTTCCAAGCTAGCGTATAAATCTTGGTTTGAAGATGTACAACATTATCGATCGAAAGTTGGGGCGCTAGAGATTTATTTTGAAAGTCAACACTCCAATTAGAACAAAGCTTTACTTGTGGATTTCTCTCATCGAGAAATTGCTTACCTGGGATGTTCTCATCAAAAGAGGTTGGTTTGCACCAAACAAATTCCTTCTATGCAAAGGAAAATTGTGTTTCACTTATTTGTCCATTACAGTTATGTCGATGAGGTTATTGATATCATATGGAGAATGTTGTGGTTGATTGTTTTAGATTTTGGTTTTTGGATAAGCATGTTAACATTCTCCAAGGTCTTCCCTTTATATTTTCAAATTCCATATGGACAGCTTAGAATCTATATATTTTATAGGATTGGTTCATGCCTCATAAACCTTGTGCAACCAAGATCATCTCTATTTCTATGGACTTTTTATCAAAACCAAATAAATCACTCACAAGATATCCTCAAATTCTTGAGTTGGATTATGATGTGCCACACGGTGTCTTTACGAGGTCATTCAAGGTTAGTTGCCTCATTGGGGGGTGAGTGTAGTTCTTCATTGCTCTCTCATTTCTCTGAGAGATACCTCAAAAGGAGGTAAAAATGATTCAAGTTATGGGTGATTCTAAATTGATGATTGATTGGGAAAATTATCGAGATAGGGTCAACAACATCAATCTTGAGCAGGGAAAATTTTAGGGGCTAATATTCATCCATGGGCTAATTTTCTATACTTTTTCCCAAAAAAAGATTCGCTAATTTCCATTTTTTTGTAAAATTGATTTTCCCAAATTTTATAGAATGAAATTATTTTACCCTAAAATCACCAAAAAATTATATATCAACTATATAAAAATATTATAAATTTGAATATTTTTACAAAAATATCTCCAAACCTTTGATAGATTTCATATTATGGACTAGTGGCATTCACCAAGGTTTCTAAACTTTAAGATAAATTCCCATCCTTGAAATTTTCCCTGATCTTGAGATCATCTTACATGACATTGAGTAGGTATTGCACTCCTTTGAATGGATTTCATATTGCCATTTTCTTCAAAAACTTATTGAGGAAGCCTAATTCCTTGTCTAAAGAATATCTCTTGCTACAAAGTGAGTTTGCTTGCCTTTAAGAGTTTAATGGAGTCGTGATGGAGTCCATGTAGATGAGGCCTTGACATGTTATAACTTTTATCGATATAGAAGTCCATGGCCTTTTAGTTTTATGTATTTTTGAATGAGGAAATTAACTAGGAGCATATGTTAGTTTGATAATGTTCTTTTGCTACTTAAATAATTATTATGTTGACCTTTAAGAATGTATATATTCTTCTTATAAATATATAATTTTTTTCTTGTATCAAAAATTTAATGTCATATTTATTATTAATGTTTTTATTGAAATTTCAAGTAGAAAAATATTATTTAAATAAAATGTATGTTTAATTTATTCTTTGCGAATTAAAATATAATTTAAAAGTTTACCTGGAATTAAAAAAAATGTATATATCTTATTTTTTATATATGAATGAATGTTATATTTGTTATTAATTCTTTTATTAAAATTTCAAATAACTTTATTCAAAACTCATTTTGCCATTAATCACATCATTGATTTTGAGTCAACTTTTGGAAAAAATCATATCTCACATAAGGTATAAATAAGATAGATGCATCATCTCTGTTATTTATACTTTATGTGAGATTTGGTTTTTCATCCTTGCCCTCACGATGAATCACAATACGTTGACTCAAAATCAAATGATGAGATTAATCAGAAATGCATTTTTAATAATGATATAAATCATAGAATTCTGAAATTGATATGAATAACTTGATTAATTAAAAAGAAAATATTTATTTAAAATAAATTTTGTTAAAATATATATATAATTTATTCTTCTGAATTAAAATATAATTTTAAATTTTAATTCAAATTAAATAAAAATATATATCTTAAATCTAAAGTTAAAAATAACGTCAAACATTTATATTTTAAATATTTTATTAATTATAAAAATGTACTTCTTTTAATAATTAAATATTATATATAGATATAGATCTATATTATGAATCATATTTATAAATTAAAAATCAGTTTTTCTTTTAATAATTAAATATTATATATATATATATATATATATATTTATTTATTATAAATCATATTTATAAATTAAAAATCAGTTTTTCCTCTTTATGTGTTCTATGAATGAGAATATAGGACGAATAACTTTGCAGAGTTTCTATACGTCCCAATATGTTCCTTGTCATTAGTGATTCCATGGCCCTATAGAAATATGTAGTTGAACCTATAAACTTAAAAAAACCCCTTTAAAATATTTCAACATCTTTTAACATTCAAACGATAAACTTCACAAAATACGAAGAGTTTTGGGCAATATAAGACGAATAAACTACAAAATTAAATATGCAAGTTACAACGAATCTCTGTATTTGAACCGTAGTAAACACGTTACGTAATTTCTAATGATGCTTAAAAAGAAATATTTCAGATTGCGTAGTTTCTACTCGTGCTTGTTTAACGACCTAATAATGATATTAATGATTAACAATATGCTAAGTGGTAATAATGATATTAATGATTCAAGTTTGATCCATTCTGATAGCCATCATTGATGCAGGAGCATCTGGTCGACAGGGCACAGACCGAGAAGTGGCAGAACAGGTTTCCGAAGAAGATTGGGGAAAGTGATTAATTCTACAGAAGGACAGCAAGACTGTCTTAGTTTTTTCATTATTATCATTTTTGCTCTTTAAGGATTAGACTACAGCATTTAGTGATTAGCTTAAATGACTTGTTAACTTGTTCCTGTTACAATTGTAATAACCGGTCCTGACTATAAATGTTAAGGGCTTGTAGTATAGATTTTGAATTAAGATTATTAGACTAATTAGGCAAAAGACCATAAATTACTGTAGGCATCAAACTATTGCGAGACAACAAGCACAGGTAAACCAAAAATAGCCAAACCATGTAACTGGAGTAACTGCCAGGTAACTGTAATCTGGAACTAGCTAACAGTTACCTAACCACTGAGTTATGGTATAAGAAGAGAGGGAAAATACATGTAAAAGGTTCTGGAGTACGATATTGAAATAAGAGAAACAACAGAATATTATTTTTCCTTCATATATATTATTCAGTGCATCCTAACTAATTTATAGATTGTGATTCTATGTCCTCAAAACATATTTTGCATCTACAGAAATTCTTGTCAATGCATCTATTTTGAATGTGAACCGTGACAGCATTCCACACAGCATCCACGCACAAAACATTCTATTTCCAATTACTGTTTACATCCATCCATTGCAAAGTAACTTTGTAACCAAATTTCATTAAGTCGAGAGGCAAATGCATGCACACATACAGTTCTGTTCATTATAATAATTTGCAGGTCAAACAGTGACAGGGTAACTCCAAATACAAACGTCCCATAACCAGCCGAATCGAAGTCAAGCGAAGAACAAAAGGAGTCGAGCAGTCGAGCCAGAAAGAGCCACGGCCTCAAACCACAGGTAAGCAACCACGCCGAAACCCAAAAAAGGAATTATTACAGTTGCTGTGTAAACAAAAGTTTTATCCAGACATAACATTGCCAACGGCCGAGGGAGCGAGAGCTCATAAGGCTAACCAAGCACGACTGTGGAAAGAACTATAGACGAAGAGCAAAGGGCTGAAACAGTTATCTACAAATACCACAGAAACCCTCTGAAGATTACAGAGTGGGTCGAGCCCCTTAAATACTTGACTCATTAACAAAATACAGACACCCATGGCAAACAAATCTCGTGCAGACCAAAAGACACAGAGAAAGGTGAAATAGAAACAGAGCTACCCGAAAAGATAAGCGGTCGAATCCCCTGCAAGGCCACAGAGCCGGTTACTTGCAACCACCGTGACAAACAGTGTTAGGTCGCGGACGTAAACAAGCTTATGCAAAGGTGAATAAGCCACGAGAGCCGAATAGACAGAACAGAAGAAAGAAATAGGACCTTACCAGTTGTAACCAGGTCCATAAACCGCTGAGTGCTCAGTGACAACCTAACCACAGAGGAGCTGTGAAGGGTTAGGCGAGCGTTCAAGTTGGAAACATAAATATATAGCATGCAACAATTTCTTACCTGAATCGACGGAGTTGGGCGATGGTTTGGAGCCAGAGACGAAGCTGCAACTGTGAGTTCCCCACCGAGACGGAGCCGAAGTGTTGAACAGAACCCATAAGCAGAACCGAACACCATAACAGAGCCACAGAGGGCGGAGTGTTGCAGAGAGTGACAGAATTCATAGGCAGAAACAAACACCAGAACAGAGCCACAGAGGGCGGAGTGTTGCAGAGAAAACCAAGCTCATGCACAGAGTCGAACACCAGCATAACCACAGAGCCCAACAAACAGTGAAAATGACCGAATGACCGCGAACAATCCGGAGTAAAGGCAAGTGAGATTAGGGTTTTGTCAAATCCCAAGGCGGACAGGTGGAGCGTGGAGAGGCGGAGAGGTACATGCGGGTTGATTAACTATCAACTAACCATTAATTACACAATCACAAAATATCCCACTGCAATACAATCACACAAGGTCCACGTAAGGAGCGGAGGAGAAGGCCACGTGGGCTGGGTCCCCATCAATTGGTATCAGAGCAGTTTTTTTTTCTTTAGTAAGAGAAGATGGCAGAAGGACAAGTGCCAAGACGAGGACGTGGAAGAGGTGCACGAAGAGGAGCAGATGAAGGATTACGAGAACAAATTAGAGTTCTTACAGCTCGCTTGGAAGCAGTAGAAGCGGGTAGACGAAGAGACCCAGAACTGGGAGACACCAGTGAAGAAGAGGTGATGACAGCTGCAGAGGGGTCTGATGAGGAAGCTCCAGAATTGAGGTTGCTGCGACAGGTTTTGATGGCCAGCAGCAAACCAAAGACAGAAATCTCAAATTATGATGGCAGTCTGTCTGCAGAAGTCCTGTTGGACTGGATAAGCGAACTGGACAAATATTTTGAAAATGAAGAAGTCAGTGAGGATAAGAGGGTTAAGTTCACTGCCACTAAGTTGAAGGGACACGCACTATTATGGTGGGACAGTGTCCAAGCAGACAGAAAGAAGATGAACAAGACGCCGATACGACTATGGTCTCGGATGATAGCGAAGTTGAAGGGCAGATTTCTGCCGAAAGATTACCAGGTGGAATTATATCGGCAAGTTCAGAGTTTAAGACAGAAAGGAATGACAGTTAGAGAATATACAGAAGAATTTTACAGAGTAAATTTACGTGCTGGCTACACTGATGATAACCCAGAAAAAACAGCAAGGTACGTAAATGGATTAAGGATGGAGATACTCGATGAAATTAGTATTCTTTCTCCCCGGAATATTGAAGAAGCCTTTCAGAGCACTGTTAAGGCGGAGGAAAAGATTAACAGAAAACAGAACAGCAGAAGAGGGAGAGGAAGTAGCAGAGGACGAGGACAGTCCTACGGAAGAGGTAAGGGTGCTGCAAACAGCGAAGAAAGCAGCAGTTCAAAAGCTTCAGGGACGACTGAGAAAGGAGATAGCACCAGAGGAGGTCGGTCATACCAGAGAGGAAGAGGAAATGGCCGCGGAAGAGGGGCGAATGTCCAGTGCTACAGGTGCCACAAGTGGGGGCACAGAGCCTTTGAATGTCCAGAAGCTGAACAAGCTGGTCAGAGGGGAACGCTGATGGCACAGCCTGAGGAAGCTGAAGCACAACCCCGGGAAGTGGAAGGCATGGCAGAAACGGGGGAAGCTTTAATTTTGAATAAAGTGTTGATAAAGCCAACCAAGGAAGTGGCTGAGACAACCCAGAGGAAGGCACTATTCCGGACAGTTTGTAAGTCGCATGGAAAGTGCTGTAAGGTAATTATAGACAGCGGAAGCACTGACAACTTGGTAGCCACGGAAATGGTAGAAAAGCTGGGGTTGAAGCGGATGAAGCACCCCACACCTTATAAGGTGTCGTGGCTGCAGAAAGGACACCAGTTGTTGGTCGATGAACAATGTGAAGTGGAGTTCCGCATTGGCAAGTATCACGACACAGTGGTCTGTGATGTCATGCCAATGGATGTGTGTCACATACTGCTCGGAAGGCCATGGCAGTATGACAGGAAGGTGACACACGATGGCAAAACAAATTGTTATAAATTTACGAAGGATGGGGTCAAACATACTCTTGTACCCATCAAGGAGGAAGATACAGCTGAATCCAGTGGGACAAAAGCATTATTACTTGGAGGAAAGCAGTATATAAAACAGATTGGAAAAAATGAGATTAATTTTGCAGTGGTAAGGAGAATGAAGCCAGTATTATTGAGCGTGGAAAGGACAGAATTGCCTAAGGAGATCCAGGAGATGTTAGAAGAATTCAATGAAATTGCGGCTGAGGAGTTACCTGATAAGTTACCTCCCAAGAGGAGCATCAGCCACCATATTGACTTTATACCCGGATCAAGTTTACCGAATAAAGCAGCATACAGAATGAGCCCCAAGGACAATGAAGAGGTACGCAAGCAAGTGCAGGAATTGTTAGACAAGGGACTGATCAGAGAGAGTTTGAGCCCCTGTGCGGTACCTACAGTCCTTGCGCCCAAGAAGGGGGGAGAATGGCGAATGTGCACAGATTCGCGGGCCATAAACAAGATCACCATTCGATACAGGTTTCCCTTGCCTAGAATGGATGATATGATGGACTGTCTTAGTGGGGCAGCGTATTTTACTAAGATCGATCTGAAAAGTGGGTACCATCAGATCAGGATAAGAGAGGGAGATGAGTGGAAGACAGCCTTCAAGACCAACGAAGGGCTGTACGAATGGCTGGTCATGCCATTTGGATTGAGTAATGCTCCAAGCACTTTTATGAGATTGATGAACGAGATGTTAAAAGAGTTTATAGGCAAATTTGTAATAGTCTATCTGGATGATATTTTGATTTTCAGCAGGACGAGAAGAGAACACCTTCAGCATATCCGAAGGGTGTTCGAAAAGCTACAGCAGAACAAACTGCTGGTAAATTTAAAGAAATGCACTTTCTTGCAGAAGGAGTTGATTTATCTGGGATTCGTGGTAGCAGAGAATGAGTTGAAGATGGATCCAGAAAAGATTGAAGTGATCATGAGTTGGCCGTCACCCAAGAGTTTGTTCGAGGTACGTAGTTTTCACGGTTTAGCAAGTTTTTACCGGAAGTTTATCAGGAATTTTAGTGAGATCTGCGCACCCATGTTGGAGACCATCAAGAAGGCCAGTCAACCTTTTTGCTGGACTAAGGCGGCAGAAAACAGTTTCCAACTCCTGAAGCGTAAGATAACGGAAAGGCCAATCTTGAGACTGCCCGATTTCAACAAACCTTTTCAGGTTCGGTGTGATGCCAGCGGGACAGCTATTGGCGCTGTACTCAGTCAAGAGGACAGACCAGTGGCATTCTTTAGTGAGAAGCTGAATGAGAGTCGGCAGAAGTATTCGCCATATGATAAGGAATTTTATGCAGTGGTTCAAGCCTTGAAACATTGGAGGCACTACTTGCTAGGAAATGAGTTCGTTTTGTTCTCTGATAATTCTGCTTTGCAGTATATAACTCAGCAGCACAAACTGAACCATAAACATGCCAAGTGGGTGGAGTACCTACAGAGTTTCACCTTTGTGTTGAAACACATAAGTGGGCAAGCCAACAAAGTGGCGGACGCTTTGAGTAGAAGAGCCCTGCTCTTACAGGAAAGTGGCATACAGGTGATGGGATTTGAATACTTGAAAGATTTATACCAGATGGACGCGGATTTCAAGGAAGCTTTTGAAGCATGCCAGAATCCCGTATTGAGAAATACAAGCCCATGGCTAGATTACAATCTACAGGAGGGATTGTTGTTTCGAGGGGGACAGCTGTGTGTTCCAGATTGTTCGATGAGGGAAAATCTGGTGAGAGAGAAACACAGTGGCGGACTAGCGGGACATTTTGGCATCAATAAGACAGTGGAGCATCTCGCGCATTTTTATTACTGGCCAAGGATGAATCGAGACGTACAGCGATATATAACCAGGTGTAAAATCTGCCAACTAGCAAAGGGACACAGCCAGAACACGGGGCTGTATACACCTCTACCTGTTCCAAGCAGACCGTGGGACTCAGTCAGCATTGATTTTGTCCTAGGATTGCCTAGAACACAGAGGGGATATGATTCGGTGATGGTAGTGGTGGACAGGTTTTCAAAGATGGCTCATTTCATTCCTTGCCGGAAGACAAGCGACGCCACGAACGTGGCACATCTTTTTTTTACAGAAGTAGTTCGACTACATGGCTTACCAAAAACTATTGTTTCAGACAGGGATGTGAAATTTACAGGACATTTTTGGCGCACCCTATGGAAAAAGCTGGGCACACAATTAAACTTCAGCTCTGCGTATCACCCGCAGACTGATGGACAGACAGAGGTGGTAAATAGGAGTTTGGGCAACTTACTACGCAGCTTGACGGGAGAAAACTCACGTTTGTGGGACCGAGCTCTTGCCCAGGCAGAATTCGCTTATAACGATTTGCCAAACAGGAGTACCGGTCTTAGCCCATTTCAAATCTTGTATGGTATGCATCCGCGAGGAATACATGAGTTACGAGATTTGGGACAGCTAGAAAGAAGGAGTGCAGAGGGGGAAGATTTTGCAGAAGCAATGAGTGAGCTGCATGAAAAGGTCAAGACAAGACTACAGGACAGCACGCAGAAATATAAACAACATGCAGACATAAGGCGGCGAGAGGTAAACTTTGAAATTGGGGACGAAGTCCTTGCACATTTGCGCCGGGAACGGTTTCCTAAAGGCACGTACAACAAACTGAAGTTTAAAAAATTCGGCCCATGTAAAATTCTGCGAAAATTCTCAGCAAATGCATATGAAATTCAGCTGCCACCTGATATAGGCATATCACCCATATTCAATGTGGCAGACCTATTTCCATACCATGCCCAAGTAGAGGAAGGACGAGTGGTACAGCCACAACGGGACACCCAGTTCAAGGACAATCTTTGGAAGAAACAGTTACCATCGGTCAAGACTCATGAGATAGAAGGAATCATCAGCACGCAGGTGGCCAAAAAGACACGCAGAAAGGAATATCTGCATTATCTCGTTAAATGGAAGGACCGTCCAATGGAGGACAGTTCTTGGCTTGACGAGATGCAGATCCGAAAAGAAGGTTACTCGGTGGAAGAACTCATGGAACGGAGCCATGAGAACTCTCTTTTACCCCGGCAGCCTGATGCAGGAGCATCTGGTCGACAGGGCACAGACCGAGAAGTGGCAGAACAGGTTTCCGAAGAAGATTGGGGAAAGTGATTAATTCTACAGAAGGACAGCAAGACTGTCTTAGTTTTTTCATTATTATCATTTTTGCTCTTTAAGGATTAGACTACAGCATTTAGTGATTAGCTTAAATGACTTGTTAACTTGTTCCTGTTACAATTGTAATAACCGGTCCTAACTATAAATGTTAAGGGCTTGTAGTATAGATTTTGAATTAAGATTATTAGACTAATTAGGCAAAAGACCATAAATTACTGTAGGCATCAAACTATTGCGAGACAACAAGCACAGGTAAACCAAAAATAGCCAAACCATGTAACTGGAGTAACTGCCAGGTAACTGTAATCTGGAACTAGCTAACAGTTACCTAACCACTGAGTTATGGTATAAGAAGAGAGGGAATATACATGTAAAAAGGTTCTGGAGTACGATATTGAAATAAGAGAAACAACAGAATATTATTTTTCCTTCATATATATTATTCAGTGCATCCTAACTAATTTATAGATTGTGATTCTATATCCTCAAAACATATTTTGCATCTACAGAAATTCTTGTCAATGCATCTATTTTGAATGTGAACCGTGACAGCATTCCACACAACATCCACGCACAAAACATTCTATTTCCAATTACTATTTACATCCATCCATTGCAAAGTAACTTTGTAACCAAATTTCATTAAGTCGAGAGGCAAATGCATGCACACATACAGTTCTGTTCATTATAATAATTTGCAGGTCAAACAGTGACAGGGTAACTCCAAATACAAATGTCCCATAACCAGCCGAATCGAAGTCAAGCGAAGAACAAAAGGAGTCGAGCAGTCGAGCCAGAAAGAGCCACGGCCTCAAACCACAGGTAAGCAACCACGCCGAAACCCAAAAAAGGAATTATTACAGTTGCTGTGTAAACAAAAGTTTTATCCAGACATAACATTGCCAACGGCCGAGGGAGCGAGAGCTCACAAGGCTAACCAAGCACGACTGTGGAAAGAACTATAGATGAAGAGCAAAGGGCTGAAACAGTTATCTACAAATACCACAGAAACCCTCTGAAGATTACAGAGTGGGTCGAGCCCCTTAAATACTTGACTCATTAACAAAATACAGACACCCATGGCAAACAAATCTCGTGCAGACCAAAAGACACAGAGAAAGGTGAAATAGAAACAGAGCTACCCGAAAAGATAAGCGGTCGAATCCCCTGCAAGGCCACGGAGCCGGTTACCTGCAACCACCGTGACAAACAGTGTTAGGTCGCGGACGTAAACAAGCTTATGCAAAGGTGAATAAGCCACGAGAGCCGAATAGACAGAACAGAAGAAAGAAATAGGACCTTACCAGTTGTAACCAGGTCCATAAACCGCTGAGTGCTCAGTGACAACCTAACCACAGAGGAGCTGTGAAGGGTTAGGCGAGCGTTCAAGTTGGAAACATAAATATATAGCATGCAACAATTTCTTACCTGAATCGACGGAGTTGGGCGATGGTTTGGAGCCAGAGACGAAGCTGCAACTGTGAGTTCCCCACCGAGACGGAGCCGAAGTGTTGAACAGAACCCATAAGCAGAACCGAACACCATAACAGAGCCACAGAGGGCGGAGTGTTGCAGAGAGTGACAGAATTCATAGGCAGAAACAAACACCAGAACAGAGCCACAGAGGGCGGAGTGTTGCAGAGAAAACCAAGCTCATGCACAGAGCCGAACACCAGCATAACCACAGAGCCCAACAAACAGTGAAAATGACCGAATGACCGCGAACAATCTGGAGTAAAGGCAAGTGAGATTAGGGTTTTGTCAAATCCCAAGGCGGACAGGTGGAGCGTGGAGAGGCGGAGAGGTACATGCGGGTTGATTAACTATCAACTAACCATTAATTACACAATCACAAAATATCCCACTGCAATACAATCACACAAGGTCCACGTAAGGAGCGGAGTAGAAGGCCACGTGGGCTGGGTCCCCATCAATCATTATATTTATGCTTAATCACATAATCAATAATAAACCATATGCCAAGGTATAATAATGATTTAATTTAGAGTGATAGTTATTACTATAATATCTGAGCGTTCACATGTGCACTAGCATGAACATGGATAAGTTGGGGATTGAGGTTGCGATTTTCATACCAGAAATGTCTTTATAGAATACCTTGTTATAGAATACACTCGAGAGTTGTTGACATGATTGGTTTGTGAAAAAACAGCTTAACATTTTGGAATTTCCATGCGAGTGTTCCATTTTAAGATTGGAAAAATGCACAATGTTACAGACAAACTACCGTGTCTGTTTCTGAAATATACAACGCAACCACCATGCAACCACAATTCGCACTTTTAAAATAAATTCTCCTTCTTTTCGGGTCATAATGAGTGACTCGTTCACTCTAATAAGGAGAACGAATTCAAATCAAAATTCTAAAGCTTTGAAATATTATAAATCTTTTTTCTGCTAATATGAAAACAACAAGTCTTATCAGCCATTCTTGTTACCAATTTTTTTTTTTGGTATTTGCAAATATTTGCATTTGCACTAAAACAAGGTTTCTCTTTGAGACATAGCATCAGGAAAATGATTATTGGAGGTTGGAAAGCTTATTATGAGCTTGAAAACAATTGTAAGTCAACTAATATTTGCATTTGGAGTAAAAAAAAAGGTTCCTCTTTGAGACTCTCGTTACCCTCTTGTCTTCTATGAATGTAAAGTTTGGGGTTGTAGTATATCCAGAGAGTCGTGGAGAAAGATTGAGATGATTCAAAAGAAATTCATAACCTACAACCTAAATATCATGGGAAATACTCCCTATCCTATCCTATCCTCTTGATCGAAGTTGACATGTTCTCGATTCAAAGTTCGGTTATGTTTAGATATTTGATGGATAAGAAGAAGCTTTACAACATGGAATCCGAGAGGCTCCCAAGAATTTCTTCTAACTTTAGTCAAAACCCCCCCTTCGCCTCAAGCTCGGGTCGCATAAGGATGCCCAGTCTTAGCTCAACCATTGGGGAATCAAGGAGGAGATCATCAAAACCCCACCTTCGCCTCAAGCTCGGGTCGCAAAAGGATGCCCAGTCTTAGCTCAACCATTGGGGAATCAAGGAGGAGATCATCATGGGAGGCAAGGTCAATGTCAAAGATACTATTACCTCCCTCATGGGAGGCAAGGAAAGTGTCAAAGATGCTATTACCTCTAATTTTATTGACAAGTTTTGGGATGATAAGAAGCTTGAGGGTAAAAGGAAGCTAAGATATTGCAAGGAAGTGATCAAACCCACTCTTGATAACGAGAATGATCTCTTGGTGTTAACAAGTACTAAAAAAAATATGAGCATCAATAGAATAATAACTAATTCTCATGAGCTTGAAAGTGAGACCCGGTGATGGTCTACTCCCAAGACTCCCTAAGATGATAAAATCTGCTAGATTTGGGATAATAAAAAGGTGGAAGATGAAAAACTTTTCCTCTTTTACACTGTCGGCTCCTACTCACATTCGCTCTCAATTCACGAACATCTGCCATACTTCTAATCTTATCGACTCATTAAGCCATCCCAACTATAGCAATCTTGGAGCGCTTCTTTCTCTTCTTTTTTATCACATAAACAAGATTTTGAAGAATCACAACTAGATTCTTTTTCTTTTCTTAGGTCAGGCATTGGTCTTAGTGGAGGTTAATCATCATCATCATCGTTATTATTATTTAGATTCTAATAACTTAAATCATTTTTTTTAGTTTTTATATTAATAATTTACATTATTAAATAATCATTTTATTCTTTCTATATATAATTTTGGGTTTTTATTCTTTTATCAATATTTTGTTTAGCTACTTTTAGTTATTTTTCTACTTTTTTGTCTAATCCACATGAGAATATGAACGTTGAATCTAATGGTTTACAAACATTTCATGATAGGAATATCACTAATTAAGCTTTTTTATAGACATTAATTTTTGTTTCTTTTAAATATATTTATTTTTTAATTAAATTTAAATATTCATATATTTTTACAATGATATTAATTTTATTAAATATTGTACTCTATATTCTTAGAATTTCAATTAGTTATCATAACCAATAGAACACTTATAATTTTTAATTTGAAAACTTTTTATTATTTATCTATTTATTTATTTTTCACAAGTACAACATTGCATATTCTATATGAGGAATATACTTATATTGTCAACACTGTCAACATATGTCATGTCACTTACAAGACACATTTATAAAATTTAAAACTTATTTGTCTTTATTACACATTTTTTCACTATATCTAACATCATGTTTATTTACAGTAAAATATAGATATTTTTATTAACTATTTATTATATGATTTATAAACTAAAATTCTTTGACTTGTACCCATTACAGGTTTAATTATTATTTTAATTAAAATTTAAAATAATATTAATTTTTCTTATCTTTATATATCAAAAACAATATATTTTATATAAATAATATGAATTTATTATAATTTTTGTACTATTTTATAAATCTGTTATGTATTTCTTCCTTCAAATAATTTTAACATTAAAATTTTATATTTATTATAATTTACATACTTTAAAATTTTGAAATTAAGATTTCACATTACTCCAATCATATATATATTATAGTTATGAATGGAATATGTTAATATATTTCTTGTCATCTCTTTTATATTAATAAATGAAGTTTCATATATTAGCTATTTCAATATTTTCTTTTGTAACCTAAAAGAACCTAGTAGTCTGCCTGTGATAAATTAGTTTTTATTTTATAGTTATGAATGAAATATGTTGATATATTTTTGTCATCTTTTATATATTAATAAATGGAATTTCATATATTAATTATTTTAGTTTTTTTTAATGCAATTTCATAAATTAATTATTTTAGAATTTTTTAGTAATTGAGAGGGGAGGAACCCAACAGTGTACTGGTAAGCTATATGAACAAGAGGAATTGGAGCCTAAAGACAACTATTTCAACATTTTTAAATTCATATTTACTTTTTATATTTATTTAATACAATTATTAATTTACCATACAAATTATCAAGTAATAAATAGCATCATATATATATATATATATATATATATATATATATATATATAGATAGATAGATATATATAATCAAATAATAAACTATTAAATAACATAAATTATTAAATAATAAATAATAAAAATTACTAAATAAATAATTATCAAACAACATATGAGCCCAATTAATATTCTCAATATTATAACAACTACTATTCTTAATATTATAACCACTTAATTGGATTATGCCGAATTAAGATTTAAATCTATAAGTTGTAATTACTAGTATAGAAATCACATTTGAGAAAAAAAGTGTGAATTTAATCTTTTTGTCTTTTAGAGTATTAATTTTGAGGAGAAAGCATATTGAAAATTCAGGTAAGAAAAATAAAAATTATTAAATTTATTAATTTGTGAACTTAATCTTTATGTTTTTCAGAGTATTAATTTTGAAGAGAAAGTACATTGAAAATTGGGGATAGAATTTTTTATTTTATTTTATTAAATTAATTAATTTGGAGTATCACGAATAGATATAGAAGAATAATTATAACATACACAATCACTTTCTACACTAATAGGTGTTTCCTTTGTGAGATAACTACGAATAAAATTTTTAAATACCAGCACTTTACACCAATAAGTATTTACTTAGTAAGATAAATAATTGTAACATACACAATTACTTACTCTACTAACTAACACTCTACACTAATAAATATTTACTTGGTGAAATAAGTATTAGTACTAAGTTTCAAATACCAATTTAGATGAGATTAAACAAATAATCTGAAAAATAATAAAATAATTTTCTTTTTGAAAATTTCACAATTAATTTATATTTATAATTTTTTAAAATATATGATTTTTAGTTTATAATTAAAATAAGAAGATTTAGTCTAGTAAAATAATAATAATTTATATGTGGATGTTTTGAATATATTTAAATATAAATTTATAAAAATGTATAAATTAAATGGTATTGAATCTCAGTATCTTGCGGGTACAAAGTAAGTTGACAAAAGACCAAATTTCACAATATTAGGAAGTTCCCATAGAACAAAAACCAAAATCAAATGAATCTTATTAAGTTTGGCTAAAATTTATTGTGATGCTTTTGAAGTAGGTTGTGGTACAAAATAAGTTGACAAAAGACCAAAGTATTATGAAGTTCCATAGAACAAAAACCAGTATAATTGAATGTTGTTAAGTTTGGCTATAATTTATTGTGATGCTTTTGAAGGCGACAGCTAGGCGGCAAAATCGTCCCCGGAGCCTTTCCGAGAGCATTGGCACACACCCACTTTACTTTATTTGCTGTCTTTGAAGTTATCTCAACATTTGTCAAAGTAATTCCTGTGCACCAAACTGTCTCGCTGCACGAAATGTTCATAGCCACAGTCGATGACGTTCCCTGTATGTTTCTATATGTGATATTTTGTATTTGCACTGCGGATCCCTGCACACAACAACATGACGCATAGTATTATTGATACCAAACAATAATACCAAACTTCAAAATCAATTTGTCTAAATATTATAGAATTTGTATTAACTTTGATGGTTGGAATTAGCGAGGTTTAGGAATTTAGGGGTCTCTCTGAGTTGGGTGAGATTTCCGGAATTACCAAATTTCGTAACTACCCATTCTTTGCCTAAAGATGAAATTCTATGTAGTTACCAATTACTTACCCGATTGATAGTATATGGAAGATAAAACAAAATGGGAAATTTATCCTATATTGTGCGCTTAAACAAGTATAGTATTTTGTAATTAATGTTGATTGCAACATCGATCGCAAGCACACATCCACGGACTTCAAAATGATATTTCAAGAACGGCTAGAAGTAAAATCATATGAAGACGTATTCAGTCTATATATTGATCACCTGAATTTTACAAGGTGAAGCGGAATCGCAATAGTACTGATCAATAATAATCGGATTCTTAACATTATGAACAACTATGATTCTTAACATTATGAACAACTATGTCCTCAAATCTGATATTTCGTGCATAGCCAGAATCGCCCTGTATATTTACAAAAGCATGAATTCAGATAAATATCAATTACGAACTGCAGTTCATTACCGTATCATCATGCACATTTCACGAGTTAGTTTTAAGATGAATAGAAATAATTAAAGGAGCCATACACCTGTTAAATCAACCTGCCAAGTCTTGATTCTGGCTCCGTTGGATGTTTCGACAAAAGTGATGTTTTGGACTAGAATGTCATCAATTTTGGCTTCTTCTAATGCTGCACAAAAGAAGAAGTACAATTCAGATTTCATCTTTACTAATTGTATTTTCTGCAGGATAAGATCCAAAATACTTATCTCACCTGATGCCATGGCCTGGGCCACACTTTATGTTTTTGATAATAATAGTAGATGAGCCTGACGAAATGGAAATGCAATCATCCCCTGATATAGAGTATTTATAATCATAGTTAGCAGAACCTTGTGTGTTTATTATGTGTTTGCCAATCTGAACTTTAACTGAGTGGAATTAAGATTTTCACTTATAGCAGCTGCGGTGAGATAGATATAAGCTAGATGGATATTGACTGATTTATTATTAAGAAAATGGATCTATGCTATATGGTAAAATGTGAATAAACAAGTTAATGCAAATTAGTGAAATCACTAACTTCTAATTTGTCTGGATGACACAGTTGTTTATTCGGGCATTCTTAACTCTTTGCAAATGAATACCATCAGTGTCTGGGTCTTTTTGAGGAGGTTATATCTGAAGCCCGCTTAATTAGATATCAAAAGAGTCGACCACTACGAGATGCATTCATTGGCTATTGACAAATTGCAAACTTTTTATCAAAACATTTGAACATCCACTAATAGTCACCAACCCAAAATCCAAACAACCGGATGAGCACAGCCTTGAATTAAAATTTACAGAAATATTTAAAAAACCGTTTATAGCAAGGTGATCATTGCATCTTTTTTCAAGCAAATAAACAAGGTAATCAAGTGAAGATTGCCGGCTGGAAACAGACCGGTGGAGCCACATCCAAGCAACCCTGCACACAAGAAATTTGACGTGGTTAATATAAATTGAAGGAGCCGGTTTATACTACTAATTTTTTGTTTAATGGTAATTGGGTAGGGGAAAGATTGTGGATGATGCTTGTGAAAAGGCTAGAGGTGGAGTCGGTGGAGTCGAACGCAGAAGAGATGGAATATTAGAGATTCCTCTGCATTTGTTAAAGTAATTCCTCTGCACCAAACCGTCTCGCTGCACGAAATGTTAATAGCCACATTCGTCGATGACGTTCCCTGTATGTTTCTATTGTTGGGGTTTTTCTGTTAAAATCTCAAAAACAACGTAAACTGAACATAGAGACAATACTCTGTTTCTGCTCTAGGATCTTAGCATAGGGAAGCTTTTAAAAAGAATGTCTGAGAATAGAGTATTACACATCCATAAAATGATTTGTATTCATTAAAATAAAATTACTGATACAAAATTCATCATCTTTCACTCAGAGGGATTCACCAAAAAGAAAACATATGCAGTGCTATTCTACTCATTCATTGCCCATTACATACTACGCTGTTGTGTATTGCTAACATTCATTTACTTGCACTGCTGCGCTTCTACCTTCACTCTCTCTTTCTACCTCTCAACTGACTACTACTACCCACAAAAAAAAAAAAATATTACATAAAAAAATCTGAATGATTTAATGAACAAAAATGGAGACCCATGTTGTGAACTGCTCGAGGCTGTCCTTCTTTGAGCAGGTGGTGTGAAATATGGGTGAAACCCATGACCATTGAATGCTCTGAACTGTTCGGCGGTGTCCTGCTTCCTTCTTGGCCATACTTGTGAATTGAATGCAGTCGCCTACTGCTGTACTGCTGCATGCTTGCTTTAACCAACTTCACACCATTGAGAAATCCTGCCCACCTTGCCATCAAAGGTCAATGCATGCAAAACTTTTCTATCGGGTCTGCCTTTCGGGTCACATTGCATATGCAGCCGGTCGATCCTCTACTTCTTCATATATTTGAAAATATATAAAAATACTGCAAAACACAAAAATTTTCCTTTGGCGGACTTCAAATGTTAAACCATTATGCTTCTGAAACCCATCGGGTTTGGGCTTCATCGCATAGCGCGCATATATGAAAAAGTTGTGCACCCTAGTTTCCCCGATTGCGATATGCCGATCGCGATCTGGGCCGATACTACCGATCCTTTACTTTTCTTTATATTTCATTATATAATGAAAATGCATAAGATACATTGAAAATTGACTTAAGCGCGGACCTGAAAATTATCAAGAACCATTTATAATGCTATCAGGTCTGATCCATCGGGTCGGATGCATGCCTTATACAAAAGTCTCGCTCCTTTGGTTTCGCCGATGCAATATCCGTCGATGCAATATATTATAACATATGCCTAAAAAAACATTAAAACACGGGAAAAAGGGCCGCTGCGGAACTGAAATAATATGAAACAAAATGTTAAACACCCGTCGGGTCCGGCTCATTGGATCACGACTCTATATATGTGCAAAGACTCTGCCACATTGTGAACGCCGATAGCGATACGCCGATGCGATATCGACGATCGCTCGTCGGCGATATTTCCATGCTGCTGCATGGCTCAACTGTTGCGCAGTTGAAATTACATTTTCAACACTCCCCTTTAATTTCAACTGCTGGGCATTCAATCATACCCAAAAACTTCCTCAAAATTTTAAATATTTTCTGATCCAATGGCTTTGTCAAAATGTCTGCTACCTGTTCCTGAGTCCTGCAATGTTGTAAAGTGATTTCTCCATTGCTTACCAATTCTCTGATATAGTGGAACCTGGTGTCAATGTGTTTCGTTCTCTTATGAAACACTGAATTCTGTGATAATTCAATAGCTGAGCTATTGTCACAAAAAATCGTTGTTGCTTTTTCCTGATCTTGGCCTAAGCTCCTCAACATCCTTCTCATCCACACTGCTTGACATGCTGTTGCTGTAGCTACCACATATTCAGCCTCTGTTGTAGACAATGCTACAATGGACTGCTTCTTAGAAACCCATGAAATGGGTCCTGAACCCATGTGAAAAACATAATCGGAAGTGCTTTTCCGATCATCTCCACTTCCAGCCCACTCACTATCAGTGTATCTAACTAAATCTGAACACTCTGAGACTGTATATAAAATTCCAAACATTTTAGTACCTTTAACATACCTCAAAATTCTTTTTGCTGCATGCCAATGTGCCTCTTTTGGCCTCTCCATGAATCTGGAAATCAAACTAACAGCAAACATTATGTCAGGCCAAGTTGCTTTTAAATACATAACGCTGCCAACTATGCTCTTATACAAGCTAGGATCAAAATCCTTGTTGTTGTCCTCTTTGCTGAGTTTTAATCCCATTATCGTGGGAGTGATTGCCGCCTTGTACTCTTGCATATTAAATCTACCCAACACTTCATTTACATATTTTGCTTGTGATATAAAAATCCCATTTTCATTTTGATCTAATTATATTCCTAAGAAGTATCTCAACAAACTCATGTCAGTCATCTCAAATTCTTCTTTCATGATTGATTTGAAGTTTTCAATGAGGTAGTCATCATTACCTGTAAAAATCAAATCATCAACATATAACACAACAACTAGAATTTTACCATCATTTTCTTTGATGTAGACGGTGGGTTCTCCCTCACATTTATCAAATTCATTTTCCAGTAGGTAGGAATCTATTCTACTATACCACGCTCTTGGTGCTTGCTTCAGCCCATAAAGAGCTTTCTTCAATCTGCACACTTTGTGCTCTTGGCCCTTTTCTTATAGGCTAGAGGCTGTTCAATGTAAACCTTCTCCTTTAACACTCCATTTATGAATGCTGACTTCGCATCCATTTGGTAAACTTTCCATCTATTTTGTGCTGCTATAGACAGCATTGCTCTCATGGTTTCCATTCCTGCAACCGGTGCGAAAGTTTCCTCATAGACTATCCGATACTGCTGCTTGTACCCTTTGACAACCAGCCTTGCCTTGTGTCTTTCAATTTTTCCTTCAACATTACTCTTGGTCTTATAGACCCATTTGACTCCAATGACTTCTTTACCTTTTGGTAGCTCAACAAAATCCCATGTCTTGTTTCTTTCTATGGCATTCATCTCCTCATCCATAGCTTCTATCCATTTCCTATCCTTAATTGCATCTTCGAAATGAATAGGGTCATCAACATGACAATACAAGGAAAATAAGGAATTCATTCCTTCATCATAAATATCACTTAGATTTCTAAACTTCTTACCTCTTTCATTTGGTGTGTAAGTGCTTGAAGATGCACTTGAATCTCCTCCTTTTGGTGTGCTTGGAGAAGCCCTCTCATTTCTCCTCAAGGGTGTCTCTTGCTGTCCTTTTGTTGGCGCTGCTGTTTGGGGATGTATTTCAGCCATCTCCTCATCATATTCATCATGAGGCAAACAATTTTTAACATTCAATGTTTTCTCTATGCTTCCATCCCAAGCTTCCTCCTCAATAAGCTGAACATCTTTTCTCACAAAAAACTTCTTGGTGGATGGGATATACAGCCTGTAAGCTTTGGATTCCTCACTGTATCCAATGAAGATACATTTCTCCCCTTTGCAGTCCAACTTCTTCCTTAGCTGATCTGGAATGTGTGCATAGGCCACACAACCAAAAACTTTCATGTGGGTGACTCCTTACTTTCTCCCACTCCATGCTTCTTCAGGCACTTTGTTTATCACAACTTTTGTAGGACACCTATTCAAGATATATACTGCACAGTTTACAGCTTCAGCCCAAAAATCATTTGGCAAATGCTTTGCCTTCAACATGCTCCTCTCCATATCCATGATGGTCATGTTCTTCCTTTCAGCAACTCCATTTTGCTGCGGGGTGTACCTAGCTGTAAATTGCTTATGAATTCTATTTTCTCTACAAAACCGTAGAAATTCCTTGAAGATATACTCACCTCCTCTGTCAGTTCTCAAAACTTTGATGCGCAACCCACTTTGATTTTCCACAAGTGCTTTGAAATTTAAAATTTTTTCAAACACTTCACTTTTGTTTTTCAAGAAATAAACCCAAGTATTTCTTGTAAAATCATCAATAAATGTTAGAAAATATTGGCTGCCAGCTAAAGATGGATTTTGCATTGGTCCACACAAATCTGAGTGGACAATTTCTAAGGGTGCTTTTGCCCTTATGCTCTTGCCGCTTGGAAAACTTTCTCTGTGTTGTTTTCCCAATATGCAACCTTCACAAAGGCTGTCTGGTTTCTCTATCAATGGTAATCCTCTTACCATTCTTTTTCTGTTCAACAAGTTAAGACCTCCAAAGTTGAGATGTACAAATCTCAAGTGGCACAACCAATTTTCATCCTTTGGCACACTTTGGAAAGCCTCTTGGGAAACTATTGCAATTACTTCTTTGTTTTTCAAATTTGCCCTTATTCTGATGGTGCATACATCATTCTCAAAGAAAACATTGTAACCCTTTTGAACAAGCTGTCCAATACTCAAGAGGTTACATCTCATTCCAGGAACATAGTAGACATCCGATATGGTTTTCTTTTCACCCTTCTTTGTAAATATTTTAACTTCTCCTTTTCCCATAACATAAACTTTGCTATCATTCCCAAGTGTGACTTGTGACTTCACACTTTGATCTAAAGCAGAAAATAGGGCTATGTTTCCTGTCATATGGTTACTACAACCGGAGTCTAGAAACCATATATCTTCACTGTTTGTTTCAGCCATATTACAGGTTAACAACACATTATCTTGGCTGATATTTTCTCTAGTGATAGTTGCACTAGATCTATTGTTCATATCATGCTGCTTCTTCCTACATTCATTGGCATAATGCCCATATTTTTTACAATAATAACATTGGACATTGGATTTTTCATACCTTTTTCCTTGAGCATGATGTTTTCCTCTTTGTTGGCTGCTGCCTTGACCTTGGTTCTGATTTGGGTTGCTGCCTCTTCCTTGAGCATTTGCTGGACTGCTCCTTCCACCTCTGCTTTGGCTTCTACCTCTTCCTCTCTTGTTTCCTCTGCCTTGACCTCTTCCTCTTCCAAAGGACATCTAGGTCTTGAAGGCTTGCTCTAGAGATGAGTTTTCATTCCTACTCAACCTCTCCTTATGTGTAATCAGTGATGTATGAAGTTCATTGACTGAAAACTTTGAGAGATCCTTTGTCTCTTCTATGGTGGTGACAATCACATGGAACTTTGAGGGTAAGACTCTCCATATTTTCTCCACAATCCTCCTTTCTTCAAGACTCTCTCCATGAGTCCTTATCTGTGTGACCAGACCAATTACATGTGTGAAGAATGAGTCAATATTGTCTGACTCTTTCATGCACATGTTCTCAAAATCTTTCCTCAGCAACTGTAGTTTTGCTGTCTTCACTCTCTCCATGCCTTGATAGGCTTTCCTGAGATTTTTCCATGCTTCCCTGGATGTCTTGGCTGCTGCTATCCTTGGAAACACACTCTGGTCCACTGCTTGATACAAAAATACAAGGGCTTTTGAATCCTTCTTCCTATTGCTCTTCAACAGATCCTTCTCTGCCTGAGTTAATCTATTAAACCCATTTTCATCTGCTGGTTGTGAGGCAAACATGGCTCTCATGGTTAGTGCCCAGTAGTCATAGTTTTTCCCATTAAATGGTGGGAGCTGGGTATTAAACATACCCATGCTAGTGCTTATGTTGGCCATTCCTTGCATTCTTGACTTGATTCTTTTGTTGAGTCTTCACGCTGCTGGACAAGTTACTTCAGCAAGAAACCTTCCTTCAACTTCTTTGACACCTTCAAAGAGCCTGAACCTAGCTCTGATACCACTGTTGGGGATTTTTCTGTTAAAATCCCAAAAACAACGTAAACTGAACACAGAGACAATGCTCTGTTTCTGCTCAGGATCTTAGCACAGGGAAGCTTTTAAAAATAATGTCTAAGAACAGAGTATTACACATCCATAAAAGGATTTGTATTCATTAAAATAAAATTACTGATACAAGATTCATCCTCTTTCACTCAGAGGGATTCACCAAAAAGAAAACATATGCAGTGCTACTCTATTCATTCATTTCCCATTACATACTACGCTGCTGTGTATTGCTAACATTCATTTACTTGCGCTGCTGTGCTTCTACCTTCACTCTCTCTCTCTTTACCTCTCAACTAACTACTACTACCCACAAAAAAAAAAAAATTACATAAAAAAAATCTGAATGATTTAATGAACAAAAATGGAGACCCATGTTGTGAACTGCTCGACGCTGACCTTCTTTGAGCAGGTGGCGTGAAATATGGGTGAAACCCATGACCATTGAATGCTCTGAACTGTTCGGCGGTGTCCTGCTTCCTTCTCGGCCATACTTGTGAATTGAATGTAGTCGCCTACTGCTGTACTGCTGCGTGCTTGCTTTAACCAGCTTCACGCCATTGAGAAATCCTGCTCACCTTGCCATCAAAGGTCAACGCATGCAAAACTTTTCTATCGGGTCCGCCTTTCGGGTCGCATTGCATATCGCAGCCGGTCGATCCTCTGCTTCTTCATATATTTGAAAATATATCAAAACACTGCAAAACACAAAAATTTACCTTTGGCGGACTTCAAATGTTAAACCATTATGATTCAAAAACCCATCGGGTCCGGGCTTCATCGCATAGCGCGGATATATGAAAAAGTTTTGCACCCTTGGTTTCCCCGATTACGGTATGCCGATCGCGATCTGGGCCGATACCACCGATCCTTTACTTTTCTTTATATTTCGTTATATAACAAAAATGCATAAAATACATTGAAAATTGACTTAAGCGCGGACCTGGAAATTTATCAAGAACCATTTATAATGCTATCGGGTCTGATTCATCGGGTCGGATGCATGACTTATACAAAAGTCGTGCTCCTTTGTTTTTTCCGATAGCGAAATGCCGATGCGATATCCGCTAATGCAATATATTATAACATATCCCTGAAAAACATTAAAACACGGGAAAAAGGGCCGATGCAGAACTGAAATAATATGAAACAAAATGTTAAACACCCGTTGGGTCCGGCTCATCGGATCACGACTCTATATATATGCAAAGACTCTGCCACATTGTGAACGCCGATGCGATATCGGCGATCGCTCGTCGGCGATATTTCCATGCTGCTGCACGTCTCAACTATTGCGCAGTTGAAATTACATTTTCAACATTTATATGTGATATTTTGTATTTGCACTGTGGATCGTTGCACACGATCCACAGTGTTATTGATACCAAACAATAGTACCAAACTTCAAAATCAATTTGTCTAAATATTATAGAATTTGTATTAACTTTGTTGGGTGGAATTAACGACGTTTAGGAATTTAGGGTGAGATTTCCAGAATTATCAAATTTCGTAACTACCAATTCTTTACCTAAAGATGAAATTCTAATTACTTAACCGATTGATAGTATATAGAAGATAAAACAAAATGAGAAATTTATCCTATATTGTGCGCTTAAACAAGTATTTTGGAATTATTGTTGATGGCAACATCAAGCGTAAGCACACATCTATGGACTTCAAAATGATATTTGAAGAATGGCTAGAACTAAACTCACACGAAGACGTATTCAGTCTATATATTGATCACCTGAATTTTACAAGGTGAAGCGGAATTGCAATAGTACTGATCAACAATAATCAGATTCTTAACGTTATGAACAACTATGTCCTCAAATCTGATATTTCGTGCATAGCCAGAACCACCCTATATATTTACAAAAGCATGAATTTTGTTATAACCATCCTAGATAATTTAGATAAATATCAATTATGATCTGCAGTTCATTGCCGTATGATCATGCACATTTCAAGAGTTAGTTTTAAAATGAATAGAAATAATTAAAGGAACCGTATCATCATGCACATTTCATGGGTTAGTTTTAAAATGAATAGAAATAATTAAAGGATCCATACACATGTTAAACGAACCTACCAAGTCTTAATCAATTTTGGCTTCTTCTCCATTATTTCCCAGTCTTCCAATGCTACAAACAAAAAAGTACAATTCAAATTTCATCTTTACTGATTGTATTTTCTCTAGGATAAGATCCAAAATATTTATCTCACCTGATGCCATGGCCTGGGCCACACTTTATGTTTTTGATATTAATAGTAGATGAGTCCGACGAAATGGAAATGCAATCATCCCCTGATATAGAGTATTTATAATCATAGTTAGCAGAACCTTTTATGTTTATTATGTGTTTGTCAATCTGAACTTTAACTAAGTGAAATTAAGATTTGCGCTTATACCTGCTGTGGTGAGATAGATATAAGCTGGATGGGTATTGACTGATTTATTATTAATAAAATGGATCGCTGCTATATGGTAATATGTGAATAAACAAATTAATGGAAACAAGTGAAATCACCAACTTCTAACTTGTGTGGATGACACAGTTGTAATTTTATTTTCGCGGGTAGCATGATTGAATTCTTTTCCCTCGGTTGTAATTTTATTCTCCCTAATTATGTTTTATGTAATTATATTTCATGTGCTTACATATTTGTTTGTTATTATTAGATAGAGTTAGTTTGTAAAAGGTTGTTTAGACATAGTTAAATGTGAAAGATTTTTTTCAACTAATTATTTGATAAATTATTGGAAGTTAATATATTTTCTTTCTGAAATAAGTGATTGTGTGTTTAAGATAGTATGCTTATTTTATGATGTATTTATGTTTGTATTATTACATTGTTTAATAAAATGTTCTCAAGAAAAAAATTGTGTAAGAATGTTTATTTTCTTGTATTTTTACATGGTATCATAACCGCTCCCCACTGCCTCATTGGTAGGCCCATAGGAATTGAAAATTAATAGTACATACGTTTGTTGTGAGTATTAAAATGAGTTGTTTTTCCACTGTTTGAGCATTGACTACATCTGTTGCTCAAGGAGCAAAGAGATTTGAAAAGGGCCTTGCCCCCCACTGCCTTGTGAGTAGGCCCATAGAAATCGAAAATCAATAGTAGATAAGTTTTTTGTGAGCATTAGAATAAGTTTTATTTCCACCATTTGAACATTGACTACATTTGTTGCTCAAGGAGCGAAAAGATTTGAAAAGGGCCTTGCTATACTCTCGAAGCACACTATGTTCTAGTATAGGGACACTAAAAAATGGAAAACAAAATATAGGAAGGATTTGAAAAGGGAATTGCTATACTCTCGAAGCACATTATGTTCTAGGATGGTGGCACTATATGATAAGGGTTGCCGGCCACTGGTGAGACAATTGCATCCTCAGGAGACTACACCACTCAACACTCACTTGCATTAATTAGGCCAACACACTCTAATTTCATACTCGGGAGACTACACCACTCAAAACTCACTTTCATTCATTAGCCCAACAAACTCTAACATATATAGGATTACGTTATTATTGAACAAATTCCTAAAATATTTGATTCACCAACTCATCAAAGATTAATTAAGAAAACATTGCTAATGACACATAACAAGTTTTAATTATATGAGAATCTTATATATTTCTCCATTATTCCAACACTCCCCCTTAATGGAGAATTGTCTTTTCCATCTCTCTTGTCCCAACATTATTGTAGAGTTTGACATTCTTTTGTAATGGTATTGATACTACAATACATTGGTCATTTTTTGAACATTTTGTAACTCCTTGGTATATTTACTATGTGTAACCAATGTTTATGCACCTTTTCTCCATATCTCGAGACCTAATCAATAATTCTATACGCCAATGTCTTTAATTTCAAACCCTTATGAGAATTGTCCTTTAACTTCATCAATTAACTTAGAAACATCGATTGTTATAATAAGATCATCAACATACATAGAAATCATGATAAAATTCGCTTTTTGATATGTATATTTTTTCTTTTCATAGAACCTTTATGAAGAAATAAAGAATCAATCTTCACATGCTATGATCTTTGTTCCTATTTCAATCCATATAAAGCTTTCTTTAACTTGAACACAAGGTCCTTTTGACCCTTTTTAACAAGACCTTTTGGATGAACAAGGTATACCTCTTGTTTTATTTCCCCATTCAAGAAGACACACATCTAGCTGATGTAATTTCCATTTATGTTTTGTAGCTAAATCACTCATCAATCTAGTTGTATTTAAATTAGCTATGGATGCAAAAGATTCTACATAATCAATTCGCTCTTTTTGTCAGTATCCTTTTGCAACTAACCTAGCTTTATGTTTATATATGTTTCCATCAACTTTAAATTTAGGTTTGAATAACCATTTGGATCCTATGGGTACCATATTTTCATGAAATTCCATTAAGTCTCAAGTATATTTATTCATTATAGACTCATATTCTTCC
This sequence comes from Pinus tabuliformis, assembly GCA_031772625.1. NCBI lineage: Eukaryota > Viridiplantae > Streptophyta > Pinopsida > Pinales > Pinaceae > Pinus > Pinus tabuliformis. The sequence continues at coordinate 520,018,523 of CM062818.1, forward strand.
TTCATTTCATCTCTCCACTCTTTATGCTCATTAGCTTATTCAAAATTGAAAGGTTCTATGACATTTATAACTTTAGTCATCAAGGCATAATGTTTAAATCTGACTGGTGGTTGAGTTTGATGAGATGATCTTCTTGGTAATTCATCTATTTCAACTCTTCTCTTGCTTCATGTGAATCATCTCATCCTCTTCACTGCATTGTGGTTGCTAGAGGTGTTCATGTTGTTGGATTCTTTCTATTTCTATTCATGCTTATCATCTACTTCCCCTTTGACATCATCATATTGATAAGTAATATGTCAACCATCGTACCTGTCATTCTTATGGCCTTCACTTGCAAGCACATGAAATAATACATATCTTCTAGAAAAAAATTTATGTGTGGAAGAATCAAACAACTTATATGCTTTATGATCAAGACAATAATCTATGAAAATACACTTGATAGATTTTGCATCAAGATTCCTCGTATCTTCTTTCAGAACATGAGAAAATGTTTTTCTTTCGAAGATTCTCAAATGAATTACTACTGGTTTATAACCATAAAGTGCTTGAAAAGGAGTCTTATGATCTAAGATTTTAGTTCAACTTCTAATTTTTAAGTAAACAACAATGAAAAATCATCGAACTACAAATAATTAGTAAGATTTTTACCTTTTCACATGCTCCATACACATTGTACTAGGATTCTATTCTTCCTTTTATCTAGTCCATTATGTTATGGATTATATGGTAAAGTTTATGGTTGTAAAATTTTGTGGGAGTTCCAGTACTTGATGAATTCATTTGAAATATATTCTCCCTCCTGGTGTGATTAGAAGATCTTGATGTGTCTTATTCTTTGCTTTTCAACCAGATTGTTGAACTACTTAAAATATTCAAATACATAACTCTTATTTCTCATGATGTATATTTAGTAAAATCATCAATAAAGATCAAGAAGTAATATGCTCCATCCTAATAATCTGGTGTGCATAGAACCACATACATATGTATGCCAAATTTCTAGAACATCTCTATTCCTTTTATCTATATGAGTAGGGAACTCTTCCCTATTCATCTTCCCTAATGCACACCCTTCACATGCAGAGTATTCATTCTTGATTATTGAAAGAGCTTCTACCATTCCTCGTTTTTGATGTAGCGATAGATCATGATAATTAATGTGGCCATGCCTTTGATGCTAAAGAGTTTTTGTTGTCATTGTTGTGGGTGCAAATTCTTGATGACTTTTGAGCTTAATAAATCTCTAGTTCAAATTCCCATTGCAATGACCTTGAATAGATTCTACATGTCTTTCACCACATATTGCGAATTTACAAATTCCACTTTCAAACCCTGATATGTTATAGTATAAACTGTGTTAATTTTAGTTAACAATGGAATGCTCTATACTTAATATAATTTACTTCAATGTTCCTTTAGCAACCCAATAACAATTTCCAATTATTTCTAGTAGCAATCACATTAACGATTAATCACATTGATAATAAATGTAGATAGAACATAAAATAAAATGTAGAAGAGAAGACAACACATGAGAACACTAGATTTGGCGGATCCAAAGGAAAAACCCCAATGTGGGGAAAACCCTTTGATAAATTCTTCTTATTACTAAATCAAAAGTTCAATAGAGAGAGAGAGTATGAAAGTCAAATTTACTTGCCCAATACTAAGTCAAAAAAACCTTGTAAATTTCTATAGTCAGCTGCTGTCAAAGCTTAGTCCTAACCAAAAAGCTAACACTGGTCAAAACAATAGTCAAACACCTCCTTTGAAGCTTGTTCAAAGGAAGTCAAACTCAGCCTCCAATAGTGGTCAAAGTCAACTCAAAAAAATCACAAAATTTCTGGTCAAACTCATTCAACTTTGTGGTGAAACAGGCATGCGTTCAACATAGGTCAAATGACCCATAAAACCTTGATTTATGTGCCATTCAATGTAGCCTAAGAAAATTGAAATTCTTCCACAAAAGCCATAGTAAAAACTGGTCGAGATCACGTCGATCAACTCTGGTCAAACAATATGAAATTATGCAATTTTGATTCTCCAACTTAGCCCAGAAAATTTCAACCTTCTTGCCACATGTGAGAGAGAAAGAGGTTTCCCAATAGTTGTACAAACCAATCTCATGAGGAGAGAGAATAATGTGTGAGTTGTGGATGTCCAAATGAGGTGTGAGGTCTCTTATATTTATACACTTCGTTGTGGGTGAAGAGACACATCCATTGAGCTTTTTGAGCCTATATAATGATGAATTCAACTTGATCAATTTCCAAGTGAGTGTTGGGTTGTGTTGGCTTGTGTTATTTTTTTTGGAGCCTACATTAGGTGGGTAGGCCTACCTATGGTTTTGTGCATCGATTTCACACATGGTTTTGGCACGTCGATTTTCAATCCATAGTATTTTGTAGATCCTATTAAGGGAACTACGATTATGTTCTAATCCAAGGTTAATGGTTTGGGGTTTATGGATGGTTTGGCATGTATATATATGTATTGTAACATTGAAAGGAACATAATGAAAAATAAATCTGGTAGTCTCGGTTTTGGGATCCAGGGAAAAATCTCTATCTATATTATTTTTTGTGTGTTATGTTCTCACCACTGTTTATTTTCTATTCTTGTAGAATTTGTATGCAGGTAAGTTGTGTACGGGGTTAAAACCTACAATGAGCGGCAATAAATTCAAAATCACACTTTTCCTTGTCCGAATGAGATCATGTTTATATCAATCATGGATGTGTCGAAAAGAGGAATCCAATTCAATCATCATCTCCATAAAATGAGTTGTCCCAAGGTTGAATTTAGCCCTAGTTTCTAATTTTTAACAGACTAATATTAAATTGTTCTTAATAAAAGGCACATGCATCATGTTGTGAATTAGTTTAACATGAAAATTAGGTAATTTCACTGATATCTCACCATATTATTTATTTCCTGTAGATGATCATCTCCAAGATATATGTTTGTACCATTGTTAGTTTCCTGAAAGTTCTCAAACCAATGCCTATTATAGGACATATAAGTGGAGGCTCCAAAATAATCAAACCAAGTATTTTGATTATATATTTTAGTAGATAGTGAAACATCTATAACATATAATCTAAAGTTTTTTATGTCATCATTCATTATTTCTCCTTTATTAACAAAATTACCAGTGTGCCTCTTATTTCTATGTCTGGACTAATGCTATTTCTTTTCGTGCAATCTCTAGAGTAGTTTTGAAACATGCCACAGTAATGAAAATTAATATCAAGATTTTGAAATGTCCTACTTGATTGTGGTTTTTCAAATGGTGGCTTACCAAATCATAGATTTTCCTTGTGGTGAATTTCCTCCTTTATTATGTTCCTAAGGTTTCCTCTTGAATGGTGGTTTCCCTTTTTCCCTCAACACCAAATCAAATCTTTGATATTTAAGGTTCCTTAACCTTTCTTCTTATTTCATAAATATGCCTGCCAACTCTTAAAATGTGGGAGCCTTCTCCCCTTCGTAAGAGCTATGATGAACATTTCACACTCATCTATCATTCCATTTAAGGTTATAGTGACTAGGTCAATGGTATATACTTCTTGACCTATATCTTGAAGAGTATATTTAAATTCCTTAATTCATGAAATGAAATTACTAATTCTTTTATTTTCTTCCATTTTATAGAGAATATTTTACTCTTTCGAGAAAAGAGCCATTTTTTATCGTTCAATTCATAAAAATCCTTGTGTTGTGCCTGTCTCATTCAATGTCTTTTAATATTTTAAATGTAGTATAATGTTTTCTTTTACAGACATTTTCAGCAAAATTTTCATCGTAGTCTTTCTCTTCTCCCATTCTTAAATTGGTTTAGTTGTAGGTCCTACAACCTCCTCTAGATTCACTTCATCGCCACTTATTATCGACCAGACAATGTATCCTTCAACCAATTTCCACATTTTAGACTTCCAATTCACGTAATTGGTGCAATCCAAATTGTTTTTCTTTATTTATCTATTATTATGATAAATAATTATCCTTATCCAACTTTCAAATCAATCAACTATTTTGAAGGCCACACATAAAAATGAACTATTTAAAAAGAAGCATAAATATTTTAAGAAAATTTCAAATAATGTTAAACCAAGTTTATGAAATTTCGTAGCAGTTGATTTTGTAGCAGCTCCTCGTTTACTTTCACATCTTCATTCATCATGGCTTGCAACCTTATATATACCTTTTTTTTTTTCAATTTTTATTATTTTTATGTAAATTTAACATGGAGTGATGGATAGCAGCCTAACATGTGAACAACAATATGAGGACCTAGATATATATAAGAATCAACTAACACTTTTTTCCTATACCTTATGAATCTCAAAATTTAATGGGGATTTAAATAAACAACACAACAATGGAATTTATCCACAAATATGCGTGAATGAGTCTAATGTGAGTTCACAAACTAATCACATATTTCTTTCCAATTCTTCCCTTTATATTCCTAATCGCTTCTTCTCATTCGCACGTTCTTCTTGGATGTATATAGAGAAACAAATCAATATATACACCTAATATCACTTTTTGTGTGTAGACAATGTTCTTCTTTATTATATTCATAGGGATTTCAAGAATGTATGAGACTTTAAACCCTAGCTTTGGATTCTAGTACCATAACATGAGGCAATTAAAAATGGCACTATTGCATAACCATCAGCATATTACAAAATTTCCTTTTCCATGATCTAAAAAAATTATTATCTGTCTGTACTCACCAACATAGAAAAGATAAAACATTCCCCATTATGTAGCATGTATCTCAACTTTTCACATGACACACAACACACTTCTCATAGAAGTTCCCCACATTCAGTGAATCAATGTATACGACACTTTTTTTGATCCAACTAGCTACACAACCCTTGTTTTGACCCAACCAACTACACGTGAGCTCACTTCACATGACTTGCATAAACTCACTTGGACCTTGTTTACTTCTACATGCACATTCAACGCACTTGTTCGCAACAACAACAACTTGGCTTTTTCTAGTGCACTATGAACATACTCGCCCAACCTTGAAATTTTGAATAAATGTTTAGAATGTACAATCACATTAGCTAGAATAGTCAATTGAAAATTAAAGCACGTCCCTTCTAGACTTTTATTCATCATCACACCTACATCAATATATTTGCCATGATCAATATCAATCATCATCGACTCACTGACATCTACACAGTAATCTTGCCTTTCAAAGACCTTAAAGTGATTCAAATTCCCATTGCAATTACCTTGAAGTGATCTTGCATGCCTTTCACCACATAATGTGAATTTATAAATTATACTTTTAAATCATCATTTGTTATAGTATAGAACGAGATCAAATTATTCTTAATAATAGGCACATGTATCACATTTTGAATTAATTTAACATTACCATTAGGTAATGTCACTGATATGTCACCATACCCTTTATTTCATGTGCATGACAATCTCCAATATCTATATTCGTAACATTGTTAGTTTCATGAGAGTTTTCAAACCAATTCCTATTATAAGACATATTGATGGAGGCTCCAAAATAAACAAACTAAGTATTTAGATCATCTATTTCAGTTGATAGTGCAATATCTGTAACAAATAGTCTAAATTTGTTTATGCCATCATTCGCTATTTATCCTCTATCAACAAAATTACCAGTGTGCCTCTTATTTCTATGTTTGGACTCATGGTATTTTCTTTTAGTTAAATCTCTAGAGTAGTGCCCAAACTTGCCATAGTAATGTAATTTAATATCAACCTTTGGAAATCTCATACCTAGGTGTGGTTTTGCAAATGGTGGCTTACCAAATGATGGATTTCCATGTGGTGACTTTCCCCCTTTATTACCTTCCTAAGGCTTCCTCTTGAATGGTGGTTTCCCTTTTTCCCTTAGCACCAAATTAGAACTTTAATATTTAATGCTGCTTTGTTTTTCTTCCTCTTGCATAAGTATTCCTACAAACTCATCAAATGGGGTACCCTTATCCCTTGCTATATGACCTATGACGAACATTTGACACTCATCTAGATTCCATTTAATGTTATAGTGATTAGGTTAGTGATACATTTTTCTCACCTATATCTCCAAGGGTATCTTTAAATTCCTTAATTCTTGAAATAAAACTATTGGTGCTTTGATTTTATTCCATTTTAATAAACAAAATATTACTATTTATAGATAGGAGTCAAATTGTATTCTTCAATTCATACAAATTGTTGAGCATTTTCTAGGTATCATTTAATGTCTTGCAATATTTGATATGTAGTATAATATTTTCTTTTACACACATTCTCATAAGAACTTTCACCATAAGCTCTCTCTTCTCCCAATCTTGAATTGATTTAGTTTTTGTTCCTACAACTTTGTCTGGCTTCACTTCATCACCACTTTTTATCGACTAGATATTGTATCCTTCCATCAATATTTTCATTTTAAACTTCCAATTCACATAATTAGTGACATCCAACTTGGTTTCATTGTCTAGTTATGATTATTATAAAAAAAATATGCATATCAAACTTTCAAATTAATCAAAAGTTTTTGAGGCCACACACAACAATGGACTATTAAAAATAATCATAAATAGCTTAAGAAAAGCTAAAATAGTGTCAAACTAGGTTTATGCAGTTTTGTAGCAGTTGATTTTGTACCTACTCCTTGATTAGTTACACATATTCATGCATCAAGGCTATAAAATTATATGATTTGTCTAGTCTGGTAACTCTGTAATATACATACCCCAAATTTCACATGGCTTGCAACCTTATATATAACTATGTTTTCAATTTTTATTATTTTTAGATAGAGTTAACATGGAGTGAAAGAGAGTGGCCTAACATGCTAACATTAGTAGGATGGCCTAAATATATACAAGCGACCACTAATACTACGATCCTAGACCTTACGAATCCCACAATTTAATGGAGATTTAAGTAAAAAACACTACAATGGAATATATCCACAAATTTGCGTGGAGTCTAATGTGAAGTTCACTAGCTAATCACACATTTTTTTTTCCAATTGTTTCCTTTATATTAACGATATCTCCTTCTCTTTCACACATTCTTGTTGGATGTATATATAGAAACAAATAAATATATACACCAAAATACCACTTTTGTTTATGTGTATATAATGTTATTCTTTATTAGATTGACAGGGATTTCAAGAACCCACGAGGATTTAAACCCTCGCTTTCTATTCTAGCAACATATCTCGAGGAAATAAAAATGGCATTGTTGCATGAACATAAACATATTGTAAAGTTTCATTTTCCATGATATCAAAAAAAAATTGATCATTCATCTACACACAATAGCTTAGGGAACATAGAACATCCTCTTTATATAGTGGGCATCTCCAACTTCACATAACACACAACACACTTCTGAAAAAAACTACTTACATTCAGATAATCAATGTATACGACACTCATTTTGATCTAACTAGATACATAACCCTTGTTTTTACCAAACCAATTACATGTGAGCCCACTTCACACGACTCGCATCAACTTACTCAACCCTTGTTTGCATCTACTTATACATTCAATACACTTGTTCACAACAAGAATAACTCGAATTTTTCCAACGCACCATGCACAGGGTCGACCCAACTCTAAATGTTGAATAAATGGTTAGAATGTACAATCAAATTGGCTAGAATAGTCGATGGAATAGTTCAAGTACGTTCCTTCTAGGCTTATATTCATCTTGGCACCTGGATCAAAATATATACCATGATCAATATCAATCGTCTTCAACTCATCGACATCTACATATAAATCATGCCTTGAATTTTCCAGATTCACAATAGCTAAACTAAGCTCCATCCTCACGGCCCTCAATGTGGATCTAATACCAACTCATAAATGGATGACCAAATATGAGAAATGTTGCAACTCACTCGTGAGACAATCGCTCACTCAAGAAGCTACGCCACTCAACACTCACTTGCATTCACTAGGATAAAAAAATCTTACATGTATCGGATTACATTATTATTGAACAGATTCCTAGAATATAATATTTTCTAACTGATCAATGATTAATTAGGCAAATATTTCTAACAATAGATAATTGCCTCTAATTATAGGATAATATTATATGTTTATGCGTTATTCCAATAGTCACAAGTCGTGAATGATGTCAAAGGTCACGAAGGTTGTTGGAAAATTGGTACTACATGATTTTATGGTAGCATAGATGTATGAGTGAATGGATAAAAAAATCAGTGGAAAAGATCTCATTGATTCAATGATTGAGGTGTGTAGATAATGAATGCTCTACAAAGGTGTGTAGGGATTTCTATGTTATTTTGGATCTAGGTATGTCAGCTAGGAGGCAAGATATTTCTATATGTATTTCATGGATTGACATGGGGATGGGAGGTGAGGTGAGGAGGAGGAAAATATACTATTGCATAATCTATGGGTTAAATCGAAAATGTGTTTGATAAGAGGACCGAGTCCATGTTTGTGGAAACCTTTTCTCATTTTAGAGAGATAAATAATATAACATTGTACCTGCAATGGAAATACTATGCTCATGTATTTCAAGTGGCCAATGAGGGTTTTATTAAGCAATTTTTTGATGCCTAGTGCCTTCTTCCATCTCTGGATTGCATGAGAAATGGCTGCCATGGATGTAATTATAGCATGGTATATGTGGATACTAATGAATATATAGAGGAAATCAAGTTTACAAGGAGTGTTTTTGGTGCATCAAACTACGAAGAGTAAAGTGTGTTTTTGTAGAAAAATCTTGTTTCATTACGAGAGTTTTGTGTCTCTTTTATTTTGGATACAATTAGTAACACACTTTAGAACCCACATGAAGGATACCTATGGGAGAAGGAAAAAAAGTTCCTTGGCATGTAGTTATAACTACATGTCAAATTAAAGTGGAGCCATCCTTCAAAGAGAGCCATTTTGCAACCCGCTTAGAGGATAATCCATGTGTAGGAAATAAGTTGTCCACTATGATGTGTTGAGTCTATCATTTATCAATCCCTAAGAGTATGTGACTAAGTTCTCTTGTGAAGCCACAAAAAAATTGCTAGAGTAAATGGAGATCATCTTGGTAATTCGATTTACAAGCTCGTGGAAATGGCCTAAATTCAAGATTCCAAATGATGTCGAAAGAAATATAATGGTCATATTTATGGATAATTACATGCTCATAGTAAAGGAAGGAATTATAAACGAAGTTCAAAGATAATTTGTTATTGTGTGGATAAAGGTACACATGCTGAATATTTCTCACATCCAATGTATGAAGTAAAAGTTGGAGAGTACGACACATTGAAAAAATATTCATAAGTTGAAATCAAGATTATTTAAATGTTTATGTGGGGTTTTATCATGTCAAGAGAAAGTTGAGTCAAATTACATGTCTCATCTTGAAAAATATTTGGGTTGAATGATTAGTGTTACCAAAATCTCAATTCTAAATTTATATTGAAGTTTTGAAATTTCTTGAAAATAAACAATATTTCGTGTCATTAAAATACATTATCGTAAATTTGGTCTTAATTGTAGTGACATTTAGTATGAAAAACTATTGTCACATGTTTGAGTCTATGTTGGAACTAGTCATTCCAATAATACATCATTTTTATTATAAGAATTGTTGAGTAGTAGATATCATGAAGATATGAAGAAATATGCAAAATACAAAACCCTCATCATGTGAAATGAAGATGCAAATTAAGAAACCAAATATGTCCATGATTGTAAACGAATGAGTTTAGGACCCGAAAAACTACCAAAAATAGTAAATTGTGCTACAATTAAGGAAACTGAAAAACTGATAGAAGCAATGGTGGGGGTCCAAGTGGAATAGGTGGGTGGCCACCAATATCCACCTGGATCACTTGATGACTTGGTTGTTTGGTTACTTTAGTTCAATAACCTCTATTTGGGAGATATTCAACACTTGAAGGAGTATGCCATGTGTTGGCTAGATGCTCCATTGGTGGACCACATTGTTCTTATAGGCTGTAAAGGTAACATTGTACATTTAGGGTGATTTCATTGATAGGTTGAATGAACCATGTACACAAAGGAAACCCTACTAAATCAATAGTTGCAACAATTAGGTACCCATGCACTTTGGTGGATGGTTATTCATTTATATAGATATTGATAGTTTATCAATGAGAAAATGAACAAGGTATGAAGTGAAAGTACTAGGTTGGACTATGTTGATTTTTATGTAGCATAAGGAAGTGCTCCCACATGCTAAGTTTCCTCCCAAGTCGGGCAAGAAAATATATGAGTAATAAAATTGAAAGTTTACTTTTTGGAGTTGATGTAGGCTCTAGGTTGAAAGGTCATCCCCACCATTAGTGGGTGTGACCCTTTGTCAAACCCAATTTAGAAATATAAATAAACAATATGTCATCATCATTTCAACCAATCCAACAACAACATCATATACAAGAGATATCTACATGTGTGAATAGAAAGGAAGCAAGAATCTAAATTTTGTATTTATTTTGACCAAAATATGACTATTCAATGAGGCTAACCGCATGCATTTTTTACCATAGACCTTGACTATAGATTGACCAAAGGTTGAATTTTGATGGTTGACCAACGTCGACTTCTCTAGTTTTAGGTGATATTTGACTAGTATCCGGTGTATGGTTTTTGGCATAGATTTCTTAGATAAATTTATTGTAATTGTGAACCCTTCTAAAGAGAAATTTTTCAAAAACAAAAAAAAAATATGTTTCTCCCAAGTTTGGGTTTCCAAGGGATATTTGTTGTCTCTATTATGCATGGTTATCTCTTTAAGTTCCTATTATTTTTCTTTATATTATTGTTGATTTTTTTCTCTTTATAAGTTCTCAATGATATCAATGAACTAAAATGAAGTTTAACGAGAATCATTAGTAAGCAATTTCAAAATCATAAAATCAGATTCTACAATTCATTCTTATAGAATATTCAACATGGTTTCGGAGCATTATTGAAAGAGTAGCCACTAAGTAATCATAAGAGACAAGTTTTAAACAACTTGACTATATTTATCTACTACTCAAGACTCCCTATAAAAGGCTAGGTTCAAAAAGAAGTTATTTTAATGCTAGATCGAGCTTAGGAGAAAATATTTTTTTCTTCTATTTTAGGAACTTTGAGAGCTGACAATGATATATGGTTAGTAGACAATGGTGTCTCTAGGCACACAATATGTTTTTTGGAAGCTATAAATTCAAATAAAGAGACTTGGCATTAAAGGTAGAGCTTGGAGACAATACCTAGTATGAAGAAAATTTTGTTCTCTATCTCATCATTGAAACATAGAGGCTATAGATTTGCATTTTTGGATCGATACAAGTTATTATATGGCATAACAATTCAAGAATAGAATCAGTAAAAATATTTGGTGTTCGAGAAGGACTATATAGACTGATAGGATGACCAATACAAGAATTGATCCATAATAGTATCAATCTATGTGAGCTATGGCATCATATATTTTCTCACTTACATTACAAAGATTTAGCAACATTAAGAAAAATGGTTAAATGTCTTCCAAAAATTCATATTGAGCATGGTGACCTTTGTAAAGGTTGTGCACGTGGTAAAAATACCAATATATATTTTCCAAGTATTGGTAATAGATACAAGGGGGTTCTCGATCTAGTACATTAATATATATGTGGACCAATGACCACAACCTCCTTAGATGTCCACTTGTACTATGTAGCATTCATTAATCATTTCTCCCAAAATACTCGGATCTACTTTATGAAAACTAAGGATGGAGTCTTCAACAAGTTCCAAGAATTCTAAGTATAATCCTAGAGAACCTAACATGAAGGATAATTAATGTCATAAGATTAGATAATGGATAAGACTATGCATCCATAGACCCTAGTGATTTTTGCAAGAAATCAGGGTCTAGGGGGGAATTGATCCCTCCTTAGAATCCTTAACAATATGGAGTAGTAGAAAGAAGGAATAGAACAAGTGTATAAGAAGTGAAGGTGATGATTCATGATATAGACATTTTGATGTTATTATGGGCAAAAGATGCTAACAAAATTTTTTAGGTTCAAAACCAAAGTGCTAACTAAATACTAGAGGACAACACACCCGAGGAAGCATTCATCAAAATAAAACGTCATGTCAGTCATTTACGAATATTTGATTGTCTAATATATGTTACATTCCATAATAGGTGAGAAAGTAGTTGGAACCTTCTGGGAACAAAGGTATCCTTTTATAATACATTGCAACTTCAAAGGCATATAGAAGGTACATTTCAGAAAGATGTCAAATTGATGTTAGTCGAGATGTTACCTTTGACGAATAATTAGCCTTCAAGAAGTCTAGAGAGTCTCACATGGAAAATGATGATGAAGAACATAAGGACCCAAAAAATGCAGGTATATGTCCTTCTAAACAAATCATTCATTCTTCAAAAGGTCACGAGGATTCAACAAAGCCATAAGAATGACTAGACCCTACAAGAGAGACTCTTGTAACTAGAAAAAGACTATAATGGCTTTGTGATACTCTATAAGTTATATAAGGACATGTAGCCCCTAAAGCTACATTCATAGAAAGTAAAATCCCTCAAATGTACTCGTGATATGTTAGTAATCAACCACATTATTAATTTTGAGCCCCCCCAGATATGAAGAAGCACCAGACAAGTAAGTTTGGAAATATGCCATGATGGAAGAATATTAGTCCATCGTGAAGAAAGATGTATGAGAGATAGTTCTGAGACCAAAGAAGATATAAGTGGTCACCTCCAAATGGATCTATAAGATCAATCATGAAACAAATGGAAATATTAAAAAGTATTACTTTCATTCCATGCACTATGAATATTTTCTCTAGGCCACTATAAGAGAAATTTTTATCTAGATTATTTTCCTATAAAATGTAAGGTTGTTAGGTACAAATTGACAGATTGTGATCTAATTTCACTTAGATTTTATTTCATATATTTCGATATAAATTTGCTGATCAAGTGAGTCTATCATATGAAGTTTAGTGTAAGGAGAAGCATTATTTTTTATATAACATGTTATTCCTCTAACCCCTCTGTGAGAGAATTTCTTATTCCATGTTAACATAAGAAAAATCCATCTATATGAGGGACGTTAGATTAATCGTGCTTCCTTTCTTAAACAAGAAAAATAATATTAGTTTCACTTAATATCAAACTTAACATAGGACCTTTACATCATCAGAAGTCATAATAGAACTCTAAAATAGGATCCACAATATTCCCAATTACTATTTATTACTTTTAGTTTGGTCTCTATCACTAACAATAACTTTCCTATTCTAAAGATTTGCCATTTTCCTTCGTTCCTTCCTTCCTTTACCTTTATAACCTCCTTCCCTAACTTTGATTGGTTTGATGGAATGCGGTCCTCATTTATAAATAATATTGTCACTCGTAAGGTTGTAGATTTACTGAGTATTTTGAATTTATGGTCAGTATATATTACCTTGACATGAACCAATCTATTTTTGTGCTTGAATATCCTTCTCAATATTCTTACTTTGATGAGGTAATTTGTTTCAATTTGCAACTTATTTTTTAATTCAATTGTTACTAATCTTATTGTTCCCTAATCTTTCTACCCTTTTGTGTTAGGAATTACAAAATTCAAGGATTTTCCATTATGCTTGCCATCTAGCTCAATTAATTATTCATTTACTACATAATGGGTTTTATGTCTAATTTGTTTTCCATACTACTTAAAGTGGACTTATTATTTAGTTTTTCTTTTAATCCTTTAATTCACCTTTCAAGGTGAATATTTCTTCAACTATTAATTGTTTCTAGTTTTTCATTTCTTGGAATCTAGCTACCATTTCTTGAAGTTGAGTTTAGAACCCCTAATATTTTATTATCTAGCTTCTCCGATGGAAATTTGAAATTATTATCAAGCATTTTCTCTAAATCTATTATATATTCTACTCCTCTTTCTTCGCTCCATGTTTCTAATGAATTTATATGGTCATAGAGACTCTCTAAGGTGACTTTTTTGGGCCTCCGCTTACTAGTATGAGGATTTGTAATGTGAGTGGTGAAGCGTTCATAATTTAAAAAATAAGTAGAAAGAAAGAAAATAAATAAAATGAACTTTTGCTTCTATATTAAGAGTATATTGTCATAAATTTATTGGTGTATAGTTCTTACTAGTATATGGCCCTATATTATAGAGTATATATAATTTATTTATTGCCATAAACCACCAAGTGCATATGAGTAATAAAAAATCCATCTATATGACGAACGTTAGATTAATCATGCTTCCATGCTTAAACAAGAAAAATAATAATAGTTTCACTCAATATCAAACTTGACATAGGACCTTTACACCATGGGAAGTCATAATAGAACTCTAAAATAGGATCCACACTATTCCCAATTACTATTTATTACTTTTAGTTTGGTCTCTATCACTAACAATAACTTTCATATTTCTAAAGATTTTCCAGTTTCCTTCTTTCCTTCCTTCCTTTACCTTTATAACCTCCTTCATTAACTTTGATTGGTTTGATGGAATGAGGTCCCTGTTTATAAATAATATTGCAACTCGTAAGATTGTAGGTTTAGTGAGAATTTTTTGAATTTATGGTCAATATATATTACCTTGACGTGAACCAATCTATTTTTGTGCTTGAATATCATTCCCAACCTTCTTACTTTGATGAGGTAATTTGTTTCAATTTGTAACTTATTTTTTAATTCAGTTGTTACTAATCTTATTGTTCCCTAGTCTTTCTACCATTTTGTGTTAGGAATTACAAAATTCAAGGATTTTTCATTATGCTTGTCATATAGCTCAATTAGATTATTCATTTACTAAATAATGGGTTTTTTGTCTAATTGGTTTTCCATACTACTTAACGTGGAATTATTTAGTTTTTCTTTTAATTCTTTAACCTCACCTTTCAAGGTGAATATTTCGTCAACCATTAATTGCTTCTAGTTTTTCATTTCTTGGAATCTAGCTACCATTTCTTCAATTGAGTTTGGAACCCTAATATTTTATTATATATCTTCTCTGATGGAAATTGGAAATTATAATCAAGCATTTTCTCTAAATCTATTATATATTCTACTCCTCTTTCTTCGCTCCATGTTTCTAACAAATTTATATGGTCGTAGAGACTCTCTAAGGCGAATTTGTTGGGCCTCCACTTACTAGATTGAGGATTTGTAATGTGTGTTGTGAAGCTTTCATAATTTTAAAAATAGGTAGAAAGAATGAAAATAAATAAAATGAACTTTTGCTTCTATATTAACAGTATATTGTCATAAATTTCTTAGTGTATAGTTCTTACTAGTATATGGCCCTGTATTATAGAGTCTATATAATTTATTTATTTCCATAGACCACCAAGTGCATATGAGTAACCAATTTCAATGCTAATTCACTCCAATAATATGTCACTAGTAGCAAAGGATATTCACCTAGTGAACTTGTTACATAGCACATGCGTTCATGGAATATTAAACAATATCCCTAATTTCATTAAGTATTTATAAATATCTCCAAGAATCCTTTTCTTGAAGCACCCTCCCAATATATCCTTCTGACTAAACAACCCCTTATTTTTACCATATGATTTTTTTATTCCTCTCAATCCCTATAAACCCTATGGTATTTTTCACCTTGCCCTAGTACCTACAATATATTGACTTTATTTTTCAAAATTTTGAAACCCCCTTTATGAAAGAACTTGGTAAGATATTGGTCAACAAGGTGAAACTCTAATGGATGGTAGAAAACCATCAAAATGAAGAGCTTCATGTGAAGCAATGTGTGAGAATACCCATCAATTTTTTTATCCAAATTCAATATGGAAAACCCTTTCTGGCAAAAATCACCTACATTAAGTACACTACATCACAACTTAAATATGCATTACTTGATTTGGACAAGATTAATGGAACATTTTCTCCTATATGATTCATTTAGTTGGGTTAAAACACCATAATCAATATTACAATTTTAAAACTTCATACCACTACTATGCCTTAGATATTTTATATTACTTGACTAATACCATGGAATTTAAACCTAGAATTGAGTAGGATAATGAAATCACCTTGAGCCTAGAGCACATAATTTACTGAATGAGTTTACTCAAGTAAGTTTAATGCTCAAAACACCGCATCACCAGAGACTATAAACCTTAAGTTATTGCATTATTAACTAAAATCTCCATAGAATTTAAATTAAAATCACTGCAAGCTTTTCCATAGAATCATCACAAATATTAAATCAAAATTACTACTTATGTAGATTTGAATTTAGGAATATTTTATAAAAAAGTATATATAAGAGATGAATGAGAGATAATATAAGCATTATTTTCTTTTAAATCATTTCAATGTTTTCTTAATTAATAGGGATATTATAAGCACAACTCATAACATCCCTATCATCAAGGATCACAGTTGGTTGTTCCTATTAGAATACTATATTTTCATATAATAAATTACAAGTTATATTAAACAAATTTAATTATGAATAGAAAGTTAAGTTGTATTACATAATTTGTACCAATCACTTAAGTTATTTTTGATGGGATGAAATTTTGAAAAACATTGGGTAGATTTTAATTCACTTATGTTGACACAAACCTTTATTAATGAATCCATATAGGTGAAGATAGTTTAAGATAGATGAGGAATGACCTGTTATATATTTTTATGAACCCAAAGTTTCGAACTTACCAAGTGAGTCCATCATCAGGGGTGATTCAATAAATATTCTAAAGATATTAATGATGTATCCATGAGCTATATTTTTTGCTCTGGATAATCTTAATTTCTCGAATTTTGATGCGTTGTCCATCATGTCCCTTCCATGATAGGACTTAATTATTTAACAATATCAAGTCCTACCATTGAAGGGACATGATGGACAACGCACCAGAATTCGAGAAACTAAGATTATCCAGAGCAAAAATTATAGCTCAGGGATACATCATTAATATCTTTAGAATATCTATCGAAGCACCCCTAATGATGGACTCACTTGGTAGTCTGAAACGTTGGGTTCATAAAACCCTATAACAGGTCAATCCTCCTCTATCTTAAACAAACCTTAATATTAATATTTAAGTTTAGATACAACCAAACACTTGACCACTGCCTCAAAATAACGCATCACACCATATTGAACACTCATAAAAATTTAAAAATTAACTTTTTTTTTCTTAAATGGGGAAAAACTCTTTTACACTATTGAATCCAACATACTTGAAGAGAAAATTAAACCAGAAATGAATAGGAACACAATTAAAATAGCCACTCTTCTCCCTACAGTGAAACAAGGGTTCGATCGTCGAATTTTCGCATTGAATTTTTAATCATTGATAATAACTAAAGTTTCCAACAATGTTCCAAAAACATTGTGATCACTATTCAAATTTGAACACGTTACATCCCTTCTCTAGCATGTCATAAATGTGCCCAGAAAAATTGACCAGTGAAAAGAAATTTAAAATTCAATTTTTACAAAAAAAATAAAATTAATTTTAAATAATATTATAGAATGCCCTATGAAGGGTTGGCTGTCTATAGGACATTTAAAAGAATTCAAGTTCTTCGACTAATGTAACACTCAAGAAAGTGTAATGGCACATAATGGAGGTTGTTCATCCATTCCCATGCCATCAGTCATAATGGCAGCACTGATAGAGTTAACATTCATTATATGAGGTTTATGTTCCCATTCGTTAATAAAAAAGGTTTCTTTTCGCATTCGTTTATAGCAGAGGACAAGTATCTATGTATTGGTATCCATGAATAGAGCATATTTTGAAGGTATCAGATATTTAGAAGAAATAAATGATAAAAGACAGAATTAATGATGACTGAGGCAGATTATTCTAAGCTTGTGAATCTTGTCTGCATTGATTTTTCCAATCCCAACCTTACAATGAGTGCAACACAAGTTCTCAAGGTATTTTTAACTCTCAGTTTTAATTTTCAAATTTCATTTCCCTGGCCTTTCATTCATTTCATTGATTTCGATGGAATTAATCGAAATTATTATCTATGGAATGGATGATTGATCTTAATATAGTCATGTGCACTCTAGATTTTTTTATATCTTCGATGAAGATTTTTTGGACTAAGTCTTTGAGATGGATTTATTTCCCTTCCTGAGGAGGAAATGATGAAATTGCTGTGGAATGAGAACCATCAAGGTTACACTCTGTATCAAGAAGAATATCTTAATGTTTCCATTCAACCCAAAGGTTTGATGTGGATTTGTGTTTCGTTATATTTACTTATGCTTGTAATTACATCTTGCTCTGCTCAACTCTAAAAAATCAATCCATTGAAGTATTTCACTTCATATTTTTTCATATATTCGTATTTCCAGGGGAGTTATCAAGCTTTTGAAGCGTCGATAAAGGAAAGCAATTTCACATTCCTAATCAATGGCCTTCAAGATGTATGCAATTCAACATTTGAAACGATATTTTTCATACTTTTCCAATGCTTAAAAATAGATTAAAGCAACATTATTGGCATTTTTACATCATAACCACATATTGCATTTTATGTGGTATCTCCATTTTCCTTCCTTAATTTGTAAAATTTTACTCATTCTTATCAGCCCACCATTAACACAAGATTGTTCAGTTATGAGATTACCCCATTAGATTATGATAACTATGCTCATTGATTCAATTTTTTTTCATCTTGTAAATAAATACTACCATCTACTACATCTTCGAGGATGTTTAATACATTCGAGTACTGATCGTCCTACCGCTATGAAAACATCTTCCATCCTACCTCTGTAAGGACATATTCATGGCATTACTTTGATGTTCCACATAGATATATTGAGATAGTATAATAAGGCCAATAGGGTTCCTTACATTTTCCATGAAGACATCATTACTTTAAAACTCTGATGTTTGACATGGAAATTTTGAGATAGCGTAATAATATCAATAGGTTACTTTCTTTAGGTTTTTTTAGAAAACATCGGTATATAGACAGAGTAAATTTTTTATTAATTTAAATTATTATATTATAATAATAAATGAATACATTCTAATTTTATAGTAATAAATGAATAATCTTTCATTTTATAGTAATAAATGAAATAAATTAGATAAAGATGTAATTTTATGTGTTTAAAAATAGATTAAGGTGATAATATTGAGATTGTCCATATTTTGTGTTGTATCTTCATTTTCATTTTCTTTCTTAATTTGTCAAATTTTCTTCCTTTCTTTTCAACCAACCATTCAAACAATATTGTTCAATTTTGATAACCATTTAGACAAAGATTTCTTAATTATGAGATTACCCAATTAGATGGTGGTAACTATGCTTAGTGATTCAAATGTTTTTTATATTCTTGTAAATAACTACTACCATCTCTTTTCTCTTTTTAGATTATTCCGTGTTTGACAACCATAATGCTTACAAAAGCCTAACATTGCTACCATTTGAACTTACTATAATCAAGCTTACTATTAAGCCTAGCATTTGCAAAATCAAACTTTATTTAAAACCCACTATTTCTTCTCTTAAATTAAAAAGTCTTTCTCTTATTAACTCTCTCGTTTTTAAAAACATATAAATTAATGCTAATAAAAAAATTGAGAAATAATAAGCGTGCTTTCCATAAAATTATGTAGAGTTTTGAACAAGGGAGAATTGTTAAACTGAAACTCTAGGGCTCTATTAATAACCACAAAAGTGAAAGATTGGTCTCCCTACAAGGCTACAGCTTAATTTTCCTTTTATGATTGGTCTTCCCAAAACATATAGAATGCTAATAGCTATTCATACAACTACTATTGTGTCTCCGGCTTCATTCTCTCCATCTGACATCTAGGAAATAAGTTTTGTGTGTGGGTGTCCATGTATCTACTGCTATGAAGGGTTTTTAAGGAGATGTTGAAATCATAGAAAAATTAAATGTCATTGTTAATGATAAAAAAACATATTATTAGCCAAAGACAACAATGAAAAGAAACCACATTATTACAAAAAGACTATCAACAAAACTTGAATTCGTTGTATACATTAACACTTCAGATATGTATTACATATTACAATATTTCCCTATTAGATATAGAAAACTTTCCTTTCAATTACATAGATTTTTGAATCAATAGAGTTTGAAGTTTTTAATGGAGATGAAAGTCTATTGACATTGCTTTTTGATTGAGCAATGTCAAGAGAAAAGTTCAACTTCCTTGGTTGTTGAAGGTATATATTTGTTTTTTGGTTTGCTTTAAATTGTTTCAAGATGAACAAAATAGATAGTATAAACTATAAACAAATGAAAACTAAAAAACTTTTTCGACTGTGCAAATAATTTATGTTTTCAATGATGAAAATTCAAATACTTTTGAAGATTATCTAATGAATAGGAGAAACACATGTTTACCTTTTTTTAATAGAATTTGAAAAAAATGTTTGCCAATTTACTAAATTCTAGTGAGATTTTATAGCGTTTTAATGTAGTCACTTTTTAAATTTTAAAGATTTAGAAAAACATCATTTCATTTTAACATTTCTTTTTATAAAGAGTATTTAATATACATTTGTTAATAGAAGTACAATTTCTTTATAACTTTTCATCTTTGAAGAATTAGATAAATATATACCTTTCCAGATAAAATTAAAACCAATCCTTCACATTTAATCACTCACTCCCTCACTATTAAATCTAACTTATTTTTCCCGGAAACATTGTGCGGTAAAAATTTTGACTATACTATCATACGTTATTTAATCAATATCCCACAACCAATATCCCACGCCAACTGAATCATATTACCGCCGAGTTCGCTGGCTATTATATTTTCTACCTTTTCAGATTTTGACATCTTAAATAGATATTTATTTTGATTTTATTATCAGTTACACGCAAATTTTGATGTAAAATCTGATTGAACTCTTAGAATTGTAAATTTTAACAGTTGAGCTCGTATAATAAGAATGAGTGGGAAATGGATTTAGGAGCGTGATTGAGTTGAGATGATCATTTTGTAATATAGGTATAGGTAAAGTACTTATAAGTAAAAACAAGTTGCGAATAAAATGTTTGAATATTATATTTTATAAAAATATTTAAATATTAGGTTTAAATAAATTATTTAAAATTTATATTAGTTAATTATGTTGATATAAATTTCATCTATATTTATATATAAAAAATATGTTGAAAAAAACATTTTAATGTTGTATGTAATAAAATTTAATTTAAGTTATCAAAAACATATTTTAATATGAATTAATGTTGATGTATACTTAAAAATATATTAATAAGAAAATAATCATTTTAATGTGCACTGATAAATGCATATTGTATTTTGCACTCCAAAAGAAGTTTGCACCTAAATAAATTTAATCCATCTATATTGATCCATGTTTAAGATGAATATTTTTAATAAACTGAGACTTATAATCAACAATTAGCTTGTTGCCCTATTTTTAATAAACTGATGACTTATAATCAACAATTAGCTTGTTGCCCTATGAAGCATCCTCGAGCCTGCTATGAAAGAGATTTTGTAATGTCATGTTATGTTATCTAAACATATTTACCTATATAAAAATAAAAACAAATATAAAATAAAATTGTTTTAAATAAATTTATCGTTGGGGTTTTTGGGTTAAGCTTTTGACAACTCATAGTTTCTCCCATAGAATTCTTCTTGTAACTATTGAACTCAATGAATTTTACTTTCATTCAAAGAGATAAATTTGATTTTAAATATTAACTTTATAATTAAAAACCTTAAACCAAGCTTGCGGATAAAGATGGAGGCGAGGAAGGACAAGTATAGTAATAGACCTAGTAGATTAGCCGCATATATGTATGTTTCAGGTAAAAAAAAACTAAGTTTTTAAAACCCTTATATTAAATTATGATTATGCATATTGAGTTTTTAAAACATGTAGTCTTTTAAGTGCGATTTTTTGGAGTTTTTGATCTTGATTTGTGCTATAAAATGGATATAAAGATTCAACGCTATCGAAAAACTCCAGGCAAATTCAATTGTGAAGATTTCACCTTTCTTAGAGGTAGGAATCCTGTGAAAATATTTCTGGAAAAATCTTGATTTGCGTTGTTTAAAATGCATATAAAGATGTTGAAAACCTCGAGAGAACTCTATGCAACTTTTGATTTCCTTGAATCCTTTTCCAACAGAAGTTAAATTGGAAAATAAACTAGAAAACTTTCCAAAACCCTTATATTAAAACTCTTACATTAAAACACAATTTTAAGGTTAACTGTCTAATACACAAAGAATTCAACGAACAATTTTTTTCAAGTAAAAGACATGATAACCTATACGTGTATTAAGTTTTTAAGACCCTTTACTAAATTATAAATTCATGGTTCTGATTCACTAAAAATTCAACCAAACAGATGTTTCAAGGAAAAGCATATATATATATATATATATATATAGCGCTTTTAATACCCATATTAAATTATAATTTTATTTTTAAGGCTATGATCCACGAAGATTCAACCGATCCCTATGTTTCACTAAAAATTCAAACAACCAAATGTCAATCACATGTCTCACTTAAAAATCACTATTATATATATATATATATATATATATATATATATACACCGTTATATTAAATTATAATATAATTTTAGGTTAAGTCTATCATATGTATATGGATTTTTAAAAACTTTTATCTTAAAAATTCTTATATTATCTTAAATATGTTCATAAAATTTCATTACACCATAACCCCAATAATAATAATAAAAAACTAAAATATTAATACATTAATATCAAATTCTAATTTTATATTACACCACAACTTAGCTATAAACTAAATCTCTAAACACTATGAGAAATATTGTTAATAATGATTTTGCAATTTAATTACATTGAGCAATTACAATCCAATACATAGATGAGTTTAACAGCTTAGCGATGAGTTCAAGCCAAAAAAAGAATATGCATTTTTCCATTAAATTTTTTAATTTTAATAATTCAAATAACTAAGTATATTTATAAATATAGATTTTATTTTATAGAATTAAGGTTTAAAAAAATTAAATTTTTTACTAAATAATTATTTTAAAAAAATAAATAATGGATTGAGATGTTTATATATTTTTTAATTTGGGAAAAAGTGTCGATGCATATTGTTCTATATCATTGTTATTCTTATATTAGAAAATGAATTTGGTCAAGATTAAAGTATACATAAAATTAATGAAAGAATATTTAATTAATTAATTATGTAGTGCATTAATAATGTTTAAAGAATATATAAAGTTTTTAATATTGTTTAAAAATTTATCAATTTACGTGTGATAATATACCCAAATAAAAATCAAATTTCTCTTTTTTTTTTGGTAATTAACTGAAACTAAAATACTTCTTGAACCGACGTCAATTATTTAGTTTTTGTTGTACCAGATGCTAATAAATAATTTATTTTCCCAAAGTGATTTATGCATGATTTATAATTGCTTTTTATGCATTTCATAATAAAAAATTTAAATTGAGATGATTTATATAATTAGATATATTTATAAACATAGACTTTATTTTATAGAATTAAGATTTTAGAAAGTTATTTTTTTAATAAACAGTTATTTAAAAAAAAAGTTAGTTGAATGAGATGTTTATTTGCTATTTTTAATTTGGAAAAAGGGTAATACATATTATTTTAGATGATAATTATTTCTACATTATAAAATTAACTTGTTGAAGATTAAAGTGTACATAAAATTATTAATTAATTAAGGAGTGCATAAACAATATTTAAAGAAAATATAAAGTATTGAATTGTTTAAAAATTGATCAATTCACGTGTTATAATATTTAGAAAGGTGGATAACATTCTCTCATTTGTTTTTCCATCCAAAAGTTTTTCTTCAATTATTTGAAATTAAAATACTTATTGAAAGGTGTTCGTTATTTAATTTCTGTTGTTTATTTTCATATGTTGACTTTATTTTTGCATGATTTATAAGTTTTATTTACTTATTTTATAGCAAAAGTTTTTAATTTAAAAAAAAATGGGTATATTTATAAATATATGAATTATTTTATAGAATTATGATTTAATATTTTTTTAAATAAACAATTATTTAAAAAAATTTGGATTGTTGATTAGGATATTTACACATTTTTTTATTTGGGAGAAAGATTCAATTCTTATTTCTTTAAATGATAATTATTTCTATATTAAAAATTAGATCTTGATAAAAATGGCAATGTTTGTATTAAAATGAAACCCACTGGTCAGCTCTACGAAAGAGTCTTTGAACCAGGAGAGTCTGGTTCTGCAGAACACTCTACATTGTTCATCCACATTACACATTAAATAGAATACATGGTTTTAGGGAAGTTAGAACAACATCCTCAGAAATAGAAACCAATTCCTATCTTGAGGTTACGTGAACCAACTCTACATATTCTAGGATATTATCCATTATATTCAACACTCCCCCTTAATGGAGAATGGGTTCACATATATGCCTACCATCTCCCTAAACATTTGAAACTTAACCTTTCCAAGAGGCTTAGTGAAAATGTCTGCAACATTATCACATGTATTACCGTATTCCAAATGAATTTGTTTAGATTGCACTTTCTCCCTGACAAAGTGAAACTATGTATCAATATGTTTCATGTTTTTGTGAAACATCGGATTATTGGCCAGATTTATTGAGATTGTTGCATCTGATTGTTGTTGTGACTATTTGGTCTTCCCCAACATCCTGGAGAAGTCTCCGCAACCAAACTGCCTCACACGTTGCTGCACACATTGTTTGATACTCTGCTTCCGCTGAGGACAAGGAGACTGTATTCTACTTCTTACTGCTCCATGTGATCACCCCAGATCCAATGTTGAAGGCATAACCTGTTATAGATCTGTGATCATATACATTTCCTACCCAATCTAAATCTACAAATCCTGCCAATCTAACATCAGAAGAGTCAATGTAAATAATTCCATAATCTACAGTACCTTGTAGATACCTCAAAACATTCTACGCTGCATTCCAATGGCTTTCGAGTGGCTTAGACATAAATTGGCTTAGCACGCTGGCTGCATAAGCCAAATCAAGTCTAGTGGTGGTTAGGTAGATCATACTCCCAACCAGCTATCTGTAAACTGTTGCATCTGTCGCTTTTGAGCCATCCTCAAACTGCAATTTGATGTTCTGCTACAATGGTACCGGTGTAGACTTACACTGATCCATTCCAAACTTTTCTAACGGGCCTTTGACATACTTTTCTTGAGACATAAATGTTTGACCTGAATCTCTCCAAATCTCGAGACCTAAACAATATCTGAGTTCACGGAGGTGCTTCATCTCAAACATCTGTGACATTTGTTGCTTGATTTCATCAATTAGATATGTAGCATCACCTGTAATTATCAAATCATCTACAAATAATGAAATCAACACTATGCACCCTTGTTCATAGATCATGGTGTAAAGATTAGGATCATTATTACTTGTGTTATAGCCAACTTGCAGAAAAAATGAATCAATTTTCTCATACCATGACCTCAGAGCTTGTTTTAGTCCATATGGTGCTTTCTTCAATCTACAGACTAAATGTTCTTTTGCTTCCTGGACAAACCCTTCCAGTTTCTATAGATAAACCTCTTCTTTCAGTTCTCCATTCAGAAATGCAGACTTTACATCTAGTTGGTGCATCATCCAATGTTTCTTAGTAGCTAAAGCAATTAACATTTTGATGGTGTTCAATTTAGCTACAGGTGCGAAGGTTTCTTCATAATCTATCCCTTATTTTTGTTTGTACCCCTTTGCAACCAACCTAGCTTTCAGTTTTTCTATAGTTCCATCTGCATTAATTTTCGCTTTATATAACCATTTGCAACCTATGACTTGTTTTCCTTTAGGAAGTTCTACCAATTCCCAAGTGTTATTTCTTATTATTGAATCATATTCCTGTTCCATGGCTATTTTCCATTCATCACTTTCATTTGATTCTTTATAACTAGACGGTTCAACAACATTCATCATACTAGTTATAAATGCATTTTCCCTGTATCTTGCAGGCATTTGAGCTTTCCTACCTAATCTCCTAAGTTCTGGGTTGGTGGTTTCAAACCTTATTCGATCATCATTTTTTCTTCCTGTTGCTGCTGATGTTGTTGCTACTACTACTGCTATTGTTGTTGTTCATCCTCTGCCTTTGTTTGCTGCTGACCCTGACTCTCTGCTTCTTCTTCTTCAAAGTATGAAATGTCCCATCCATCATAGTGCTCATCAGTTTCTTCACTATCCTGCTCATGGAATTTAACATCTCTACTAAGAAAGATCTTGTGAGTAGAGGGAATAAATAATTTGTGTGCTTTATATGATGAACAATACCCTATATAAGTACATCTGATGGCTTTTGAGTTTACTTTTCTTCTATCTTCCTTTGGTATGTGGGAAAATGGTTTACATCCAAATATTCTTAAGTTTTTTACTGCAGGCTTATATCCATACAATGCTTCAAAAGGAGTTTTAAACTCAAGAGTTCTTGTAGGACTCCTATTTTTTAAATAAATTATAGTATTCACTGCTTCAGCCCAAAAACCATTTGAAAGATTCTTACCTTTAAGCATACTTCTAGCACATACCACTAGAGTTTTGTTCTTCCTTTCTATTACTCCATTCTACTGTGGTGTATGGGGTACTGTGAACTACTGCAAAATTCCATTATCCTTACTTTATCTGATAAGCTCATCTTTTCTATATTCTCCCCCTTGATCAGAACGGAGAATTTTTATCTATTTTCCTGTTTGTCTTTCAATCATATTTTTAAACTGCTTAATGTATTCGAATGTGTCACTCTTCTTACTTAAGAAATACACCCATGTAAACTTCGTACAGTCATCAATTAACAGTAGGAAATACAGTGCACCTCCTAATGATTTTGTCTGCATGGGACCACAAAGGTCTCTGTGCACTAACTCCACTATATCCCTCTGTTTCCTTTCTACTATAACACAGAATTCTTCTCTATGTATTTTTTCTAAAGTACATGCATCACAATTATTATGTACTTGCTTTAGCATAGGAAGATCTCTTACAATTTCTTTCCTCTGTAGTAACAACAAATCATTGTAGTTGATGTGGCCGAATCTCTGGTGCTAAAGCTCTTATGTAGTTAGGTTTGCTGTTGTCAATGCTCGAACCGATGCATATCTCACATCCAACTTGTATAATCCTCCTGTTTGGATTCCTGTAGCACTTGTCTTCATTCCATTTAGCAGATCCTTAATGTAATAATTAGATTTTAAAAATTCAACTTTCAAATCTTGATTTATAATTATAGATACAAAAATCAAGTTTTTTGTTATGCCAGGCACATACATTACATTATAAATTTGTTTGATATTACCATCAGGTAGAATGACAGAAACTTTCCCACATCTTTTGATTTGAAGACTTCTTTCATCACTTAGGTAAATCTGTGCGCCTTCATTGATTTATTGAAAATCTTCCAGCTAGTGCTTATTTCCCATCATGTGTGTTGACTCTCTTGAATCTACATACCAGATGTTTGCATCAACATTTTCATCTCGATTTGCCATGAACAATCTTAAATTCTGAACCTGATCACCATTCGCGAGATGATCTGCATGCCTTTTCGACTTCTGTTGTTCTTCATGATATTTCTTCTTTCTACACTCGCTGGTAATGTGACCCAATTTTCTGCAATAAAAGCACTTTGTTTTAGAGTAGTTTTTATTCGGATGCATACCTTGGGTCATATTTGGCCGTTTCTATGAACTTGCTTCGTTTTGGTATTGTGGACCTCCTTTCCCTTTGTAGAAGTTTTTCTTCGCCATCAATGCAAGATCGACACTCTAGGGCTTCAGAGTCAATCTCCTCTCTTCTTCCTCCATGAGTATACCTGTCAGCTCTTCAAAATGCTAGATCTTCTCTCTAGAATTTACCCCAGTGATGAACATCTGATAAGCATCCATGAAACCATTCATTGTAATGGTTACAAGATCTGTATCATCAATTGTGTGATCAATATCTGACAATTTGTTCTTCAGATCTTTGACCCTTGCTATGAATGAAGCAATTGTTTCATTCTCCTCCATCTTTAGGGACAGGATCTTACTCTTGAGGAACAGAAGACGATTTGAATTCCTGATCTCGTACAACTCCTTCAGGATTCCCTAGGTCTCATTCATTGACTTACATTCTCTGATGTGTGGAATAATACAGTCTTTCAATGACATCTTTAACATTGTCCTTACTTTGCTTTCTCGTTTCTCCTAATCTGGGACCGATGTTGATACGGCCTCGGCTCATCCCCATTTACAATTGTCAAAGCACTTTGTGCTTCTAGCAGAGTCTGCCTCTTAAACTTCCAATTTGCATAATTGGAACCTTCGAGCTTGTTATGCTCGTTCATGCATGCT
Source organism: Pinus tabuliformis (assembly GCA_031772625.1). Classification (NCBI taxonomy): domain Eukaryota; kingdom Viridiplantae; phylum Streptophyta; class Pinopsida; order Pinales; family Pinaceae; genus Pinus; species Pinus tabuliformis. The sequence goes on from CM062818.1 coordinate 520,046,969, forward strand.
TCAAATAAATTGTTATTCTTCTTGGTGATTAGAAAAAAAAATTCGACGGGTAAAAAATATGTTAAATTTACCCCAGATCTGTGGCAGAGACAGATCACTGTTGTTTGATCTCGCAGCACACGCGCAGATCATCGTGGCTTCCTTGACAACCTCCAGACAACCTTCCGTTGTCATCTATAGCCTTGTTATTCGCTTCTCCATGCAGCTTCTCTGATAGCTACAGCCTTGCTTTTGGCTTCCTCACGCAACCACGGACTTGTTATAGGCTTTCCTCGATTGTCGCAGAAGTCCCTGTCTATTTTGCAACATCATCACGGTACACATCTTTCCTGCGATGACCCACAGTGAAAATATGCACGAAGTGCTACAGTGACTTCGTCACAAAGGTACACTTATAACTAGCGATGATTTCGGAATCGTCGCAGTTATACACCTCAAAACTGTGATGATCTCGGTTCAGAGAACCATCCACCAGTCAGTGTACAGGTTCCTCAGCCCTGGCGCTCTAATACCATGATAAAAATGGCAATTTTTGTATTAAAATGAAACCCACTAGTTAGCTCTACGAAGGAGAGTCTTAACCAGGAGAGTCTGGCTCTGCAAAATACTCTACATTGTTCATCCACATTACACATCAAATAGAATACATGGTTTTAGGGAAGTTAGAATAACATCATAAGAAATAGAAACCAATTCCTATTAGGATATTCTCCATTATCTTCAACAGATTTAGTTGAGATTAAAATATACATAAAAGTAGTAAATGAATATACATTTTGATTTGCGTATTTAACCATGATTGACTAAACTAATCTTTCACTAAATATTGATTTGTTAGTTTGGTTATCACTTGTGACATTAATCTCTCACTACCACAGTAATTCTTACCCTATCTCCTTAGCATAACATATCATCTGGATATTGTTGAATCATTCGTAAACCTTATAGATTAAAATAAAAATAACACTACTGTTAGAGTGGAGAAATCAAAATGCCTACCGTGCATATTTCTGAAATGTGCACACCACCTACTATGCGATTTCGAACTTTCGTCCTCATACATATTCTTCCTTTCGCCTCACAATGAGTAAATTGTTGACTTTATGAAGTGGAGGAGAGGTTTTGCACGAACTCAAATCAAAATTCCAAGAGCAGCAATCTAAAAATTCTAAGCCTTTTACCGCGAATAGAGAATCACTCTACCCGCCTCGGTCAATCACCGTCCGTCTCCTTGGGATGTTGAGATTTTAAACGCAATGGAAGTTCGAATGTGCCAGGACTTACCACAAACTGCGGTATGGTGGAAACTGGAATACGAGTATGAACATTCACCGAATTTTTAGATGAATCAGAATACGAGTATGAACATTCCAAAAATCAAAATCAGAAGAAAAATTAACATTTCGTATATTTTATATTGGTAAGGTTTTTCATTACGCCAAAATCTTTATATTTTGGTAAATATTCTAACTATCATCATTATTAGATTTTGGCAAATATTCTAACTATCATCATTATTTGTGAATCTTAGAATGGAAGTTACCATGTGATTCTAATACTTTTCAAAATCTGGATCAAAACTATACTATGTAAAGAAATAGGTAAACTTTAAATAAACTTTTAAACTATTATCATTACCTTTATAAATAATCCCACCATAAATCTAAAATAATAATTAATTTACTTAATTGATTCCCAACAAAATCCAACCATTTTTCTTTACATTCCCAAACTAGATCACGATTTTTAGCTCAAACATCATAGCGAGTTACCTAAGCTAGCGTTTCTTCGCCTACGTAGACGTAGACCAAGATATGGACCTAATTACCTTTGAAAATACAAATGTTGGATTTTATTTGACATCTATTCTGAGAAAATTCGGTGGTCAAGCAGCCTACGCACCAAATCCTATTAGTGCACTATACGCGTCGCTTAACCAAATCAACTCTGAAATGAGTGCACTTTTCGTATTTTACAACTCTTCCAAACCAAGCGGCCAACTTCGCATTGAACCCTGTGGAATCAAATCTGTTTTCAGACTGTTAAACCTAGCTTCTAAAATTCCAAAATACACGCATATCAGCTCGGGTCTAACTACATATGTCATATTTTCGGTTGTTGAAATTTAGGCCGTTCCAGGTTGCAGAGAGGTTGCTATTGGTGGATAAGAGTTTAAAATGCTCAATATTTTGGGTGGATATTTTATTTATTTTAAGGGTATTATAACTTTAAAAAATATAGGAAAATGTTCGGAAGATGAAGATATAGAGATATAATATATTCTGGAAAAAAAAATGGAAATATAAGTTAAAAAGTTTAAACCGCAATATGATTTTGTTGTATGTAACATTCATGGTTTAAGTTAAGAAAAGCTAGGTCCATGTAAATACTTTATTATTAAATAAATAAAGATAAATTAGTTGCTTGGGAAATGAGACACCAAGAGATAAGGTTCTTGCCAAATGAAATCTTATTGGTGAATGGGAATGGATAATTCTTTCATGATTGGACTTCTAGATCCAATTCTAGATAAGCTTAATAGATTTCAAGATAAATATCCATTGAGTTACCTGGCTCGAGGAAGATGCTAATTTTAAGAAAAACATAAAAGAGAAAAAATCAAGTTTTTATGGGAAAAGCCTGGCTGGAGAGAAAGGTGGGATTTTCCATGAAAAGCCTAGGAAAATGGATAAAAATATCCACCTAAAAGAGGATGTCCCTAAAGGAAACCATATCATGAACGAGATTATTAAATACCCGTTGAAGAGATCAACAGAAGGCAGTTGATCCATGACCATAACTCTCGGCTCAATGGTGAACTGGAGGTAGTCCGTTCTAGGTTGGGTGGTGGTGCTCGATTTTCCAAGTGACCTTCTTTCAGTTACATTGGTGTGATTCACTTGCTTGGGATGTATTGTATGTTTCTCCTTAATCTTTATGTATCACATCTTTAAACTTTTGTGCTATCTCAGTTTTAAGATTATGAATACTTATGCATGGGAAAATTATGTATGATGAATAATTAAGTTTTAACAGTTGGAAATTGTATTGTGTGTGGTTTAGGTTATCTGTGCTATGAATTATGCATCATGGGGTGAATTGCATCCACTGAGGTGTGTTTAGTTATTTATTCACTATGATTCGCATTGCAGAAGATATATGTCAGTAATACTCTCGATTATGGCAGTAGGACTATGATAATGATATATGGAAATGCTAGCTATAGTCTGTTTATGACAATGTGTCCTTTAATGCTTGTGTTGAGCCCTCAAAGACAATGAAATCTGAATGCATAATCTTATCATTTTCAATGCCCATGAATTATTCTTTTCTCTGAGTTGTAATGTATACATGAACGGTTAATTTTGAATGTAGTAACTAAGCCTGTTAACCGAACCTAAAAGTCCACATCATGGATCAAGTTGAGTATTGTAGGTAGTCGGTAGTATTGTTCCAAGGGGGTATGTGACAAATGGTATCAGAGCTATAAGTTCAAATATTGTGGCCTAAGGGCCATTCGCCTCTGTAGGATGTGGAATGGGTTATAAATTGTGTTTCATAACAACTGAGGAATTCGGGATTGTAAGTCAATGTAGTCTCTAGTGCATTAGAATGTATGTGATAATTTAAACCAATATCAAATTGTGATAGATAATGGGAAATAATAGGAAGCAAAAGGATATACTTAAGAAGTAGAGTTGTAATCTTCCCCTATCCCAACAATAAAATACAAAGGAGTGGCATGTTAGTATAATTTTAGTAAGAACCTAGAATAGGTGAAATAAAGTAAATTCATGTAAGCTCAACATAGTTTTCCAGTGGATTAAATTGAGTTCTCAGATCTTTAGTTGTGAGATAAAGCAATTTTAACTAAAGAAATTCCAAAAAGGCTAGAGGGAAATCCACCCTAACGACTCATATCCCTTGTAAATCAATATTTTCAAGCAAATTGGAAAGGGAAACTTGAATAGGGGATAAAATTCCAATTTCATCACCATTGTGCAAAAGAGAAACCAATTTTAACTTGAGAATAATTTAGTGAATGATGATAAAAGCCCAATCTAAATTGTAAAATGAGGTATGGTGAAAGGTATAAGAACTATGTGTGTAGAAAAGGCTCTCGGCAAGCCTAAATTACCAATCACTTGATCTTGATTAATTCTAGGCTTCTCTCACGATGTTGAATCGTTCTTTTCTATGAGAGAGTAGTGTCGCTATTCTACTCATGGGGTTTCTGGAGATTATTGTGTTAATACCATTCCATTTATTTATAAATGGTATGGTGTGGATAAGGGTGTTGAGCTTCTTAGTCGTTACATGGTCATTACAGATGTTATATTGTCTCACTCGAAGCTTGTAGCAAAGATTTAATGAATATGAATACAAGCTCATCGGCTTTAAGGACCCTAATATTATGAGGGCAATTAATAAGCCTGTGAGGACATTCAAGCTGCCCATATTGTATATTCAACGTACCTTAATGATTGCAAGTTGCATTTGTGGAAATTGGCTCAAGCATTGAGGATCCCTACAAAAGTGTAATGGAAAACATGAGTAACAAGAAACATGAAGAATTCGATGAGGAATCAAGTTAAGAATGTTAATGGTGTTAAAATTTTAACATCTTGTGCAATGCTAGGTATCATTTAGCTTGTACTAAAGAAGAGGATAATATTGCAATGGTGTATGGTTATCCATTATGGTATTTGATTTGGGAATTCCAATTCTCTTGGTCACTATATGATGCAATCACTAAATCTGGTCACCTAGTCATGTGGGGCCATGAAATACTCAAAGGTGGTATGTGGGATATTAAGCATGGCCTTTCGCTGAACCAAAGATGGAGATGCGTCATGCAGAATCCCATACCTTAACCTCACTCAACTGATAGTTTAAAAAAATTCTAGTTGACTTGAACTAAGGATTTATAAAAATGAAAGGGCGTGAGAAAGTTTTACGGGTCCATAAGAGAGAGAGAGTCAAGGGTTTTGAGTGACAATTTTTGGCTCCCCACAATGTGAATTGAAATATAATGAAGAATTGTTGAAAGTCAATTCCCTCTCCCGGGATCGACATTCTATCAATTTCGAGATCACCCACACTTGTGCTATCCAACAACAGCTCTAAGTGTCAAGAAGCCATGGCACTTATGTGCTGGCAGTAGCAATGCTCGTGTTCAAATCTGAAAGAGTACTATTTTTTTAATAGTTGACATTTTTCTTGTTATGCAGTTCATTAGCTTTGCAAAAATAAAAATAAACGACAAGCCTCTAAAGTACGATCGGCTATGACAACTTTAGGACCCATTTCTATCAGTGGTAGTTTCAAATCTCAACAAGCACCTTCCCAACTCGATTGAACAAAAAATCACAGTAAGGGACTAATTTATCTTTTTGATCTATAATATCAATCTGTTTGCTCGCATTATCCATTGATCGGGTGATGTTTCCATAAGGAGCATACCTATTGGATAATGGTTATCCTTATGAACAGGATCATAAAAGCATTCGGGGGATGATGGTAATATGTTTTAAAACACAAACCTCCCTTGCCAATTTGAGTGGCGACTGATGTTTTCTTTATTCATTGAGTTGACGTTTCCTTCTTTGCTTGATTTATCTGCTAAGGTGGAGGCATTTGACTGCGAATTGAGTTGCCACAAAAAATTTCCAAGGATAATGTTTATCCTAGTTGACACACTCCAAAAGCAGTCAATTGTTATTATTGTTGTCATCCCACAAACACATTTTGTTTGCGAATGGTTATCCAGTTCCATAAAACAATGCACAATTAGTTTCAATGACACTCAGTAATAGATAATAAGAAAGGGGTGTGTGCAATTTCAAAGCTAGAGTGTAAGGGAAGGTGACAGTTCTGTATCTAACCAATTAGTTCGCATGTCTTATTAGTGGAATTTTGGGCAGGCATGCTATTTGGATTGGTTGAAAACAGTTCAACTCCAACACAAACTCATGGGTAGAAATTGCAGGATTGGTGGTGACAAATAGAATTTTGAATTTTTTTTAATATCTACAACAGTTTCTTGATAGTGAGGTTGGTCTTAACCTGGTTTCATAATTCACCACCAGTCATTATGAATCGATTTAGGATATCTCTTCATTTGTTGATGTACAGGTGGCACTGTTCCCGTGCAGAATCAAAATGAAATATTTAAAGAGTAAAATGAAACTTGAATAGGCCCATTTAAACTATATCACATTTTCTAAACAATATCACATACTTCCCAATTTTTATTAGATCATAGATCGCATAAACAAGGACTCCATCAATCGCACATAATATATATCACAATATTTATTATTTTATGATTTTTAAATTAAGTTTGGGATTTGCAATAAGAACAAACAAACATGTATTTTGGCTGAAATCACAAAACACAGATTTTCCGATAAAACACAATGATTTGCATAAGTTCGTTTAAGTCATCGAACTTGAAATAACATACGCAATGCTTTTAAACACGGTTTAATTCACATTTATGAGGTGAAGACAATAATTTGTAAAAATGGAAGGATAATACCTAGTTTGTTTAACTCCTGTTGTAGGTGATCCTTAGTAGGTTTCAAATGAATTCATGCACACAACAACAATTACTTACACATCCACACTTAAATCAATTACTCAGAAAATAAAAATTACAGAATTCTTTTGCCCTTTTAAGCTTGATTACATCAATTCTTTGTTGTCTCTTTGTCCTCTTTGTCTCTCACTCTATCCTTCTCTCTTGCTATATCCTCTTATCTTTTTTTATTTAGATTCTCCGTTTTATAAAAGATAAACTCGATTTTTCCTTCCTCCATTCTAAATGCACTCATTATATTTAACAAATTAACAATTAAAATCCCTATTCCATAGTTTGATGAATTTTAATTGAACATTCTTATCTTTTTCTCCTAATTTAGAATTTCATTAATTATTACAATAAATGAAATGAAATTAATTTCAAGAGATCCAACCCTCTCTACTAAAAGATAATTTGACCACACAGGTCAGTGATATTCATCTCATGTGATGCTCCTACATCAAACCCCCGGGGAAGAAAAGAATCATCCATTAAACTTTTAGGATTTACTCCATACTTCTGTAATTCTGCTGTTGTTAACCAATTGGCATCCTGCATTGGCTGTCCCTTCCATTTTACTAGATACTGAAAATAAATCTATCTTCTAGCTCTTTTAGCTACTCTCCTATCGAGAATAGCTTCCACCTCTCTCTTAATTTTCTTCGGCATTTGTTCTTCCCAATCCAAAGTCTGAACTTAGTCTTCTACAGGTTCATCCTGTAGTTCTGCCTCTGGCTCCTTGTATGGGTACAAATCTATAACATTGAATACGGGAGAAATACCAACTCCTTCTGACAACTCAATTTCATAGGCATTGGTTCAATTTTTTCTTACAATTATGCATGGCCTTATCTTTTTCATTTTCAATTTGTTATAATTCCCAACAGGAAACCTTTCTTTTCTCAGGTACATCATGACGAGATCACCTACTTGGAATTCTTTTTCTTTCCTCCTCATATCAAATCTATGTTTGTATTTTCTACTTCTTTCCTGCAATCTTTCTTTGATATCTTCTTGTAGCCTTGGCATCTGCTCTACAGAATCTTTCGCCTTTCTGCTCCTTGTCTCCTATTTTCCTAAATGTTTGAGCTCATACACACCTCTCAGATTCATCCCAAAAACAATATGGAATGGACTCATCCCAGTACTCTGGTTAGGAGTATCTTTATAAGCAAACTTGGCTTGAGAATGTTCTAAATCCCATCGCTTAGGATTTTTATAAACTAAGCTCCTCAATATATTTCTCAAGCTTCTATTTAATACTTCTATATGTCCATCCATTTGAGGATGGTAGGTTGAACTGAAACTAAGGTTGGCACCTAGTTTCTTCCATAGAGTTCTCCAAAAATTCCCAACAAACATTGTATCCCTATTAGAAACAATACATATAGGCATTTCATGTAACCTTACAATTTTTGGAAAAAACATATTAGCAATATGAGTTACATCCCTAGTCTTCTTGCGTGCAACGAAATAAGCCATTTTCGAAAATATATATACAATAACATACAAAGAATCATTTTTCCTTGGAGTTTTTGGAAAATCCAAAATGAAATCCATACTAATTGCATCCGAAGGCCGGTTTGGTATTAGAAATGGTTGGTACAATCCGGTATTTTGGCTTCTCCCTTTAGCATCCTGATAAATCTTGGATTTCCCAAAAAATCTCTTAACATCAGTTTGCATCTTTGGCCAGTAGTAAAAAGCATTTACCTGAGCAAATGTCTTGTCTTGTCCAAAGTTTCCAGATAAGCTTCTGCTATGTTTTTATTTAATTATGTTTTCCCTCATAGAACATTTCGGAAGACACAACTTGTTATTTTTAAACAATAAACCTCCTTGGGTAAGATAATCCAACCACTGGCTTCTATTGTGAATTACTAGATTTTGCACAGCTGCATAAATATCATTAAATTCTACATCTTCCTTCTACATGTCAACCATTTCTTCAAAAGATACAACACCAATTTTTAATTCCTGAACAATTAAATTCATTCTGCTCAAAGCATCTGTGACTTTTTTCAACTTACCGCTTGTATGTTTAATCACAAAAGTAAAACTCTGCAAAAACAACACCCACTTGGCATGCTTCTAGCTCAATTTTGGTTGGTTTTTTATGAACTGTAATGCATGATTACCATAATGTAATCTAAATTCTTTTGGTAACAAATAATGCCTCCATTTTTTTAAAGCCCACACAATAGCATAAAACAGTCTCCTTGTCATAGGATGAGTATTTTTTCTTAGCCTCATTCAATTTCTCACTGAAATATGCTATTGGTCTCTATTCTTGACTTAAAACTTCTCCAATTGCAACTCCACTAGCGCCAACTTCGACTTGAAATACATTTTCAAAGTTTGGCAAGGCCAAAACTAGTTTTTCTGTGATTTTCTTTTTCAACAATTTGAACTTTCGGTCTGCTGCTTCCATCCACTTAAATGGCTAATTATTCTCCTTGATTGTTTCAATGATTGGTGCACAAATCTGACTAAAACTTTTGATAAATTTCCTCTAGAATCTTGCAAGACCCTCAAAGATTCTTACCTCAAATATCTTTTTTGGGGTCGACCAATTTAAAATTTCTTGGAATTTTTCTATGTCCATCTTTAAGACTTCTTTAGAGACTACGAATCCCAAATAAACTAGCTCTTCCTTCATAAAACTACATTTCTTCAAATTTAATAGCATATTCTCTTTCTGTGAATTTTTTAGAACTAATTTAATGGGCCCTAGATTCTCTTCTTTACTTCTACTAAAGACTAGAATATCATCAAGATAAACAATTACAAACTTTCCTACATACTCCTTCAAGACTTCATTTATTAATGTCATGAATGTGTTGGGTGCATTAGTGAGTCTAAAAGGCATCACTAACCATTCATACAAGCCATAGTTTGTTTTGAATGCAATCTTCCATTCATCCCCCTCTCTAATCCTTGTTTGATGATAACCACTTTTTAGATCTATTTTAGTAAAATATTTTGAACCACTCAAGAAATCCATTAAATCATCCATGTGTGGTAAAGGAAAATGATACCTAATGGTGATTTTGTTTATGGATTTGGAATCAGTACACATGCACCATTTCCCACTTTTTTTTACACTGAGTACTGCTGGTACAATACACAGACTAAGGCTCTCTCTTATCAACCCCTTATCCATTAATTCTTGCACTTGTCTCCCAACTTCTGCATTTTCCAGAGGAGTTAACATATATGTTGCTTTATTTGGAAAACTTGCACCAGGTATTAGATCAATATGAGGACTAATACTCCTGATTGGCAATAATGCATTCAACACCTCATCAACAATAATGTCATAAAAGTCATATAATAGATTTTTGATTTCTTCCGGTAAATCATCTAAATTTGTAGAGGTCATAATTACCTTGGGTTTACCCACAATAGCAAAATGTAATTCTTCTTCCTTCTTGACTTTCTGCAACAGCTCTTTCCCACTCATCATCATAACACTGTTTCTAGGTGCTTCTTTGTCTACTTCATTCTTCAATGGCAGCAATGTGTGTTTATTCCCAACCTTCTCTAGGGTATAAGTATTTATTTGAACATCATGAATAACTTTTCGATCAAATTTCCAGGTTCTTCCCAACAATCTCTGGCATACATCCATCGACATTACATCACATAATATAATATCTTTGTAAGTACCAATTTGTATCTCTACCTTGCATTTTTCTATTAAAAGAAGTTGATGTTCATTTTGCAGCAACAACACCTTATATGGAGTAGGGTGTACCATTTTTACCAATTCCAATTTGTCCACCATCTTTGTGGAGACAAGGTTATCAATGCTTCCACTGTCAATTACCACTTTGCAACATTTCCCCTTGGACTTGCATATAGTCCTGAATATTTTCTTCCTCTGAATTGGCTCTCCTACTTCTTTTTCTACTTTAAGGAATACCCTTTTCAATAACAAGGATTCTCCCACTTCAGGTGGTTCTTCTTTTCCTGCAACATGAGGAATTTCTTCCTTTGCTTCAGCAATATTCACATTTCTTTGAGTTGTTGACTTATTGTGAGGACAGTCCCACAACCCATGTCCACATTTACCACATGTAAAGCACCAAATCTCTCTTCCTCAGCCTTTACCTCTAGCTATGAACCTTCCTCAGCTAGAGTCTCCTCTCTATGGTGGTCTACTACGAGAACCTCCTGCTTCACTCTGCGAATTCTGAAATGTGGGTTTGAATACTCCTCTTCCTATTACTGGATTTTTCCCTCTATTTCACTGGCTTTGCTTCCTTTGTATCCTCTCCTCTGCTTTTAAGGCTGCTTGGTAAGCATCTTCAAATCTTTTCATATTTAATAAACTTATCTCATCATGGATATCATACCTCAAGACATTTATGTACCTGTCTATTCTCTCAACATCATTTTCCACATGTCCAGCTCTGATATTCAGCCTATAAAACTCTTCTGTATATTCTTTAAATCTCATCCCGTTTTGCTTCAAATTCTGTAATTGATTAAAAGGATTTAACTAATAATCCTTTGGCATGAACTTACTCTTTAATTTACTTACCATTTTATCCCATTGTTTAATTTTGGGCTTTCCTTTTCTTTGTATGGATAACTATAAGTCTGCCCATCATATGGCTGTGTGCCCTTCAATCTGGTAGCCGCAAATTTCACTTTCTTTTTGTCTTTGACTTCTTCAAAGTCAAATTACTTGTCTAATGAACTGATCCAGTCCATTAATTTTTCCACATTAAGATTTGCATGATACAAAGGCACTTCTATCTTTGGTCTTCCGTTGGCCTTGATCAACATCTTGAGAAAGTTTCATGTCTCATTCTCTTCATCTTTTTCTTCTTCTTAAGGTTCCTTTGTAGCACTATCATCTCCTTCATCGGGCGCTCTCCTTTGGGAAGCCTCCATCATTTCCATCCTTGCACGAAGGCATTGAACCTCTTCTAGTAGAATCACATTTGTTGCTGAGCTTCCTCTCCTTATGCCAATTGCTCTTCTAGCTGGCATCTTGTTGAATTAAACACTATTTCAATCAACGCTGCGATACCAAAGTGATGTATTGGTGGCAATGTTCCCGTATAGACTCAAAATGAATTCTTTAAACAATAAAATGAAACTTAAATCGGACCTTTTAATCTATATCACATTTTCTAAACAATATCACATACTTCCCGATTTTAACTCGATTAGAGATTACATAAATTAGGAATCCGCTGATCGTACATAGTACATATCACAATATTTTCTATTTTGTCATTTTTAACTTAAGTTTGGGATTTGTGATGTGATCAAAGAAACATGGGTTTTGACCCAAATCACAAAACACATGTTTTGTGATAAAACAAAGTGATTTGCCTAAGTTCGTTTATGTCTTGGAACTTGAAATAATATATGCAATGATTTTAAACATAGTTTAATTCACATTTATGAGGTGAAGACAATAATTTGTAAAAATGGAAGGATAATACCCAGATTGTAGCAGGTTTCGGATGAATTCACGCACACATGAGTAATTACTTGCACTTCCACACTTCAATTAATTACTCAGAAAATAAAAATTACAAAGTTCTTTTGTCCTTCTGGGCTTGATTAAGTCAATTCTTTGTTGTCTCTCTATCCTCTCTATCTCTCTCTATCCTTCTCTCTCACTCTATCCTCTTATCCTTTTTTATTAAAATTCTTTGTTTTATAAAAAATAAATGTGACTTTTCCTTCCCCCATACTAAATGTGCTCACTATATTTAATAAATTAACAATTAAAATCCCTACTCCATACTTCGATGCGTTTTAATCGAATAGTCTTATATTTTTCTCCAAATTTAGAATTTCATTAACTATTACAATAAATGAAATGAAAGTAATTTCGAGAGATCCAACCCTCTCTACTAAAGGATAATTTGACCATACATGTCGGTGAAATTCATCTCGTGTGATGCTCCTCGATCATTTGTGGTGATATATTTCTTTTTTGGCGATACAAATAGATAGATATGGTAGCACTTGTGCACACATACAAGCTTCAACCCATCTAAATCCTGGTCTAATATTTACCTTGGGTACCAAAGTCTTTGAGTATGGAACCAATTCCCATTTTCTCAGGTGTGAAATTGAAAACAAATTACCACAATATTGGTGGTTAATTATTTTATACTTGTGACTGAGTTTAATATAACTTGGATTTAATTATGAGGGGGTTTAGTGCATCACACTCTAAAATGCATATCCTAATATCTTTAGAGGCATAACTCCTCCTTTTGGCGGGACACTAGACTTGTCATCATTTCTCTCGTTCCTTTTATTGGATGTTGTTACAAGTGTTGTTTCTGTTATTCTGGTCGAGCTACCAAAGACACATAAAGCAAAGGTGGGTTAGCAACAATTATAGGAGCCCCATGAAGAGTTTTATTTTCAAGCAAAAGTTAGTCACAATTGAAAGGAGTTCTTTAGATTCCATACACCTAGATCGAGTTGGATTCTCATGATGGGTTTCTTAGTTTAGTTAGAAATTTGTTTTCTAGCAAGTCCGAGGTTTGTTTTGTGACAAACGAAACTAGTGGTCGATGCAAATCTCCCATTTTCATAAGGAAAGGTAAATTCTTACCATTTTAGTATATGAATTAGAATATACATTTCTACACGATGGGCAAACATTAGCAAGTTGTTGGTGAATGTTAGTTTTAATTGTAGCGCAACTAAATAACTTATGTATGTGTGTGTGCATAATTATGTGAGCTATTTTTTATGGATGAGGATTGCGCTACACATGTTTTATTTTGTTAATGTGTGAAAAACATCAAAACATGTATAAAAGCTTCCACATATATGCCACAATTTTCTTAATTTTAATTTCCTTGATGATAAGAATATTGTTTCAGATTATTATGCATAGTTATTTAAAGAAAATATTATAATATTAAATGACATGTCGACACTTTGTGTATAAACTAACTACACAGAAGAGTGTGTATAGTTTATATGAGTTATTTTGTTTTATGCATAAAACAGAAGAATATGAATACTTTATCTTCGGAGTTTCTAATTCACATTATGATTGAAGGGGATACTCATGATGTGATTACATGCTTGTTGTTACATATATGTATGGCTTACATGTAGGGCTCATTTTTGTGGATATAATGAACTGCATTGGTACATCTACATGCATGGATGCATCAAAATTCTCATAACTTTACATGATTAAAAAACATTATTTAAGATTCTAGATATTTATAATCAAGCTTTAGGAATAAGCAAAGTTGGATTTAATCCTTGCACTTATATTAAATTTCTCAAGTCTTTTGATAGCTATAGTAGCATTGTAGGGATGAGAAACCTGGAGAGGATACACTCGAAGAAATAATTCTACAATGTTTACTTGTGGTGGAGTAAAGATTAACGCAAATACATAACAAACAACTAACTTGTTGATTATTTTTAAGAAGTAGCAAAGGTATACCATCAATTCGTTACTTTTTTTTGTGCCTACTTATTGAATGTTAAAAATTATGCAAAGATTGAATTTTTATTATAAGTGTGGAAGTTCTCCCAAAACATAAGTTTTTAAGACACAAATAAACTATACCATGATTTAAAATTGGTTTGAGATATTTACATAGTTTTAGATGTTCATAGTAGAGTGGGAGGAATGGACAAATTTGTAATAATTGTGAGGTATGGTTATTGCAGTGAAAGTTTGGATGATGGGTTTCTGTGGTGTGGTCATCATGTTTTATAAGTATGAATGAATGTATAGGAAATCATGGATAAGGAAAGCTGAATCCTATGTTTAACTGCGTGATAATAGATCCCTCTTTCCGTATTGTCATCAAATTACTTTTCTCATATTAAAATTAAATGTGAGTTGTATGATTACGATACAAGGACAAAGTTGAAGAAAATACAAACTAATGTCGATAAAGATAGTTAGTACAAGTACATAGATAAAGGGAAGGAGGGTTATACATATAGATATCTTAGGAAAGATTAAAATAAAAGTATATAGATGGAATCCATATAAGTCATATGAAAATAAGTTCATGGCATTCTATCAAAAGTATCAAAAATTGATGATTAATTAATTGTTTTACAACCTAGAATAGATTATGAAGGATTTTTGTACACAAAATTCCCATGAAATATCATTACGCTCATGAAATATAGGTTTTTGTATGTGGTATGTGACTATGTATTTAAAAAAAAAAGTGTCTTTCAATTTAATCTTTTGTGCTAATTGGTGCTTCTACATGTAATGATATAGTCCATTTTTGGATGAGGTTTTTCCACAGGTTGAACTATTAATCCACCCTTATTGGGAAAACGATTCAAGGGAACTAAACTGTATCAAGTCGTTATTCTAATATTCAATAGAGATATGCATATTTAATAAGTTGGAACCTACATGTTTCTCTTTTTTATTAAAGAAATATCTAAATAATTGTAACTAATATAGATAAGAAGCATAAATTATATGTTCAATCTAGATTGAACTAGGGTCAGAATTGTGAAGAGTGTGCACATAGGAAATACCACTCAATGTATGCATGAAGATAGCATGAATTAAGAATTTTATGACCTTCATAATGGGACTGGCACCGAAAAGTACAAATATACAATGGAAGTGTAAATGCAGCTCCTAAAGCTTCTCGGTTAATAGAAAAAAGACAATGTTAAGGTCAAGACCACAATCCCAATAGTTCAATCAAATTATAATGTGTGAAATTTTGCAACTTAAGGTGTGCAACCTCAAGCTCCACAAGCTTAATGTACATATCCATCAAAATATAGATGGGGTTCCATTAGTAATATCTCACAAATAACAACCTTTCCAATCTACAGAATGATTGAATATCTTAAAAATGTACTTATTTTGAGAAGTCATAAGACTAAAATGATATGTGTACTTTATATAAACAAAGTAAACTTGCAGACCAGATATGGTGATGCTTGATGCATTAGAGCATTTCAGAGCAACCCAATGACTAGTAGGAATTGCACACTAGATTCAGAACATGTCTTGTCCAAACTAATAAACAATTTTTTGGAATGATGTTCTAAGGATATTGGGTTAGTATTAAAATAGTATATGCACCAAGTAAGGTGACATATAAAAATATGTAGGTGATGAAAAGAGAGGATAAAAAATTATGCAACAACTTATCATTAAATCAATATGATGCTTCAACCATATTGATGGCAAAATGGTACTAGAAATTAAGATTGTGGTATATAAAAATGATTTCGATCAATAAAATAATATACAGCAATATAATCAAATCAAATGAAAAATATTTTGTACCACTATCAAATTGCATTGATAATGTTGCTTGGTTTTGAATATGACCACATAACAATTATTTTCTTAAAGACAACGCTAGAAGTTGTTATTAAAATTGAAGTATAATAATGAAGTTCATACTACTCTGACTATCATAGTCAATAAGTTTGTTATATAGTGGGGAAAAGGTCATATTTCGGTCTTAATTAAGAGTCTAGTGACCCATTAAATTCCAAAACTCAAAGTTATTCGTATTATAAATTGTAGTATGCATGTTAACTCTATTGTACTATTTTCCTTAAATTTTCCTACAACCACAAGACACATGAAAAGGATTAGCTAAATAAAATCACTTAAATACTTTGACATAAAACATATTTACTTATGCTCTGGTTGAAAAAATTGAATGGGTCCATGAAATTCCTTATTCTCCAATCGACAACCCGAGCACGATTTGATTATACTTTCTTTGAGGTAATTTGAATAATTGAAGAATTTTTTGGCATAATACTATCATGGTTGGAAACATGTGGATGAAGTATATATTGTGTAGGTAATGCTATGGACATTTGGTATTGTGTAGACATTGTACAGGGGGTATTGTGTACAAATGGTACAAATGGTACTCGTATGGATGCATGTGTTGCATGATGATATATGACATGTATAATTGTATGTGAGTGATGCACATTATGTGTAGGTACACATGGTTGGGGAGAAAGCACTCGGTGATTTACTGGCATTGCAACTAATCCAAAGTGCATACTGGAAAAAGACAAAGGTGGAACCTAAGGTGTAATTCAAGGATAAGTATCATTGTTTTATTTCCTTTTTATATACATGTGATTTATGGTTCTAATCTATGATTGATGGTTAGATATGTTTTATGATTTTGATTGTTATGAGTTAAACTAATGTAATATTTTATACATGTTGATTGGTCAAAAGTCCTAGTTTAACTTGTTGTGACTAATGTAAGGAGACTATAGGAAGCAAGTGTTCCGCAAGAACACAAATGGATTGGAAGAGCACACAATCTATTCCTATTATAATACAATGAAAATAAGGAATCATATTTAAATGGAAGGCAACATTAACGTGTATTTACTCAAATAGTAATATTTTTATACAAATTTATAACATTACTTGGGGTAAACAAAATTGAGTTTTATTTTTTATGGCATCTAGAGTCTCTCACAAAATTTATTGATCAATTGTTATAAGTAGCAATGGAAGGAGAACTGCGTAGAACTCCTTTGCAACCTATATATCAAGAGGTATTTTTTAGGTAGCAAGGGCATGGGAACCTGGAAATTTAGAAACAACTACCTATGAATGCAAAACTAAATTGTAGGATGCAGTAATACACCGAGGACGATGTAAATTTAAGTGGTGGAGTATGTAACATCCCTATGTTGTATGTAACACTCTTTTGACCTAAGTTAAGAAAAGATAGGTCTAATGTAAATACTTTATTATTAAATCAATGAATTTAAATTAACCACCTCGGAAATGAGACACCAAGAGACGAGGTTCTTGCCAAACGAAATCCCATTGGTGAATGGGAATGGATAATTATTTCATGATAAGACTTCTACATCCAATTATAGATAAGCTTAATGGATTTGGAGATAAATATCCATTAAGTTACATAGCAGGAGAAAGGTGCTTGATTTTCCAAGTGACCTTCTTTCAGTTACCTTGGTCTGATTCAATTGCTTGGGATGCATTCTATGTTGCTCATTACTCTTTATGTGTGCTCTCTCAGTTTTAAGATGATGAATACTTATGCATGACACAATTATGTATGATGAATAATTATGTTTTTATGGTTTGAAATTGTATAGCCTATGGTTCAGGTTATCTATGATATGCATTATACATTGTGGGGTGAATTGCATCCACTGAGTCTTCTTTAGCTATTTATTCACTATGACACGTATTTCAAAAGATATATGTAAGTAACACTTTCGATTATGACAATAGGACTATGATTATGATATATGGAAATGCTAGATACAATGTGTTTATCAAAATGTTTGCATTAATGCTTGTGTTCAGTCATCAAAGGAAATGAAATCTGAATGCATAATCTTATCATGTTGAATGCCCATGATCGATTCTTTTCTCTGAGTTGTAATGTATGCATGAAGGGTTTGTTTTGAATGTAGTAACTAAGCCTATTAATTAAACCTAAAATTCCACATCGTGGATCCAGTGAAGCATAGTAGGTAGTTGGTAGTATTGTGCCAAGGGGTTATGTGCAATAAATAAAATATAACATAAATGAAATTTAAGGAACAATGAAGAAATAATTATAAATAAAATGGTTAAGAATTGAATACTATTCAAATTAGCATACATTTTAATAAATGTAAATTATAAATGAATAAAAAATAGAAAGTAAAAAAAAATTCAGTTATGTAAAAGTAAGGGAAGAAGAGCTTAAGAGAAAGGGATATATATATATATATATATATATATATATATATATATATATATATATATATATATATATATATATATATACATATACATATACATATATATAAGGGACATGGTAAAGGAAAAGAAGTTAGAGAAAACAACGACTCGTAGCAAGGGTACTAAGAAACCCACATGTAAAATGATTATGATTTTTCTTCTAATGTTTGAGGAAGAGATTTTTATTCATTGAGGAGAGAAATGATAGGCTTCCAAAGATTACTTGTTAGAGCTGATTTGGAGATATAATTATGGAAAGTGTCAATGATATGTTTGAAACCTCTAAAAGATCTTCCTATTTTCCCAATTTAGGATTTTTCCACAAGAGAATCGAATATAGTTTACACTAGGATTTATAATGGGGTCACATTCGTCTTTAGAAAGCTTGAAATATTATTTCAAAGTTTGAAATGGTTTAAAAATGGTTTTAATATTTGTTTTGGATAGAATATTAGAGATCAAGTCAATGGTTCCTTGAATCTAGGAAAGAGGTATGAGGGATAGGGGGACTAAGTGTGAAGGTATCTATTAGTGTGCAATAACTAGTGATAAAGAAGATCACATGGCCATGCCTCTAGTCTTCTTATAAAATACCATTTAAAAGTTATGAAAGTTGAGGAAAGGTAGATGCCAATAAGGTTAAGAGGTTTTTGGTTGAAAATATTAGAGACAATGTTAAGAGTTTTGGTAACTAAATTTTGGTGAATAAGGAGACAACATAAAAACTTACATTATTTCCATATTCACTATATGAAGATGTTGATTTTTTTATTATTATAATTAGTAAAATATTTGATGAAGGAGGGGGACAGGACCAAACAAAAGTTTGAAGTTTATTCACAATGAATCAAGAATGGACATGATTGATTGTTCTTATAGCACCAATTATAAGCCTAAGAGGAGAATAATTATTATGAATTGGGGGCAAGGGGGGCAGGGGGCAAGGAGGAGTGGTCTAGACAAAAGGTTGAAGTTTATCTGAAAATATTCTAGAATGGACATGAATGACAACTTTATACCACTAATTATAGGCTAATAGGAATATATTACTTATGAATTTTAGGTTATCCATAAATTCAAGGGGTTTGGGTGCTACAAGGTATGAGATGTTTTTTGATATTAGGATGTAGGGAATATGATTTAATCGATTTGGTAAGTTACCTATCAATGTATTTGATAGGATTCTTAGGGTGGGGCTTGTGTGAAGAGGTTGATAAAAGATCTAATAATTTAGATTAATAGTCACCAATATCCATGACAACTATAGCATTTCATGTTTTATTTTTTAAGATAATTATATTAGGGTTTTTGTTGATCAAATTAATGGTCTAAAATCCATCTTTGGAATGATGATTTTAGGGGATTTAGCACACCAAAAGATTCTCCCACTATCTTAACGAATTCTTGGTCTTTTTATGTGTTAAGAGATGATGAGCACTAAGGTATTTTGTAATTTAGTATGTGAAAGTATTACTACATGTTACTTTATATGATAATAAAAAAATAATAATAAATACTTAAATTAATAATGCATTAAAAAAAATTAAACATGATATTTATTAAATATTTCTAAGATACAATATTTTAAATATATTTTTTAATTATTTAATAAAAATTAATTAATTAATTTTTTTTTTATTACTTTTATGTAATGAAAGGGTTTACAAAAACTCCTTTTTCTATGATTTCATTTACATACCCTTGAACTCGTAGACAACCTCTAGGGTATCACCTTTGCTGTTAATTTCTTTACATTTTATCGTACACTGGGAGTTAAATACCTAACACCTTTTTAACGCCTAGTCTCGTCATTGTGATATTATAACATGGTTAAGATTTTATGTATATAGTTTTATTCTTCCCATCGGTGCATGGTAATTCTCAAACATGGCTTATTCTTGGACGCTTGAACATTTGATTCGATATGTGAAGGGACTCACGATCATTCCACGTGGCCTGCAGGTGTCGCTCCAGTTCACGACGATCATAAGATCATCACATGATCTACGGTGACAGCTCTCGGACACTTGAACATTTGAATCGACATGTGAAGGGACTCACAAGCATTCCACGTGGCCCTCCAGATGTCGCTCCACTTCACGACGATCATGAGATCATCACATGATCTAAGGTGACAGCTGGGATTTATCAGAACGATTTGACGACTGAGATTAGTAGGTTTTGACGGATTAGGGTACACTACCTTATGGTCCTTTCATTTCGTTCGTTTAACCTCTGTAGTTTCGCCTTGTTCTGCAACTATTTTCTTTCTGTTCACTCAAACTTGGCCTGTCTTTTCTCTGTTCTACAATGGAAGGTCATTACTCCTTTAAGGTCATTCCTGAGAGATCATAATTCCTTTTTAATTTTCTCTTTTGTTGGTCAATACAATAGTCTGGACTAATGTCAGGATGTCGACCACAAGAATATGACGGTGATCCAGGATTCCTTGAACATATAGTTGCGAAATTGTTGTAAAGTGGTTTTTGATGTTTTAACCCTTCTAATGTTCTTCCTTTTTGGCTTTTTAGCTAGGTTTTCAAACCCACGTCGGCTTCAGGGTTCAACAACTACAATTATTTACATTTCTTTAACCATCCAACTCAGAATTTAAGTTGATGAGTTCGATCGCTTTCCTCTCCATATCATCCAACTCAGAATTTAAGTTGATGAGTTCGTTCGCTTTCCTCTCCATATCAGATATCCAACACCAAACCCTTTTATGTTTTTTTGCTTGAAGTAAAATTCCTCTTCTACTTTTGCTAATTCTCCATTTTCTGATAGGTTGAGCATGTCTCGGAGAAAATTGGCAATAACTAGATGAGGGTTACTTCTACTAATTTGGTAATCTTCGAAACTTTCACAAAATTATCGGAGTTCCTTTATGTAATCTTCGAATTTTTCACAAAATTATCGGAGTACCTACATGTAATCTTCGAAACTTTCCAAAATTATCGGAGTTCCTTCATGTATATTTGGTTTTGTGGTTTCTTTATCCTTAGAACGGAGTGCTTCCATCGTGAGAGAATACCAAGAGGTTCTTCTACTTTGCTACGATTTTGGTACTAGAGTTAATATGAAATAATAAGTTATTTTTTTACAACTGTGAATTTATTTGTCTCATCTTTATTTTTTTTAAATAAAAATAAAATAAAATAATTGATTCTAAATAGGAAAATAAATAATGTCAGATAATTAAACAAAAATAAATATGTTGTAAAGTAATTAGAAGTAAAAAAATATGTGAATGAGATTTTTAAATATTATATTTTGAAAAATATTTCAAAAAGAGATTAAATAAACTATTTGAAAATCTGGGTTAACTAATTTATGTCAATATGAACTTCTCACACAGGTGCACACACACACACACATATATATATATATAAATTTGTATGGTTAAAATTTTTATTTCCTTCTATATATACTCTATTTTGCATTTAAAAATACAACTTAAATAATAAAATTAAGACATTAAATTTTTCACTGTATAAAAATTTGCACATGAAAAAAAATTGATCCCTCTCCTCTGATATTATATTTATACTTAAAATGGATTTGTACTCGTGCTAGGCAGGTAATGATTGTATTTCTTACCATTTTTTTTAATGTTGTAAATACCATCGGACATAAATGTCTAAGTATATAAATGTCTAAGCATATACATGACCTGGTTACAATGCGTGTTACACAGGTAGGACATGACCACTATCCCTCCTCCAAACACTACATGTACTCATTTCTTCCCTTTCTAAATTTCTCCATAGTTTATCTACATGGTTATCTTTCTTTTTAGATGCTTGACAAGGTGTTTATACATTTCTCTCTAGAGGCTACTTCGCCTTCATTGTTCCAGAACTATTGCCCTATCATGCAATTTTCATTCCCGTATGTCACCTGGCTTTAATTTCGTCTAGGATGCTCTTTCCGCTATCAGGCTAGATACGATAAGATTCTTTGGTGGTTGATGGGTGACCTAGGTGTTCATCCCCCTATGTCTCTTTCAAATAGAGATCATCTATTAACTTTATTGGTAGACTAGGGAATACCAAAATTATAAATAGATTGGGACTTTCACTTATTTGAAATGTTGAGTTTGTTCTCGTTGTGAAATTTTTCCAATTATACTTATACATACCAATTGTCTTTACAAATTCTCTGTAATATAGTTACGAAATATATTTATGAGTTTCTCTTGATTACAATATTGAATACACATTCTTTGGGTTTGTATCATATTGTATTTCCTAGAATTTTTCTTCTTTAATTATGTTGATAGATAATTTTGACATGTTATAATTTTGGTGGATAAAGTAGATGATACTTGGCTATTTCATCCACATAATACAACTTTGTTATCTATAGAAGATTGTTAATTTTTTTGTTTTTTTTGGTGTATGTTTTTCTTTCTATTTGCTTTGTTTTTGATTTAATTTTGTAAGCTCTATATTCATATATTGAATGAAATATTCCTTTTATACATCATGTGGTAGCCATATATCAATGTCCCTATCACAGTAAGTGGAAACCAACAACTTTATATGTTATTTAATATTTAATTTTATATTTTTTGTCACGACAAGTGACTCACATCAAGTGACCCAGGTCAAGTGCGATCTCTGAATGATATTGACAGCTTATTTTTTCTTAAGTCGTGACTTTTCGGACCATAGGTTAGCCATACCATTCATCTGAGGACCCAAATAACATAGAAAACAAAAAATTTCTTGTAAGTACTCGATAAAAAAGTTTAAGCTATTTTAAATTAAACAATGTTTATTCAAATTACATTCTAAAAATAAACCATGTTTATTTTAATTATTTACTTAAGTAGTATTAGAAAATAAACTTATCTTTATTTTAATTATAATTTTTTTTTTTTTTTTTTTATAATCTAGAATAATAAATTTTCTTATTACTTGTATTTTTTATATTTATATTTTTGTTTTGTTACAAAATTACAATGTAATGTAGAAACTAGAAAAAAATACTCAGTTTATTCAATAAAATAAATTTCTTTATAATGATCCTTTCATTCAAATACAATAAAAATCTTGGTATGATTATTAAACTTGATATGTCAAAGGCCTTTGAAAAATTTAGTTGGCAATTTTTTTCCACATGGTCAATGATTTTAGATTTACTAAAAGATATATTCATTAGGTACTTGCCCTAATCTCTAAATATTTCTTCTTCATTCTGATTAATGGTTCTCCATCACTTGCCTTTGTCCCCTCAAGGGTTATTGGCCAAGGATATCCTATCTCTCCCTATATCCTTCTCCTTATGGTTGAAGGGATGGGAAAATTTGCCAACTCAACCCTATAGCTCCTACATCTAAAAGGTATCCCTTTAAGTTCTCATGGCCACTCCTAATGTAAAAAAAAAAAAAAAAAAAAATTTGGATCATAATATTCTCTTCGGTGTCCTCATTGTCAAAGAGGCTACTAGTCCTAGCTGATAGAAGATTTGAAGCAAAAATCTTCTTTTGGACTGTTAGGCTGTTCAATTTAGCTGGAAGTTTAATATTAATTAAATGTTTCCTTCAATCCATAACTTCTTGTCTCCTCTCATCCATGGCATCCCCCAAATCCATATTAAATAAGATGAGAGACATTCAATGCAAATTCCTTTGGGGTGGTTCTAAAAGAGAAGGAAAATGGGCTCTAGTTGATTGGGACAAAATCTGTTATTCAAAAAAAGAAGGAATTGTGGATCTTCATGGCCTGAACATTTTCAGCAAAACCTTAAGTGCCAACACCTTGTAGAGATGGATCAAGAATTCAAAGGATTTATAGAGTGAAAAGTGGAAATGAAAATACACTCCCAATGATGAGGAATCTCATCTCATTGTAATGAAAGGAAACATGAGAAATTCCCACATCTAGAATGCTACTTAAGGTCACAAATATCTTGTTTAGAAGCACAACTTTTGGAAATAATAAATGGGAACAAAACCATATTTTGGGATGACTTGTGACATCAATGGTTCAAAGTAGCCCAAAATGATTATATTCACTAATCAGAGACTCTCTTATCTCTAGACGTAAAACCATAGTTTCTTATTATTAAGACTAATCCCCCAATACTTCTCAATGGTACAATTTGAAATCTTGTAAGCAATTGCTCGAGTGTCTCTCTCAAAATGAAATTACCATGATTAGACAAGATTTAGAAAACATAAAAATCATAATCAAAGAGGGTGATGGCATTCATTGTTATGGATATCATCCCTCAAGTGATTTAATCCTATTTGAAGCATGTCTCCTTCTTTCTTGAAACAATCATGAGGAAGATCAAAATAAATGGAACAAGATATCGAATCTCAAGCATTGGCCCAAAATTACTCATTTTCCAAGGATTTTAGCATGGAACAAAACTCTACATGGAACAAGCTCTAAGACTAAGGATTTAAGGGACCCTTAATCTGTCTCCTTTGTTTTTCAAACTCATACATTATCGACTTTCCTCTTAGCACATGCAATTTTTTTATGTCTATGTGGGACCATATTTCTATGATATTCTGAAGGAGTGGCATAATCCAATTCGATATCATATCCACCTTATAGTCTTGTCATGATTCCCCTTCAACAATCCTATGGTCAACAAACCATTGAAACTTATCCCTATATTTCTCTTATGGGAGATTTGGAAGGTGTGAAATAGATTCAAATTCAAGAATATGAAAACCTCACTAGACGTCATTTAGAAATTTATTTTAAATAAATTGAAAGAGACTATTTCTTCTCTTCCTTGGTCATTCAAAGCCTAGGAATCTAATTAACTTGAAAAATACATTCTAGTAACTATGAACCTCTTCCCCTATCTTTTATAATAGGCACCCTTTGTCCCCAAGTTCTTCCCTTCCATCACAACCTCTTGGTTCTTATCTCCACAATAATAATCAAACTTAAATGATGGGGCCTCCAAAGAAAATATCATCCAAGACAAGAATGGCTAAGTATTTTGTAATTCATATGGAAAAATACTACACATATAAATAGGCTCCATAGGTGACAACATTGATAATGTTGTTGAAATATAAGCTCTTGAATAGGGTATTTCAAGTGTTATACACAAACAATATCACAATATTATTATGAAAGGATATTCTAAGATCATTATCAATATCCTTCGTAAAATTCAATGAAGGAATGATCCATCTAAAGTAACTAAAAATTGGAGCTACAATTCACATGATACTTGAAAACCTTACATGTGTTCAAGTTAAATCACACACTATGTCCTACTCCTCGCACCAGTGTAATCATCATCTACAAAAGGTGGACACCATAATAAAATACAATATATATTGACAGATTAGTATAGTGGCTCGCTACCATGCTTGACTTGTGATGGAATTAGCAATGAATACATATTCTCATACTCATTCAGTACACGAGATTCCAACTATGGGAACTCACTCCACTCTTCTTTATCTTATCCCAACCATAGCCAAAATTAAGTTTTGATTCAAGTATCAGCTCCAATCCCTCTATAGGAAACACAATTATTTATTTCGGCCTTGAAATCATTGGCCTAGCAATTTTCATATTTTTTGCCTTGGAATTTCTTTGCAATGAAATGCATGCACAATTCTCAAGATTGATCATGCTGAGAATCATTGGCGCTAAAGTATTCACTAGATTCTCTTCGAATTGGCCTCACTCTGGGAATTTTTCCATTCAGGGTAAATTCTTTGTTCATGAAGATTTGTTACTTGTCTATCTATTTTTTCTCAGAAAATTTCACATGTTTTTTCATGAGGTTATGTTCTCATTTCCCTGTTGGGCTTCATGGTCTAGCTTTCTCTGGTACCCTATTCTCTCTTTTTGACCCTCTCTCACCTACTTCCACCTTGGAATCACACATTATCTAGGCTACTTATCTCCTTCCCCTCTTCGATTTACCTCATCCAGTTAGTTTCTTAGTGACCTCTCTTTGGCTGACCCTACCTCACCTTTCCTATCCTACTTCTTGATTGCCCCTCCATGATGCTCCTTGTAGCTCCAACCTAATAATCTGGTGTGCATAGGACCACATACATATGTATGCCCAATTTCTAGAACATCTCTATTCCTTTTATCTATATGATTAGGGAACTCTTCCCTATTCATCTTCCCTAATGCACACCCTTAACATGTAGAATACTCATTCTTAAGTATTGAAATAACTTCTACCATTCCTTGTTTTTGATGTAGCAATAGATCATGATAATTAATGTCGTCATGCCTTTGATGCTAAAGATTTTTTGTTGTCATTGTTGTGGGTGCAAATTCTTGATGACCTTTGGTTGTCACATTGCACGTAATAAACCACCAATTCAAATTCCCATTGAAAAAATCTTGAATATATTCCACATGTCTTTCACCACATAATGTGAATTTACAAATTCCACTTTCAAACCCTGATATGTTATAGTATATACTATGTTAATTTGAGTTAACAATGGTATGTTCTATACTTAATGAAATTACTTCAATGTTCCTTTAGTAGCCCAATAACAATTTCCAATTATTTCCAGTAGAAATCACATTAACCATTAATCACATTGATAGTAAATGTAGATAGAACATATTAACACAAAATGTAAAAGAGAAGTTAAGGCATGAGAACAGTAGATTTGGTGGATCCAAAGGAAAAACCCCAATGTGGGGAAAACCCTTTGATCAATTCTTCTTATTATTAAATCAAAAGTTCAATAGAGAGAGAGAGAGAGAGTATAAAAGTAAAATTTATTTTCCTAATACTAAGTCAAAACAACCTTGTAAATTTCTATAGTCAACTGTAGTGAAACCATAACCCTAACCAGAAAGCCAACACTGGTCAAAACAATAGTCCAACACCTCCTTTGAAGCTCGTTCAAAGGAAGTCAAACTTAGCCTCCAGCAATGGCCAAAGTCAACCCAAAAAAATCACAAAAGTTCTGGTCAAACTCATTCAACATTGTGGTGAAACAAGCCTACATTCTACATAGGTCAAACAACCCATAAAACCTTGATTTCTATGCCATTTGATGTAGCCTAAGAAAATTTAAATTTTGCCCCAAAAACCATAGAAAAAATGGTCAAGATCACGTCAGTCAACTCTAGTCAAACAATATGAAATTATGCAATTTTGATTCTGCAATTTAGCCCAGAAATCTTCAACCTTATTGCCACACGTGAGAGAGAGAGAGGTTTCCAAATAGTTGTACAAACCAATCTGATGATGAGAGAGAAGAATGTGTGAGTGATGGATGTCCAAATGAGGTGTGAGGTATCTTATATTTATACACTTTGTTGTGGGTGAAGAGACACATCCATTGGGCTTCTTGAGCCTATATAATTCTAAAGTCAACCTGATCAATTTCCAAATGAGTGTTGGGTTGTGTTATTTTTTTCTGGACCCTATATTAGGTGGGTGGACCTACCTATGGTTTTGTGAATGGATTTCACACATGTTTTTGCACGCGATGGTTTTCGGTCCATGGTATTTTGTAGATATGGTCAAAGGAGCTACAATTATGTTCTAATCCAGGGTTAGTGGATTATGGTTTATGGATGCTTCAACATGTATATATATGTATTGTAACATCGAAAGTAACATAATGAAAATCAATCTGTAGTCTCGGTTTTGGTATCTAGGGAAAAATATTTCTCTATATTTGTTTTGTGTGATATGCTCTTACCATTGTTTATTTTCTACTTTTCTAGAATTCGTATGCAGGTAAGCTCTGTACGGGATTAAATCCTACAATGCGAGGGAACAAATTCAAAATCACACTTTTTATTGTCTGAATGAGATCATATTTATATCAACCATGGATGTCTCAAAAATAGGAATCTAATGCAGTCATCATCTTCATAAAATGAGATGTCCGACGGTCGAATTTGGCCCTAGTTTCCAATTTTTAACAGACTCAGTTTAAATTCTTCTTAATAATAGGCACATGCATCATGTTGTGAATTAGTTCAACATGAAAATTAGGTAACATCACTGATATCTCGCCATATTATTTATTTAGTGTAGATGATCATCTCCAAGATATATGTTTGTACCACTGTTAGTTTCCTGAAAGTTCTCAAACCAATGCCTATTATAGGACATATAAGTGGAGGCTCCAAAATAAACAAACCAAGTATTTTGATAATCTATTTTAGTAGATAGTGAAACATCTATAACACATAGTGTAATGTTTTTTATGTCATCATTCATTATTTCTCCTTTATTAACAAAATTACCAGTCTGCCTCTTATTTCTATGTCTGTTCTAATGGTATTTCCTTTTCATGCAATCCCTAGAGTAGTGTCCGAACATGCCACAGTAATAAAATTTAATATCAACATTTGAAAATGTCATACGTGGTTGTGGTTTTGCAAATGGTGGCTACCAAATCATGGATTTTACATATGGTGAATTTCCTCCTTTATTACCTTCCTAAGGTTTCCTCTCGAATGGTGGTTTCCCTTTTCCTTCAACACCAAATCAAAACATTGAGATTTAAGGTTCCTTCACCTTTCTTCTTATTGCATAAATATACCTGCCAACTCTTAAAATGTGGGAGCCTTCTACCCTTTCGTAAGAGCTATGATGAGCATTTGATACTCATCTATCAATCCATTTAAGGTTATAGTGACTAGATCAATGTTAAATACTTCTTCACCTATATCTTGAAGAGTATATTTAAAGTCCTTTATTCATGAAATAAAATTACTAATGATTTTATTTTCTTCCATTTTATAGAGAAAATTTTACTCTTTAGAGACAAGAGTCAATTTTTATCATTCAATTCATAAAAATCCTTGTGTGTTATGCATGTCTCATTGAATGTATTTTAATATTTGATATGCAGTATAATGTTGTCTTTTACAGACATTTTTAGTAGCACTGTCGGCGTAGTCTCTCTCTTCTCCCATTCTTAAATTGATTTAGCTGTAGTTCCTGCAGCCTCCTCTAGATTCACTTCATCACCACTTGTTATCAACCAGACATTGTATCCTGAAATAATTGTCTACATTTTACGCTTCTAATTCATGTAATTAGTGCCATCCAAATTGTTTTCTTTATTTGTATATTATTATGATAAATAATTAGCCTTATCCAACATTCAAATAAATCAGCTATTTTTAAGACCACACACAACAATGAACTATTAAAAAAGAAGCATAAATAATTTAAGAAAATTTCAAATAATGTTAAACCAAGTTTGTGAGATTTTGTAGCAGTTGATTCTGTAGCAGCTCCTCACTTACTTCCACATCTTCATTCATCATGACTTGCAACCTTATATATACCTTTTTTTTCAATTTTTGTTATTTTTATGTAAATTTAACATGGAGTGAAGGATAACAACCTAACATATGAACATCAATATGAGGACCTAGATATATATAGGAATCAACTAACACTTTTTTCCTATGCCTTATGAATCCCACAATTTAATGGAGATTTAAATAAACAACACTACAATGGAATTTATCCACAAATACATGTGAAGGAGTCTAACGTGAGTTCACAAACTAATCACACATTTCTTTCCAACTCTTGCCTTTATATCCAAATCTCTTCTTCTCATTCATACATTCTTGTTGGATATATATAGAGAAAGAAATCAATATATATAGCTAATACCACTTTTTGTGTGTAGACAATGTTCTTCTTTATTATATTCATAGGGGTTTCAAGAATGCATGAGACTTTAAACCCTAGATTTCGATTCTAGTACCATAACTCGAGGAAATTAAAAATGGAATTATTGCACGACCATCAACATATTATAAAATTTCCTTTTCCATGATCTAAAAAAAATTTATTCATCTGTACTCGCCAACATAGGAAACATACAACATTCCCCATTATATAGCATGTATCTCTACTCTTCACATGACACACAACACACTTCTCATAGAATCTCCCCACATTCAGAGAATTAGTGTTTACGACACTCATTTTGATCCAACTAGCTACACAACCTTCGTTTTAACCCAACTAATTACACGTGAGCTCACTTCACACGACCTGCATAAACTCACTCGGCCCTTGTTTACTTCTACATGCACATTCAAGACACTTGTTCACAACAACAACAACTCGACTTTTTCTAGTGCACTGTGAACATACTTGTTCAACCATCAAATGTTGAATAAATGGTTAGAATGTACAATCACATTAGTTGGAATAATCTATCGAAAAGTTAAACCACGTCCCTTATAGCCTTGTATTCATCATATGGCACCTAGATCAATATATTTGCCACGATCAATATCAATCATCATCGATTCATCGACATATATGCAGTAATCGTGCCTTGCAATGACGTTAAAGTGATTCAAATTCCCATTGCAATGACCTGGAAATGATCCTGCATGCCTTTCACCACATAATGTGAATTTATAAATTCTACTTTTAAATCCTCATCTATTATAGTATAGACTGAGATTAAATGCTTCTTAATAATAGGGACATGTATCACATTTTGAATTAGTTTAACATGACCATTAGGTAATGTCACTAATATGTCACCATACCCTTTATTTTGTGTGCATGATAATATTTATTATCTATATTCATGCCACTTTTAGTTTCATGAGAGTTCTCAAACCATTGCCTATTATAGGACATATGGACGGAGGATCCAAAATCAACAAACTAAGTATTTGGATCATTTATTTCAGTTGATAGTGTAAGATCTGTAACAAATAGTCTAAATTTTCTATGCCATCATTCATTATTTATCCTCTATCAACAAAATTACCAGTGTGCCTCTTATTTCTATGTTTGGAGTCATGGTATTTCCTTTTAGTTATATCTCTACAGTAGTGCCAAAACTTTCCATAGTAATGTAATTTACTATCAAGCTTTGGAAATTTCATACCTGATTGTGGTTTTGCAAATGGTGGCTTACCAAATGATGGATTTCCATGTGGTAACTTTCCCCTTTATTACCTTGCTAAGGCTTCCTCTTGAATGGCGATTTCCCTTTTTGCCTTAGCACCAAATTAGAACATTGATATTTCATGTTTCTTTTCCTTTCTTCCTCTTGCATAAGTATTCCTACCAACTCATCAAATGTGGTACCCTTATCCCTTGCTATATGACCTATGATGAACATTTGACACTCATCTAGATTCCACTTAAGGTTATATTGATTAGTTCATTGATACATATTTCTTCACCTATATCTCCAAGAGTATCTTTAAATTCCTTAATTCTTGAAATAAAACTACTGGTGCTTTGATTTTATTCCATTTTAATAGACAAAATATTACTCTTTATAGATAGGAGTGAAATTTTATTCTTCAATTCATACAAATCCTTGAGCGTAGTCTTGGTATCATTTGACGTCTTGCAATCTTTGTTATGCAGTGTAATATTTTCTTTTACATACATTCTTAGAAGAAATTTCACCATAGTTTCTCTCTTCTCCCAATCTTGAATAGATTTAGTTTTATGCCCTACATCTTTGTTTGGCTTCACTTTATCACCATTTTCTATCGAATAGATATTGTATCCTTCCATCAATATTTTCATTTTAAACTTCCAATTCACATAATTAGTGCCATCCAACTTGGTTTCTTTTTTTATGTATGATTATTATAAAACAAATAGACATATCCAACTTTCGAATTAATCAAAAGCTTTTGAGGCCACACACAACAATGTACTATTTAAAAAGAATCATAAATAACTTAAGAAAATTTAAAATAATGTCAAACTAGGTTCATGTAATTTTGTAGCAGTTGATTTTGTACCTACTCCTTGCTTACTACCACATCTTTCTGCATCAAGGCTATACAATTCTATGATTTGTCCAGTCTAGTAACTCTGCAATATACACACTCCAAAATTCACATGGCTTGCAACCTTATATATAACTATGTTTTCAATTTTTATTATTTTTAGACAGACTTAACAGGAGTGAAAGAGAGTGGCCTAATGTGTTAACATCATTAGGATGGCCTAAATATATACAAGCATCCACTATTACTTTAACAGATATTTAAATAAGGGACACTACAATGGAATCTATCCATAAATCTGCGTGGAGGAGTCTGACGTGGTTTCATCAGCAAATCATACATTTTTATTGCAATTGTTTCCTTTATATTCCAATCTCTTCTTCTCATTCACATATTCTTGTTGGATGTATATACAAAAATAAATAAATATATACACCTAAATAAATAAATATATATACACCTTCTTTATTTGATTGACAGAGATTTCAAGAATCCACGAGGATTTAAACCCTCACTTTGGATTCTGGCAACATATCTCCAGGAAATAAAAAATGTCATTGTTGCATGATCATCAACACATTGTAAAGTTTCATCTTCCATGATATTAAATAAACATTGATCACTCGTCTACACACAATATCTTAGGGATGATATAACATCCTCGTTATATAGTGGGGGCATCTCCACTCTTCACATAACACACAACTCCTTCCGAAAAAGACTCCCCACATTCAAGTAATCAATGTATACGACACTCATTTAGATCTAACTAGATACATAACCCTTTTTTTGACCCAACCAATTACACGTGAGCTCACTTCACATGACTCGCATCAACTTACTCAACCCTTGTTTTCATCAACATATACATTCAATGCACTTGTTCACAACAACAACAACTTGAATTTTTCCAACGCACGATACACAGGGTTGACCCAACTCTAAATGTTGAATAAATGGTTAGAATGTGTAGTCACATTGGCTAGAATAATCGATGGACCAGTTAAAGTACATTCCTTCTAAGCTTATATTCATCCTGGCACCTTGATCAAAATATCTACCACGATCCTCCACATAGCTCTAAGAAGTGGGTCACACACCAGATTCATAATAGCCAAACTAAGCTCCATCCTCGCGACCGTTAATGTGGCTGTGATACAAACTCAAGACCAAATATGAGAAATGTTGCAACTCACTTGTGAGACAATCACTCACTCAAGAGGGTACACCACTCAACGCTCACTTGCATTCACCAGGACAAAAAACTCTTAGATGTATTGGATTACATTATTATTGAACAAATTCCTAGAATATAAGATTTTCTAACTGATCAATGATTAATTAAGAAAATATTTCTAACAATACATAATTGCTTCTTATTATAGGATAATATTATATGTTTATGCATTATTCCAATAATCAGATGTTATGAATGATGTCAAAGGTAACAAAGGTTGTTGGAAACTTGGTGCTACTTCATTTTATGGTAGCATAGATGTATCAGTGAATGGATAAAAAAATGAACGGAAAAAGTTGTATTGATTCGATGATTGAGGTGTGTAGATAATGAATGCTCTACAAAGGTGTGTAGGGATTTCTATGTTATTTTGGATTTGGGTACGTCAACTAGGAGGCAAGATATTTCTATTTGAATTTCATGGATTGACATGGGGATGGGATGGGAGGTGAGGTGAGGAGGAGGAAAATATACTATTGCATGATATATGGGTCGGGTCGACAATGTGTTTGACAAGATGAATGAGTCCATGCTTGTGGAAACCTTTGCTCAGTT
Source organism: Pinus tabuliformis (assembly GCA_031772625.1). NCBI lineage: Eukaryota > Viridiplantae > Streptophyta > Pinopsida > Pinales > Pinaceae > Pinus > Pinus tabuliformis. The sequence goes on from CM062818.1 coordinate 520,080,817, forward strand.
TAGAGAGATAAATAATATAACATTGTACCTGCAATGGAAATAATATGTTCATGTATTTCAGGTGGCCAAGGAGTGTTTTACTAAACAATTTTTTGATGCCTAGTGCCTTCTTCCATCTCTGGATTGCATGAGAAATGGATACCATGGATGTAATTAGAGCATGATATATGTGGATACTAATGAGTATAGAGAGGAAATCAAGTTTACGAGGAGTGTTTTTGGTGCATCAAACTGCCAAGAGTAGAGTACTTGTTTGTAGAAAAATCTTGTTTAATTACGAGAGTTTTGTGTCTCTTTTATTTTGGATACATCTAGTAACACAGATTAGAATCCACATGAAGGATACCTATCAGAGAAGGAAAAAAGAGTGCCTTGGTATGTAGTTATAGCTACATGTCAGAATCAAGTGGAGCCATCCTTCAAAGAGAGCCATTGTGCAACCCGCTTGGAGGAGAATCCATGTGTAGGAAAAAAATTGTCTACTATGATGTGTTGAGTCTATCATTTATCAATCTATAAGAGTATGTGACTAAGTTCTATTGTGAAGCCACAAAAAATCGCTAGATTAAGCTGAGATCATCTCGGTAATTCGATTTACAATCTTATGGAAATGGCCTGAATTCAAGAGTCTAAACGATGTCCAAAGAAAAACAATGGTCATATTTATGGATAATTACATGCGCATAGTAAAGGAAATAATTATAAACAAAGTTCAAAGATAATTTGTTATTGTGTGGATAAAGTTACACATGTTGAATATTTCACACATCCAATGTATGAAGTGAAAGTTGGAGAGTATGACACATTGAAAAAAACTTCATAAGTTGACATCAAGATTTTTTTAAATGTTTATGTGGGGTTTTATCTTGTCAAGAGGAAGTTGAGTAATATTACATGTCTCATATTGAAAAATTGTTCGGGTGAATGATTGGTCTTACCAAAATCTCAATTCTAAATTTATATTGAAGTTTTGAAATTTCTTGAAAATAAACAATATTTCATCTCATTAAAATACATTATCGTAAATTTGGATTTCATTGTAGTGACATTTAGTATCCCTAACTATTGTCACATGTTTGAGTTTGTGTTGGAACTAGTCATTCCAACAATACATAAGGCATATTATAGGAATGGTTGAGTAGTAGATATCATGAAGATATGAAGAACTATGCGAAATATAAAACCCTCATCATGTGAAACGAAAATACAAATTAAGAAACCAAATATGTCCACGATTGTAAATGAAGAATATGTTTTATTGTCATGTATGTCATGTATCTTTTATTTATTTTTGTAGTACTACATGGGAGCGCCATATAAGAGTTGCATAGTAATAAGTGTTGTAGCTAGAATTGAGTTCTAGCTATATGTTTTTGTTCCATGGGCTATATGTTGAATGTTGCACTATAAGTCCATTTTTTCATGTGCATAGAGAATGTAATATTGAGATGGATACATCCAATATCCAAACCACTTTCTTAGATAAATGGTTAGTACAATGGATGACACCCATATATCTTGGTAGATGGAAAAAGGTCCATAGGATGGTTAGTTAATCAATTGTCATGGTCATATTGATGTTGAGATCTAGAGTACAACGAGTTCCCAGTTAATCAGAGGTATTATAGGTATGGTTTGTTTCAAACTGATACAACACATAGTTTTATAGTTGAAAGGAGGAGCATGGGAACCTTTTGAGGTGGAATTAAATTACATTGTTCTCACTTGGGAAAACAAGTGTTGATTATAAGCTGACTAACTTTTTGGAGTGGAATAATGATTTTGTAGTAAGGAGGACATAGAGGTCCTAGGATATGATGAAGAGCACATTCAAGTTTGGTCCAAGGAAGTAGGTGAAAATGCTTATGGAATGGTTATTACAATGATGAACATCGGATAGTAATGGACACATGAATGTAAAATATTTAGTGGTGTAATAAAATAGAATCATGACCAAAGTGTAATGTGATACACACATTGCAAGCATAAGAAAGTCTATATCTCATGTGATTCTTGTTGTATTAGTATTCAAATACTTCTTCTACCTAGTATCTCCATGAAATGGAGTGTGTATGTATTTGGATATATGTATCATGTAAAGGTCATATCACTGTAAAACCTCAATAGGGATGCATGTCCTTCTGGTCGCGTGTCCTTGATGACTTGGTTGTTAGCTTACTTTAGTTCAATAACCTCTATTTGGGAGATATTTAACACTTGAAGGAGCATGCCATGTGTTGGCTAGATGCTCCATGGGTGGACCACATTATTATTATAGGCTACAAAGGTGACATTCTACATTTAGGGTGATTTCATCGATAGGTTGAATGAACCATCTACACAAAGGACACCCTAGTAGACCAATAGTTGCAACTATTAGGTACCCATGCACTTTGGTGGATGGTTGTTCATTTATATGAATATTGATAGTTTGTCGATGAGCAAATGAACAAGGTATGAAGTGAAAGTACTAGGTTGGACTATGTTGATTTTTATGTAGCATAAGTACTCCCACATGCTAAGATGCCTCCCAAGTCAGCTAAGAAAAAATATGAAAAATAAAATTAAAAGTTTACTTTTTGGATTTCATGTAGGCTCTAGGTTGACAGGTCATCCCCACCATTATTGGGTGTGACCCTTTGTCAAACCCACTTGAGAAATATAAATAAACAATGTCATCATCATTTCGACCAATCCAATAACAACATCATCTACAAGAGATATCTGCATGTGTGAATAGAAAGGAAGAAAGAATCTAAATTTTGATTTAGATTCACCAAAATATGACTATTGAATGAGGCTAACCGTGTGCATTTTTTACCATAGACCTTCATTGTAGATTGACCAAAGGCTAAATTTTGACAGTTGACCAACGCTGACTTTTCTAGTTTTAGGTGATATTTGACTAGGTTTGACTAGTATCTGGTGTATGGATTTTGGCATAGATTTCTTAGTTAAAATTAATATAATTGTGAGCCCTTCTAAAGAGAATTTCTATAAAAAAAAACAAAAAAAAAATTGGGTTTCTCCCAAGTTTGAGTTTCCAAGGGATATTTGTTGTCTCTATTATGCATGGTTATATCTTTAACTTCCTATTATTTTTACTTATATTATTGTTGATTTTTTCTCTATATAAGTTCTCAATTATATCAATGAATTAAAAGGAAATTTAAAGAGAATCATTAGTAAGTAATTTCGAAATCATAAAATCAGATTCTACAATTCATTCTTATAGAATATTCAACATGGTTTTAGAGCCTTATTGAAAGTGTAGCCACTAAGTAAGCATAAGAGACAAGTTTTCAACAACTTGACTATATTTATCTACTACTCAAGATTCCCTATGAAAGGCCAGGTTCAAAAAGAAGTTATTGTAAGGCCAGATAGACCTGAGGAAAAAATATTCTTTTCTTCTCTTTTAGGAACTATCAGATCTAACAATGATATATGGTTAGTAGAAAATGGTGTCTCTAGGCACACGATATGTTTTTGAGAAGCTATAACTTCAAATAAAGAGACTTAGCATTAAAGGTAGAGCTTGGATACAATACCAAGTATGAAGAAGAATGTGTTCTCTATCTCATAACTGGAACATAGAGGTTATAGAGTTGCATTTTTGGATCGATACAAGTTATTATATGGCATAATAATTCAAGCATAGAGTCAATAAAAGTATTTGGTGTTCAAGAAGGACTATATAGACTGATAGGATGACCAATACAAGCATTGATCCATAATAGTATCAATCTATGTGAGCTATGGCATCATATATTTTCTCACTTACATTACAAAGCTTTACCAACATTAAGAAAAACGGTTACCTGTATTCCAAAACTTTATATTGAGCATGGTGACATTTGTGAGGGTTGTACACTTGGTAAAAATACCAATAGATATTTTCCAAGTAGTGATAATAGATCCAAGGGGATACTTAATCTAGTACATTAATATATATGTGGACCAATGACCAAAACCTCCTTAGGTGTCCACTTGTACTATGTAACATTCATTAATGATTTCTCCCAAAATACTTGGATCTACCTTATGAAAACTAAGGATGGAGTCTTCAAGAAGTTCCAAGAATTCTAACCATAAGCCTAGAGAACCTAATAGGAAGGAGAATCTACATACTAAGATTAGATAATGGATAGGAGTACTCATCCAAAGACTAGTGATTTTTGCAACGAATTAAGGATTAGGAGGGAACTGATTGTTCCTTAAAATCCTTAACAAAATGGAGTAGTAGAAAGAAAGAATAGAACAAGTATATGATTGAGGATATAGATATTTTGATGTTATTATGGGAAAAATATACCAACAAAATCGTTTGTGTTCAAAACCGAAGCCCTAACTAAATACTAGAGGACAATACACCTGAGGAAGCATTCACGAGAATAAAACGTCATGTAGGATTAAAACATCATGTAGAATAAAACGTCATGTATTTGGTCCTCCACTTACTAGATTGAGGATTTGTAATGTGTGTGGTGAAGCGTTCATAATTTTAAAAATAAGTAGGAAGAAAGAAAATAAATAAAATGAACTTTTTCATCTATATTAAGAGTATATTGTCATAAATTTCTTGGCGTATAGCTCTTACTAGTATATGGCCCTATATTATAGAGTATATATAATTTATTTATTTCCATAGACCACCAAGTGCATATGAGTAACCAATTTCAATGCTAATTCACTCCAATAATATGTTGCTAGTAGCAAAGGATATTCACTTAGTGAACCTGTAACATAGCACATGCTTTCATGGAATATTAAACAATATCCCTAATTTCACCAAGTATTGATAAATATCTCTAAGAATCCTTTTCTTAAACCACCCTCCCAATATATCCTTTCGACTAAACAACCCCTTACTTTTTAAAGATGACATTTTTATTCCTCTCAATCCCTATAAACCCTATGGTATTTTCCACCTTCCCCTGGTACCCACAATATATTGACTTTATTTTTCCAAATTTTGAAACACCCTTGATGAAATAACTTGGTAAGATATTGGTCAATACCGTGAAACTCTAATAGACGGTAGAAAACCATCCCAATGAAGAGATTCATGTGTAACAATGTGTGAGAATACCCATCAATTTTTTATCCAAATTCAATATGGAAAACCCTAACTCGCAAAAAATCACCTACATTAAGTACACTACATCACAACCCAAATATGCATAGCTTGATTTGGACAAGGTTAATGGAACATTTTCTCCTATATGATTCATTTAGTTGGATTAAATCACCATAATCAAAATTACAATTTTAAAACTTCATACCACTACTATACCTTAGATATTTTATATTACCTAATTAATACCATGGAATTTAAACCTATAATTGAGTAGGATAATGAAATCAACTTGAGTCTAGAGTACATAATTGACGAAATGACTTTACTCAAGTAACTTTAATGCTCAAAACACCGCATCACCAGAGACTATAAACCTTAAGTTATTGCATTATTAACTAAATCGCCATAGACTTTAAAATAAAATCACCCCAAGATATTCCATAGAATCATCACAAATATTAAATCAAAATTACTACTTAATTATATTTGAATTTAGAAATATTTTTTGAAAAAGTATATATAAGAGATGAATGAGAGATAATATAATCATTATTTTTTTTAAATCATTTCAATGTTTTTTTAATTAATAAGGATATAATAAGCACAATTCATAACATCCCTATCGTTAAGGATCACACTTGGTTGTTCCTATTAGAATAGGATATTTTCATATAATAAATTGCAAGTTATATTGAACAAATTTAATTATGAATAGAAAGTTAAGTTGTATTACACAATTTTTACCAACCAGTTAAGTTATTCTTAAGTTATTTTTGATGGGATGAAATTTTGAAAAGCATCGGGTGGACTTTAATTCAGTTATGTATACGCAAATCTTAATATTAATATTTAAATTTGGATACAACCAAACACTTGACCACTACCTCAAAATAACACATAACTCCAGATTGAACTTTCATAAAAATTTAAAAGATTAACTTTTTTTAATAGGGAAAAACTATTTTACAATATTGAATCCAACATACCTAAAGAGAAAATCAAACCAAAAATGAATAGGAACACATCTAAAATACCCTCTCTTCTCCCTGCGATGAAACAAGGGTTCGACCACCAAATTTTCGCATTGAATTTTTAATCATTGATAATAACTAAAGTATCCAACAATGTTCCAAAAGCACTGTGGCCAGTGTTCAAATTTGAATATGTCACATCCCTTCCAAATCCCTCTAGCACATCAGAGAAGTGGTCAGCAAAATTTACCATTGAAAAGAAATTTAAAATTCGATTTTTACAGGTTTTTTTTTTTTAAATATAAATAATATTATAAAATGCCCTATGAAGGGCTGCCTCTCCATAGGACATTTCAAAAAACTTCAGTTCTCTGACTGATGTAACACTCAAGAAAGCGCAATGGGATGTAATGGAGGTTTTTCATCTATTCCCATGCCATCAGTCATAATGGCAGCACTGATAGAGTTAACATTCATGATATGAGGTTTATGTTCGCATTTGTTGATAACAAATTTTTCTTTTCGCATTCATTGATAATAGAGGAGAAGTAGATATGTATTGGTATCCGTGAATGAAGCATATTTTGAAGGTATCAAAGATTTAGAAGAAACCAATGATAAAAGACAGAAATAATGATGACTAAGGTAGATTATTTTGAGCCTGTGAATCTTTCCTATATTGATTTTTCCAATCCCAAACATAGAACGAGTGCAGCACAAGTATGCAAGGTATTTTTAACCTTTTAATTCTCTGTTTTAATTTTCAACTTTCATTTCCCTTGATTTTCATTCAGTTCATTGATCTAGGTGGAATTAATTGAAATTATTATGTATGGAATGGATGATTGATTGTTATATAGTCATGTGTAGACTTTGGATTTTTTTATATCTTCCATCATGTCATCGATGAAGTTTCTTTGGACTAAGTCCTTGAGCAAATTCGACGTATTTTTTCCCTTCTTGAGGAGAAAATGATGAAATTGTTGTCGAATGAGAACCATCAAGGTTACACTCCGTATCAAGAAGAATCTCTTAATGTTTCCATTCAACCCCAATTTTGATCTGGATTTATGTCTCGTTATATTTACTTATGCTTGTAATTACTTCTTGCTCTGCTCAACTCTAAAAAATCAATCCATTGAAGTATTTCACTTCATATTTTTTCATGTATTCGTATTTCCAGGGGAGTTATGAAGCTTTTGAAGCGTCGATAAAGGACAATGATTTCACTATCCCAATTAATGGACTTCAACATGTATGTAGTTCATCATTTGAAATGATATTTTCCATACTTGTATAGTGCTCAAAAATAGATTAAAGCGAAATTGTTGGCATTTTTACATCATTACCACATACTACATTTTATGTGGTATCTCCATTTTCCTTCCTTAATTTGTAAAATTTCACTCTTTCTTATCAACCCACCATTAACACAAGATTATTCAATTATGAGGTTACCCCATTAGATTATGATAACTATGCTCACTGATTCACAAACCTTTTTTTTCATCTTGTAAATAACTAGTACCATCTACTACATCTTCGAGGATGTTGAATATATTCGAGTACTAATCATCCTACCACTATGAAAACATCTTCCATCGTACCTTTATAAGGACATATTCATGACGTTACTTTGATGTTCCACGTAGATATCTTGACATAGTATAATAAGGCCAATAGGGTTACTTAAATTTTCCATGAAGACATCATTAATTTGAAACTCTGATGTTCGACATTGAAATTTTGAGATAGCATAATAATATTGCTAGGGTTCTTTCTTTAGGGTTTTGTTTAGCAAACATCATATAGACAAAGTAATTTTTTTATTAATTTAAATTGTTATATTAGAGTAATAATTGAATACATTCTAATTTTATAGTAATAAATGAATAATTTTTCATTTTATAGTAATAAATGAAATGAATTATCTGCAGATGTAATTTTATCGTGTTTAAAAATAGATTAAAGTGATAATATTGGAATTTTTACATTATAACCACATTTTGTGTTGTATCTTCAGTTTCATTCTCTTTCTTAATTTGCAAGATTTTCTTCTTTTCTTTTCAACCAACCATTCAGACAAGATTGTTTAATTATGAGATTACCCGATTAGACTGTGGTAACTACACGTAGTGATTCAAAGGTTTTTTATATTTTTGTAAATAACTACTACCACCTCTTTTCTATTTTTATGTGATTCCATGACCAACAACCATAATACTTACAAAATCTAATTCAAAGGTTTTTTATATTTTTGTAAATAACTACTACCACCTCTTTTCTATTTTTATGTGATTCCATGACCAACAACCATAATACTTACAAAATCTAACATTACTGCCATTTGAACTTATGGTAATCAAGCTTACTATTAAGCCTAGCATTTGCAAAATCAAAGTTTATTTAAAACCCAATATTTCTTCTCTTATATTTAAAAATCTTTCTCTTATTAACTCTCTCGTTTTTAAAAACATAGAAATTAATGTTATAAAAAAAATTTCGAGAAATAATAATTGTGCTTTCCATAAAATTATATAGAGTTTTGAACAAGGGAGAAGTGTTAAAATGAAACTCTAGGCTCTATTAATAACCACATAACCGAAAGATTGGTCTCCCTACAGGGTTACAACTTAATTTTCCTTTTGTGATTGGTCTTCCCAAAAGATATAGAATGCTAATAGCTATCCATAAAACTACAACTAGGAAATAAGTTGTGCGTGTGGGTGTCCATGTATCTGCTGCTATGAAGGGTTTTTAAGGGGATGTTGAAATCATAGAAAAATTAGAGTACATTGTGAATGAAAAGAAACCATATTATTAGAGAAAGACATCAAAGAAAAGAAACTGTATTATTAGAAAAAGACTATCAACCAAAGTTGAATTCATTGTATACAACAACACTTCGGATGTGTATTACATATTACAATATTTCCCTATTAGATATAGAAAACTTTCCTTTTAATTACATAAATTTTTGAATCTATAGAGGTTGAAGTTTTTAACGAAGATGAAAGTACATTGACATTGCTTTTTGATTGAGCAATGTTAAGAGAAAAGTTCAATTCCCTTGGTTGTTGAAGGTATATATTTGTGTTTTTGGTTTGCTTTAAATTGTTTCAAGTTGATAGAAACAAATGAAAACTAAAAAGCTTTTTCCATTGGGCAAATAGATTTATATTTTCAATGATGTAAATTCAAATACTTTTGAAGATTATCTAATGAATAGAAGAAATATATGTTTACCTTTTTCTAATAGAGCTTGAGAAAAATGTTGCCTATTTACTAAATTCTTTTGATATTTTATAGTGTTTTAATATAGCCATTTTTTAAATTTTAAAGATTTAGAAAGACACCATTTCATTTTGGCATTTTTTTTTATAAAAAAATTATTGAATATACATTTGTTAATAAAAATATAATTTTTTATAGATTTTCATCTTTGAAAAATTAAATATATGCCCTTCCCAATAAAATTAACACCGGTGTTTCAAATTTAATAGCTCACTCTCATACTATTAAATCCAACTTATTTTTTCGAGAAACATTTTGCGGTCAAAATCGACAGTACTGTCAGTGGGCATTGTGGAAACTCGTGCCACTATCACATACACCGAGGAGAAGGAATAGTTTGATTGATATTCATTTTTGGAAGCTTTCATACGTTATTTAATCAATATCCCTCGCGAACTGAATCATATTACCGCCGAGTTTGCTGACTATTATATTTTCCACCTTTCCCGATTTTGATATCTTAAATACATATTTATTTTGATTTTCTTATCAGTTACACCCAAATTTTGATATAAAATCTGGTCGAACTTTTAGAATTGTAAATTTTAACAGTTGAGCTCGTATAATTAGAATGTCCTGGGAGCTTGGGAGCCTTTGAACGTGGGAAATGGATTTAAGAACATGATTGAGTTGAGATGATCATTTTGTAATATGTAAAGCAGTTATAACTTTTAAAAAAAATTACGTGAATAAAAATGTTAAAATATTATATTTTATAAAAAAAAATTATTATTGGATTTAAATAAATTATTTTAAAATTTATATTAGTTAATTATGTCGATATAAATTTTATATATAAAAAAAATGTTGAAAAAAAATATTTTAATGTTATATGTAATAAAATTCAATTTAGGTTATCAAAAAAATATTTTAATATGAATTAATATTGATGTATACTTAAAAATATATTAATAAGAATAGAATCATTTTAATGTTGGCTGATAAATGCACATTGTATTTTGCACTGTAAAAGAATTTTGTATTTAAATAAATTTAATCCATCTACATTGATCTGCGCTTAAGATGAATATTTTTAATATTTTTAATAAACTGATGATTTATAATCCAACAATTAGCTTGTTTCCCTCCAACCTGGTATGAAAGAGATTGTATAATGTCATGTTATGTTATTGTTATGTTCTCTAAACATTTTGACTTACATCAAAATAAAAATAAACATAAAATAATATTGTTTAAATAAATTTATTGTTGGGGATTTTGGGCTAGGCTTTTGACAACCCATGATTTTTCCCATAGAATTTTCCTTTTAACTATTGAACTCAATGAATTTTACTTTCATTCAAAGAGATAAATTTGATTTTAAATATTGACTTTATAATTAAAACCTTAAAACCAAGCTTTCTAACCAAGATGGAGGCTACCAAGGACAAGTATAGTAATAGAGCTAGTAGATTAGCTGCATATGTATGTTTCATGTAAAAATAAAACTGAGTTTTTAAAACACTTATATTAAACTATGATTATGCATATTGAGTTTTTAAAATATGTAGTTTTTAAGTGGGATTTTTTGGATTTTCTGATGGATTTATACTAGGAATCTTGATTTGTGCTATACAATGCATATAAAGATTCAACATTGTTGAAAACCTCTAGGGAACTTCAATTGTGAAGATTTGACCTTTCTCACGAGTAAGAATCTTGCGAAAATATTTGTGGAAAAATCTTGATTTGTGTTGTTTAAAATACATATAAAGATTTAACACCCTTGAAAACCTCAAGAGAACTTGAGTTGTGAAGATTTCACCTGTCCAACTTTTGATTTCAATGACTTTTTTTCGTACACAAATTAAATTGGAAAATAAACTAGAAAACTTTCCAAAACCTTTATATTAAAGCTATTATATCAAAACAAAATTTTAGGATCATATCATCCACAAAGAATTCAACAGATTTTCAACTAATCCTTGTACTAAATTATAAATTCAAGTTCAGGTTCTGATTCACTAAAAATTCAACTAAACACATGTTTTAGGTATATATATATATATATATATATATATTTTAATACCTTATATTAAATCATACTATAATTTTAGGTCCAGAACTATGATATGTATATGGATTTTTAAAGGACTTTATAATATATTCGTAAAATTTCATTACACCATATCTCCAATAATAATAATAATAATAAAACTAAAATATTAATATTAAATTATAATTTTATATTACACCACAATTTATCTATAAACTAAATCTCTGAACACTATGAAAAATAAATGTCAATACAAACACATAAATATATTATAATTAGGTCACTCATATAAAGTTGCTTTCCGTTCTGTTTTTGCTATCTATCTACACTAAGCAATTACAATGCCATACATAGATGAGTTCAAGAGCTTAGCAATGAGTTCAACCAAAAAAAGAGAATATGCATTTTTAAAGTAATTTTTTAAATTTTAATAATTTAAATAATTAGGTATATTTATAAATATAGATTTTATTTTATAAAATTAAGATTTAAAAAAATTAATTTTTTTAATAATTAAAAAAAAGCTGATAGTGAATTAAGATGTTTACATATTTTTTAATTTAGGAAAAAGTGTCAATGTATATTGCTTTAGATGATTGTTATTCTTATATTAGAAAATGAATTTGGTTAAGATTAAAGTGTACATAAAATTAATCAAAGAATATTTAATTAATTGAAACTAAAATGCTTCTTTAACCGATGTCACTTATTTAGGTTTTGTTGTACGAGATAGTAAAAAGTAATTTATTTTCCCTAAGTCATTTATGCATGATTTATAACTGTTTTAATGCATTTCATAATAAAAAATTTAATTTGAGATAATTTATATAATTAGATATATTTATAAACATAGACTTTATTTTATAGAATTAAGATTTTAAAAAGTTATTTTTTCAATAAATAATTATTTAAGAAAAAAAAAAAGATAGTTGAATGAGATGTTTGCTTGCTATTTTTGGTTTGGAAAAAGAGTCAATACATATTATTTTAGATGATAATTATTTCTACATTTGTTAGAAAATTAAAATGTAGATAAAATTAATTAAATAATATTAATTAATTAAGTAGTGGATAAACAATGTTTAAACAAAATATAAAGTATTGAATTGTTTAAAAATTGATCCATTCATGTATCGTAAACGAATGTCGTAATATTTAGAAAGGTAAATAACTTTATTATCTCATTTGTTTTCAATCCAAAAGTTTTTCCTTCAATTATTTGAACTTAAAATGCTTATTGAAAAGTATCAGTTATCTAATTTCTGTTGTTTATTTTCATATATTGAATTGATTTTTAAATGATTTATAGTTTTTTTTTTTTACACCTTGACTGGGCGACAGATACCGACGTGACCCAAGCCGCATATTTTAAAGGAATAAAATCTGCAATTCCTCTTTCTTGTCATGGCCTGCACATATGGCACCTCACAGATTATGAAAACCATATGGATAGGTCGAAAAGTCATAACGAATTTTGAACTCTCCTGTTATACACCTTTCACGAGCCTGAATGGCCACCATCAAAGTGAGCTTAGTTTTTTCCTTTTCCTTCCATTAAATGGTGTTATCGTGTTTGGAGCAGATCTCAGATATACATAATTTTGTCTGGAACAGGTTTCAGAACAACATAATTTTGTCTGGACGACAAAGCCTGTGAGATCAAAAATCCCGACTTAACAGTTGGACCCGACCACTTCTTTGGGACTTAACATAAGTGTAGCTTATCTAGTCTCAAAAGTTGCAGCTTATATTAGTTTATTTATCAATTTCTGACATGAATTTTCTCCGGATGATTTCCAAATTCAACTGAGACTGGTATGCATACAGTACCTTCTTGGCTGTAATTTTTATGGATAACACCAAGGGGATTGCCACAGCCAAACAGGCTGAGTGGCGGTGGCCTGTGTCTCTTCTGTTCGGTGGCATGACTACCTTGATAGTTCTAATAGCCTTAGCATTTGTCATACTCGCATGCTCATCTTGGGAAACCATCCATTCTCAGAGTAATGGGCAGAGTCTCGATGCTTCTGCTGAGTTCGTTGTGCAGGCCGAGATACCTCACAATGAGTAATGATGGTTGTCTATATTATTTGCGATTTCGAACTTTCGGCTGACAATGACTGAATTGTTGACTTTATGAAGTGGAGGAGAGGTTTTGCACGAACTAAAATCAAAATTCCAAGAGCAGCATTCTAAACATTCTAAGCCTTTTACTGCGGATAGAGAATCACTCTACCCGCCTCGGTCAATCACCGCCTGTCTTCTTGGGATATTGAGATTTTAAACGCAACCGAAGTTGTACCGCCACGTCAATCAACAGAGGAGCCATAGGTAGAGTTCGAATGTGCCCGGATTTACGAGTATGGCGGAAACTGGAATACGAACATTCATCGAATTTTTAGATGAATCAGAATACGATTATGAACATTCCAAAAATAAAAATCAGAAGAAAAATTAACATTCCCTATATTTTATATTTGTAAGGTTTTTCATTACACCAAAATCTTTATATTTTGGTATATATTGATTATGGTATATATTCTAACTATGGTATATATTCTAACTATGGGTAAGGTGTTTCATTATATCAAAATCTTTATATTTTGGTATATATTCTAATTATTATTATTATTATTATCATTATTATTTGTGAATTTTAGAATGGAGGTTACCATGTGATTTATTGCTGATAAGGTTGGCATAAAAATCTGATATTTTTTAAAATTTAAGCCAAAATTTTGTTAGAATTAATGGAGATTAGGTGATTATTGTTAAGTAGTTATGATTGTATTTTTCTTGGATATTCAATTTTTATTTTTAAGGATTTGTTTTTACTGTCCCTAACAAAATGTATTTATTTATTATTGGAGTTTAATATGAAGCTTAAAAATTATGGTGATTTATTTATTATTAGAATTTAATATGAAGCTTAAAAATTATGGTGATCCGCACCTCCACCTGTAAGCTCCTCCTGTATTATTTGACAAATTCATGTTTTCCATGTACAACTGTTAACATGGTACTGGAACTGCAGGAAAGAGAGACCTGTACAGTGAGTTGAGGAACGCGTAATCGTCGCAAGAGTAATTGCGACGTCCTCGCAGGGAGTAATTCTATGTAGTTACCAATTACTTACCGATTGATCGTATATAGAAGATAAAACAAAATGGAAAATTTATATTATATTGTGCGCTTAAACAAGTATTTTGGAATTAATGTTGATGGCAACATCGATCGCAAGCACTCATCCACGGACTTCAAAATGATATTTCAAGAACGGCTAGAACTAAACTCATATGAAGACGTATTCGGTCTATATATTGATCACCTGAATTTTACAAGGTGAAGCGGAATCGCAATAGTACTTATCAATAATAATCGGATGCTTGACCTTATGAACAACTATGTCCTCAAATCTGACATTTCGTGCATAGCCAGAACCGCCCTGTATATTTACAAAAGCATGAATTCTGTTATAACCATCCTAGATAATTCAGATAAATATCAATTACGGACTGCAGTTCATTGCCGTGTCATCATGCACATTTCCTGAGTTAGTTTTAAGATGAATAGAAATAATTAAAGGAGCCATACACAACCAACCTGCCAAGTCTTGATTCTGGCTCCGTTAGATGTTTCAACAAAAGTGGTGTTTTGGAGTAGAATGTCATCAATTTTGGCTTCTTCTCCATTCTTTCCCAGGCTTCCAACGCTGCACACAAAAAAGTACAATTCAGATTTCATCTTTACTGATTGTATTTTCTGTAGGATAAGATCCAAAGTACTTATCTCACCTGAGGCCATGGCCTCGGCCACACTTTATGTTTTTGATATTAATAGCACATGGGCCGGACGAAATGGAAATGCAATCATCCACTGATATAGAGTATTTATATCATAGTTAGCAGAACCTTTTTTTTTGTTTATTATGTGTTTGCGAATCTGAACTTTAACTAAGTGAAATTAAGATTTGCACTTATAGCAGCTGCGGTGAGATAGATATAACCTGGATGGGTGTTGACTGATTTATTATTAATAAAATGGATGTATGCTATATGGTAATATGTGAATAAACAAATTAACGCAAACCAGTGAAATCACTAACTTCTAACCTGTCTGGATGACACAGTTGTTTATTTGGGCATTCTTAACTTTTTGTAAATGAATACCATCAGTGTTTGGGCTTTAACCCCCTTAATTGGATATCAGAAGAGTCGACCACTACGAGATGCATTCGTTGGCTATTGACAAATTGCAATTTCTTTATCAAAACATGTGAACATCGACTAATAGTCATTGCCCGTAAGACCAACCCAAAATCCAAACAACCGGATGAGCACAGCCTTGAATTAAAATTTACAGAAAGATTAAAAAAACCGTTTATAACAAGGTGATCATTGCGTCTTTTTTCAAGCAAATAAACAAGGTAATCAAGTTAAGATTGCCGGGTGGAAACAAACCGGTGGAGCCGCATCCAAGAAACCCTGCACACAAGAAATTTGACGTGATTAATATAAATTTAAGGAGCCGGTTTATACTACCAATTTGTTGTTTAATGATAAATGTTGGGTAGGGGAAATATTGTGGATAATGCTTGTGGAAAGGCTAGAGGTGGAGTCGGTGGAGTCGAACGCGGAAGAGTTGGAATATTAGAGGATTGCGACAGGATTTTAAATGGCGGCTGACATGGAGGATAAGAGCGGCGCATGGAAGGAGATTGTTAGTGCCATGTGTGCATCGTGTATTGGGCAAATGACTGAAACCTTTTGTGTGGCCACATGTACACAACGGTGAGGTGAAACAGGTGTATTGGGCAAATGACTGAAACCTTTTGTGTGGCCACATGTACACAACGGTGAGGTGAAACATAACAGTTAAAGGGAACCCTTACTTGTTGTTTGTTAGCCTTGAAGGATTTTTTCCACCAATCATGGCCTTAACCATAAATGACACCGCCATTTTCTATGGTCAACCCTGTTGGGTATTTTTGACGGGAAAAATACCAAAAACCAAGATTCAAACACACAGAGACAATGCTCTGTTTTACCTCCACAGGATCCTTTTGTGCACAGGGAAGCTTAAAAAAAATTTCACTGAGAGATAGAGTATTTCACCACCATAAAAAAACATTCTATTCATTAAAAACTTATACAAACTTCATCATCTTTTACTGAGAGGGGTTTACCACTGTAAAATCCTTTTTATATTCACTACTGTGAAAAACAACTTACTGCTGTAATAAAAGTTTACATAAGTTTACTGCTGTAAAAAAAAATTTACACAGGCTTACAAAAATTCGCTCCACCATTTTCTTTATGCACTGCTGTGCAAAACCACACATGGTTTTTCTTACTCCTCTGTTTTTCAAAATACCACACAAAACATTACCAAGTATATCGTGTGCACTGCTGTGCATACATCCACTGGTTCTCTCTCGCTGCTGCGAATACGCATTGTCTTTACCTCCCGTGTGCCATACATACAAAAAAAAGGTCAACACTCAAAACATAAAAACTTATTACATATGATTTCATATATTTAATACGTGCCCTATATAAACAAATATATATAAAAAAATATGGGACGTATGCCCATCACCATATTAAAGGCCACCACTTAATTCTACGTTGACACATTAAACTTCATGTCCTTTCCTCCACGGCGGTCAACCCAAAAATTTAACACTCCACGCAATAGTTTTAATTTGGTGCAGGTTCGTATGCAGCTCCAGGTGATCAACGGCGGAGAACATTCAATCAAATCGGACGGTGGACAACAATATCGGAAGGCACTTTGTCACCTAACTTTATCGCCCGAGAAAACTACGTTGGCTGATGTCAGGGGAGAGCCACGCGTCTGCTCCAGATTTTCTCGGGTTCAAGAGTACGGAGATTCCCTTCGCCGGAAAATGGACCCGAGAGCTCTCCGGCGGGTTTGCTGGACGGTTTCTGGCGTCTGCGTTGAAATTACGACTTCAACACTCCCCTTTAATTTCAACAGCTGGGCATTCGGTCATACCGAGACACTTCCTCAAAAATTCAAAGCTTTTCTGATCCAGTGGCTTTGTCAAGATGTCTGCTACCTGTTCTTGAGTCCTGCAATGTTCTAAGACAATTTCTCCATTGTTCACCAATTCTCTGATGTAATGAAACCTTGTATCAATGTGTTTCGTTCTCTTATGAAACACTAAATTCTTTGACAAAGCAATAGCTGAGCTATTGTCACAAAAAATCACTGTCGCTTTTGCCTGCTCTTGGCCTAAGCTTTTCAACATTCTTCTCATCCACACTGCTTGACATGCTGCTGCTGTAGCTGCCACATATTCAGCCTCTGCTGTAGACAATGCTACAATGGACTGCTTCTTAGAAGCCCATGAAATGGCTCCTGAACCCATATGAAAAACATAACCGGAAGTGCTTTTCCGATCATCTACACTTCCAGCCCAATCACTATCAGTGTATCCAACCAAATCTGAATGTTCTGAGACATTATATAAAATTCCAAACATTTTGGTACCTTTGACATGCCTCAAAATTCTCTTTGCTGCCTGCCAATGTGCCTCCTTCGGCCTCTCCATGAACCTAGAAATTAAACTAACAGCATACATTAAATCAGGCCTAGTTGCTGTTAAATACATGAGGCTGCCCACAATGCTTTTGTACAGGCTAGGATCAAAATCCTTGCTGCTGTCCTCTCTGTTGAGTTTTAATCCCATCACTGTGGGAGTGATTGCTGCCTTGCATTCTTCCATCTTAAATCTGCCCAAAACTTGATTTACATATCTTGCTTGAGATATAAAAATTCCTTTTTCATTTTGATCTACTTCTATGCCTAAGAAGTATCTCAACAAACCCATGTCAGTCATTTCAAATTCATCCTTCATGAGTGATTTAAAATTCTCAACAAGATAAATATCATTTCCAGTGAAAATAACATCATCTACATACAAGACAACAATTAAAATTTTACCATCCTTTTCCTTGATGTAGACTGTGGGTTCTCCTTCACATTTGTCAAATTCATTATCCAAGAGATATGAATCTATCCGGCTGTACCATGCTCTTGGCGCTTGCTTCAGCCCATAAAGAGCTTTCTTCAATTTGCACACTTTGTGCTCTTCACCTTTCTTCTCATATCCGAGAGGCTGTTCCACATAGACCTCTTCCATTAACACTCCATTTAGGAATGCTGATTTCACATCCATTTGGTAGACTTTCCATTTGTTTTGTGTTGCTATGGACAACACTGCTCTCACTGTTTCCATTCTTGCAACCGGGGCGAAAGTCTCCTCATAATCTCTCCCATACTGCTGCTTGTAGCCTTTGACAACCAGCCTTGCTTTATGCCTTTCAATCTTGCCTTCAGCATTGCTCTTGGTCTTGTAGACCCATTTCACACCAATAACTTCTTTACCTTTCGGTAGCTCAACCAAATCCCATGTTTTGTTTCTCTCTATGGCATTCAGCTCCTCATCCATAGCTTCTATCCATTTCTTATCTTTGATTGCATCTTCGAAATGAATAGGATCATCAACATGACAATACAAGGCAAATAAGGAATTCATTCCTTCATCATAAATGTCGCTTAGATTTCTAAATTTCTTACCTCTTTCACTTGGTGTGCAAGTGCTTGAAGATGCACTTGAATTTCCTCCTTGTGGTGTGCTTGGAGAAGCACTCTCATTGATCCTCAATGGTGTCCCTTGCTGTCCTTGTGTTGGCGCTGTTGTTTGGGGATGCATTTCAGCCACCTCCTCTTCATCTTCATCATGAGACAAACAGTTCTTGACATTCACTGTTTTCTCTATGCTTCCATCCCAAGCTTCTTCCTCAATGAATTGAACATCCCTACTTACAAAGAACTTCTTGGTAGATGGGATGTACAGCCTGTAGGCTTTGGATTCATCACTGTATCCAATGAAGATGCATTTCTCCCCTTTGCTGTCCAACTTCCTCCTTAGCTGATCTGGTATGTGTGCATAGGCCACACACCCAAAAACTCTCATGTGGGTGACTCCTTGCTTTCTCCCACTCCATGCCTCTTTTGGCACTTTGTTCAAGACTGCTTTTGTAGGACACCTGTTCAATATATAAACTGCACAATGTACAGCTTCAACCCAATACTCATTTGGCAAATGCTTTGCCTTCAACATGCTCCTTGCCATCTCCATGATGGTTCTGTTTTTCCTTTCAGCAACTCCATTTTGTTGTGGAGTGTACCGAGTTGTGAACTGTTTATGTATTCCATTTTCTCTACAAAACTTTAGGAATTCATTTGAGATATACTCACCTCCTCTATCAGTTCTCAATACTTTTATGTGCAGCCCGCTTTGGTTCTCCACAAGTGCTTTGAAATTTTGGAATTTCTCAAAGACTTCACTTTTGTTCTTGAGGAAATATATCCAAGTCTTTCTTTTAAAATCATCAATGAATGTCAAGAAATATAGGCTGCCAGCTAATGATGGAGCTTGCATTGGTCCACACAAATCTGAGTGGATAATCTCTAAGGGTGCCTTTGCCCTTATGCTCTTCCCTGATGGAAAACTTTCTCTATGTTGTTTTCCCAAAATGCAACCTTCACAAAGGCTGTCCGGTTTCTCTATCAATGGTAGTCCTCTTACCATTCCTTTTCTACTCAACAAGTTAAGACCTCCAAAATTTAGATGCCCGAATCTCAAGTGCCATAACCAATTTTCATCCTTTGGCACACTTTGGAAGGCCTCTTGGGTGACTGCTGCCATTTCCTTCTTGTTCTTCAAGTCTGCCCTGATCCGAAGAGGGAACATCCTGTTCCTTGTCATCTTCACTTCAGCAATGCATCTTTTGCTGGGTGGTATATCCATGATGGTGCATACATCATTTTTAAAGAAAACATTGTACCCCTTATGGACAAGCTGTCCAATACTCAAGAGGTTACATCTCATTCCGGGGACATAGTATACATCTGCTATGGTTTTCCTTTCTCCTTGCTTTGAAAATATTTTTATTTCTCCTTTTCCCATGACAGACACTTTACTATCAGTTCCTAGTGTGACTTCTGATTTCACATTTTTATCTAGGGCAGAAAAGAAGGCTATGTTTCCTGTCATATGGTTGCTGCAACCTGAGTCTAAAAACCAAATGTCCTCACTGTTTGTTTCAGCCATGTTACAGGCTAACAACACATTATTTTGACTGTTGTTTTCTCTTGTAACATTTGCATTTTGTCTACTGTTCATATCATGCTGTTTCTTTCTACAATCACTTGCATAATGTCCATATTTTTTGCAATAATAGCATTGAACATTAGATTTATCATACCTTTGTCCTTGAGCATGATACTGTTCTCTTTGTTGGCTGCTGCCTTGGCCTTGGTTCTGATTTGGATTGCTGCCTCTTCCTTGTGCATTTGATGGGCTGTTCCTTCCACCTCTGTTCTGGCTTCTGCCTCTTCCTCTTTTGTTTCCTCTGCCTTGACCTCTTCCTCTTCCAAAGGACATCTGGGTCTTGAAGGCTTGCTCAAGAGATGAGTTTTCATTCCTACTCAACCTCTGCTCATGTGTTATCAGTGATGCATGTAGCTCATCGACTGAATAGTTTGAGAGATCCTTTGTCTCTTCAATGGTGGTGACTATGACATCGAACCTTGAGGGTAAGACCTCAATATTTTCTCCACAATCCTTCTATCTTCAATGGTTTCTCCATGAGTTCTCATTTGTGTGATTAGACCAATCACATGAGTGAAGAATGAGTCAATGTTATCTGACTCCTTCATGTTCAAGTTCTCAAAATCCTTTCTCAACAATTGTAGTTTTGCTGTCTTCACTCTCTCCATGCCTTGATAGGTTGTCTTAAGGGTTTCCCATGCTTCATTGGATGTCTTAGCTACTGCTAACCTTGGAAATATACTCTGGTCTACTGCTAGATACAACAACACACGGGCTTTTGAATCCTTCTTCCTATTGCTCTTCAGTTGATCCTTCTCTCCCTGAGTTAATGCATTGAACTCAGTTTCATCTGCTGGTTCTTCAAAACCATCTTCAACTATTTCCCATAAGTCTTGGGAAGCAAGCAAGGCTTTCATAGTTATTGACCAGTAGTCATAGTTATTCCCATTAAACTGTGGGATCTGGGTATTAAACATACCCATACCAGTGCTTGTGCTAGCCATTCCTTGACTGTGTATTAAAAAAAAAACTGACTGTTTCTTTCAACAGCAACACAAAGAAAAAACTTTGAGAAATACCTGAATCCCTTTGGCTGAAACTTCACACTGCTGGAGAGGTTTGACTGCTGCAACAACACCTTCCTTCAGCTTCTTTGAGTCTTCAAAGAGCCTAGACTAACTCTGATACCACTGTTGGGTATTTTTGATGGGAAAAATACCAAAAACCAAGATTCAAACACACAGAGGCAATGCTCTGTTTTACCTCCACAGGATCCTTTTGTGCACAGGGAAGCTTAAAAAAAATTTCACTGAGAGACAGAGTATTTCACCACCATAAAAAAACATTCTATTCATTAAAAACTGATAAAAACTTCATCATCTTTTACTGAGAGGGGTTTACCACTCTAAAATCCTTTTTATATTCACTGCTGTGAAAAACAACTTACTGCTGTAATAAAAGTTTACATAAGTTTACTGCTATAAAAAAAAATTTACACAGGCTTACAAAATTCGCTCCACCATTTTCTTTATGCACTGCTGTGCAAAACCACACATGGTTTTTCTTACTCCTCTGTTTTTCAAAATACCACACAAAACATTACCAAGTATATCGTGTGCACTGCTGTGCATACATCCACTGGTTCTCTCTCGCTGCTGCGAATACGCATTGTCTTTACCTCCTGTGTGCCATACATACAAGAAAAAAGGTCAACACTCAAAACATAAAAACTTATTACATACGATTTCATATATTTAATACATGCCGTATATAAACAAATATATATAAAAAATATGGGACGTATGCCCATCACCATATTAAAGGCCACCACTTAATTCTACGTTGACACATTAAACTTCATGTCCTTTCTTCCACGGCGGTCAACCCAAAAATTTAACACTCCACGCAATAGTTTTAATTTGGTGCAGGTTCGTATGCAGCTCCAGGTGATCAACGGCGGAGAACATTCAATCAAATCGGACGGTGGACAACAATATCGGAAGGCACTTTGTCACCTAACTTTATCGCCCGAGAAAACTACGTTGGCTGATGTCAGGGGAGAGCCACGCGTCTGCTCCAGATTTTCTCAGGTTCAAGAGTACGGATATTCCCTTCGCCAGAAAATGGACCCGAGAGCTCTCCGGCGGGTTTGCTGGACGGTTTCTGGCATCTGCGTTGAAATTACGACTTCAACAAACCCAGATATACCATGAAATCCGAATCCATTCCATGCAGATGGTTTATTGGGTGCAACTATTGTTCCAGTAATCTGCAAATTTATCATTTCAGCAAATAATTTAACATGAAATTTTCATGATACTAGACATCTATCATCTTAAAAAGCATACAATATAATATCTAACTTTCTAACCTCTACATAAATATGAGACTTGCAAGGGCCAAGAAACGTCACTGGCGTAATTAGAAATATCTTCCGCAATGGTACTCGCAACACTGCGTTGGAAGATGCATTGCATGCTACTCCCCATGCTTCTATGGATGCCTATATATCACAAATGAGAAACAATACGTAGGTATTATAACAACAAGAATAATCTAATCAAATTTTATTGTTTGCGAAAGAAAGGATTTAACTAGTTCTCTGAAAGGAATAGGCACATATCTTTGGCAGTTACAAGAGAGCAAAAAAATATCTATTCGCAGTGCATGAATACTCAATAGATTTTAACCGTGAAAATAAAACACAGGTAAAGACCGTGGGAGGGAATTTTGTTAAAATCTAAGAGTTTTGTCAAAGGGAAGTTATTAATTTAAAAAGGTGCACGCGCAGTGGCTCCCAGGATTAAAGATGAATATATGCGAAGTGCATCAAACTTTACAACAAAAGTATGAAATGAATATTTAATCTATATAATTGATTAAAAAATGTTCACCGTCCGATCATCTTTTAAACCGCCTCGATGTGCACCGTAGTCCATGACATTGAATAATTTTTAAACCGCTGGAATCACTTTTGCTCAGCACCTTTCTATGAGTAGCCTAACTTGAATCCACCATTAACAGAGCCACAATAGAAACAACTGAAGCGAATGTAGTCTGCACATAATTTATTTGTTCAAAAGGACTCGTAATTTTTTCACGCACAGAAAATTAGAAATCACAAACATTGTTGGCAAGGAATTACCACCAATTTGAAATCCATCGTGATAGTTAGGAGGTCGAACCCTCGTTGTAGTCGATAGGTCCTCAAAACTTGTTTCATGGATGGTAGAAGAGCGGGGATTTTATAGTGCCAGAAACTTGTTTTTTGTTTGCTTTTTCTTCTTTCCACCTAAACCTTGATAGACTCGGGTTGGTCCATTTTATTTTTTCAAAACACACTGTGGCCATAAAAATTTACTGAAATTGAGGAAACTCGTGCTGCTGTAACATATTGAAATTCCAGAGGACAACGAAGTGTTTGATGGTTATTCGGTTTTCGGAGCCTTCATATTTGATTTAATTAATATTCCACACCAACCGAATAATATGAACGCCCATAAAAATATGAATGCCCAGACAACTGACGTTTTCGCCATTCTAATATCCCAGAATCGTAGTACTTCCCCCCCCCCCCATTATTCGTGGCTGCTGAACAAAAATCTTTCGTAATAAGAAATATTGACTTGTGTATTTGGATTGATGGAGGTACTTTTCAACCTAGCTTTATGTTTATATATGTTCCCATCAACTTTAAATTTAGGTTCGAATAACTATTTGGATCCTTTGGGTATCATATTTTCATGAAATTCCATTAAATCTCAAGTATATTTATTCATTATAGACTCATATTCGTTCTTCATTTCATCTCTCGACTCATTATGCTCATTAGCTTCTTCAAAATTTAAGGTTCTATGATATTTATAACTTTAGTCATCAGTGCGTAATGTTTAAATCTTATTGGTGGCTGAGTTTATGAGATGATCTTCTTGGTACTTCATCTATTTCATCTATTCTCATGATTCATGTGAATCATCTCTTCCTTTTGATTGCATTGTGGTTGCTAGAGGTATTCATGTCGTTGGATTCTTTCTGTTTCCATTCATGCTTATCATTTGCTTCCTCTTTGACATCATCATATTGATAAGTAATATGTCAACCATTGTATCTGTCATTTTTATGGCCTTCATCTCCAAGCACATGAAATAATACATATCTTCTTGAAAAAATTTTATGTGTGGAAGGATGAAACAACTTATAGGCTTTATGATCAAGACAGTAACCTATGAAAATACACTTGATATATTTTGCATCAAGATTCCTCCTATATTCTTTCAAGATGAGAAAATGTTTTTCTTTCAAAGATTCTCAAATGAATTACTACTAGTTTATAACAATAAAATGCTTGAAAAGGCGTCTTATGATCTAATATTTTAGTTCGACTTCTAATTTTTAAGTAAACAACAATGAAAAATCATCAACCTACAAATAATTAGTAAGATTTTTACCTTTTCACATACTCCATGCACATTGTTGTAATGTCCCTTACTAATAAATAATAAAAATAATAAATAATATAATATAATATAATATTAAAATACAAAAAAATAAATATTAAACAATAAATAAAAAATAGTCATAGTAAATAAATAATAAATAGCAATACTAAAGCTCTAAATAAAATAGTCATAGTAAATAAATAATAAATAACAATACTAAAGCTCTAAATAAATATAGATAGAAATAAAACAAGAAAGCAGTAAAAATTAGTGAAGCTATCAAAAAGTAAAAATAAAAGAAATAAAACAAGAAAGAAATAAAGTTGCATGTTAACACATGGAGTGTGTGCATGTGGTTCCCCTTCCAATGTTTGCTCTATTTAATAGATGTTGAGGAAGATGAGAGGCATTCCATGATTCCATGATTCCATCATCCATTCTCTGGGGAGAATAGTGTTGTGAGACAAAGGATTCCCTGGCAGTAGTACGTTGATTGAGGGCTCGGGGGTGACCAGTTGTAGCAAGATTTTGTGCAATTGAGCCTACGGTTGGGTGGAAAGTTGTCCCTAAAACTTTATTGCACTTAGCAGAATTCAACTAGCATTCAACTAGTGTTCTACAGGTAAGTTGTCTCTCCTCACATTTCTTTCGAAATTTAATGTTAACTAGTTGATAAATTGTAGGTTTCTTTCGAAATTTAATGTTAACTAGTTGATAAATTGTAGGTTGATTATAAATTACTTGATTAATCTAATTAATTGCATGTTATTTTCGGGTTGTTACATATGGTATCAGAGCCAGGTTCAACTCTTAAGGCCTATAAACATTTTAATGTAGAAAACTTCGACCTAAATTTCCCTTACTTCTGGTTTATTTTGGGCGTTCGCTTTGGGATATTTTATGATAAATTTGGCTTTTTTGAATTGTTGTTATTTACTTTATGAGTCCTTTTTAAATTCTAGCTCTGTCAGATGATCCTTAATTTTTAGTTTTAACTTCTGTGCTGTAATTTGATTTTTGGGATTTCCATTTTTCTCCAGCTTTTACCATGTATATATCTCAGAATTTTTGTTTTCTAAAACCCTAGTTATTTGACTGAGTTGGGGTTTTTCTTTTGCTCTGTCTTAAATTAATATTGTTACAGGTAAATCTAAATAAGATGATTATACATAAAATTTAGGGTCTCTCCCGATTTATCCCACTATTTACACTTGATATGGCTGCAAATTTTATTTTATTTCATTTTTTTCGTAAATTATTTCTTTACTGTGTGAATTTTATTAGATAGGTCTTCCAAAATGTATATTTTAGGGTTTTCTGCAATTTATTCATTGAGGATATTGAAAATTTGTTTTTGTCGGATATTATGGGGGCTTCTTCAAGCGGATGTCTAAAGTAATGATGAATACATGTGTAAAACCTTTTATTTGAGGAAATACGATAAAATATCTCTGTGCTACATGTGCGCATGTTTTCAGGACGCCGAGCTCTGCTAATGACTTCTATTGTGAATTGGACTTTATCTTATCATTAAAGTTTATGTTTGTTGATTTAAATATTTTTGGGATCTGCTTGCATGCAGTGAGCGGAGGGGGTATTTGTGACTGTTAGTAATCATTTTAATTCTAGCCATCACATAGGTAACAGTTATTACAAATTAAAGAGACCAACAAGGCATGGCATCGAAACCACTGTGGTGATTTGAACGTTAAACCCCAAGCCAACATTTGGGTTAAGAAATATTTGCTTTTGTTGCAATGAATGTCTGTGTTTCATAATTGTTACGTGTTTTTGAATTATCACATCAACCTGGATTCTCGTAATGTTTTTGATAAATCCATCTTGGATTTATTAAATTTATTGGGGGAAAAACCCCGTGGAGTCTCGGAATGTTTGAAGATGCCATCACACCAGCATTTAGACAATACTCAACCAAGACCCAACTCCTTTGAACGACCTTTTATTCGACACAGGACCGAACTACAAACCTTCAGTTTACCCAAGAATCTAATAGTTATTTGTGGAGAAAACAATGTTTTATTGGTCAAGTGGTTTTTATGTTGGCAAGTCCAACTATTAATTATCAAGAACCTTTATTGTGGATGAATCCGGAGTTCCCTGCAGGCAGAGTGCAGAATGGTCATTAGTGGACCCAAACGCTAAAGTCTTGGGCTGTGCTCACACTGAATCCTCATTATCTTTAAAGCAGTATTCCTCTTGCCCCTGAGACTGTGGGTGATGGGATCGCAATGACTCTTACTTTGCAATAAATTTCCTAGAAATAGAAAGGAAACATTATTTAGTATAGTAAACCATTAAAAATATGACAAATAGTATACTCTGCCCATGTAGAAATCCACTTACCCTTAGACAACTTATTATGATATGCTTCACACGGACCTTGTTTAGATGTCATTTTCAGAATAATTACTCTCACAATTCATGGAAATTGATATACAGTGAACGGTCTATTAAATCCTTATACAAAGACAATATTACCATAGTGCCTCAATGCTTTTTCCAGGCTCTTAATCTATAAAATAACCTCAATGCTTTTTCCAGGCTCTTAATCTATATTATTTTATGGTATTCTGCCTCATCTAAATTAAACTAGATTCACTTCTATCAGACGATCTCATGCATCTATCAAATCCGAGTAGTTAGTCAGGGCTCTATCTTACAATTGTTCATCTCACACAGTTAAGAGCCCCTGGATCTCTGATATTTATTTCTAAGCCCATCTAAATGCTCCAGTTGGTCTCGATCCAATCATCTTGTCTAGATTGTTTCCATGTCCTTTTTCACAGTGTTGTCTTCCTCGAAGTCCATATACACCGTTCAACTACATGGCTAACATCTGCCTGCGTCAGCCATAATCTCATTGGCCTTTCTTCCCTCTCTTGACGTCCTCCAGTGTACCTTGGATATTTTTTTCAAACTTTGCTTAATATTTCTACATCAACCTTCCTACAAGTGATTACTTGCTTTTGCGGACAAAGCAATCTTGAATATATCCATATGCTATCTGGTTTTGTTTTGAGTTACAAAATACCAAAATACTGCAGGCAAAATGTAAATCAAGTTAGCATAGATACT
This sequence comes from Pinus tabuliformis, assembly GCA_031772625.1. Lineage (NCBI taxonomy): Eukaryota > Viridiplantae > Streptophyta > Pinopsida > Pinales > Pinaceae > Pinus > Pinus tabuliformis. The sequence continues at coordinate 520,108,838 of CM062818.1, forward strand.
AGCAGATCTTTGTTTTCATTTGCCGGAATTGTATCCAGAGGATTTAGAGAGCAGTAAGATGCATCTGGAATGTTTTTAATTAAATGTCAGTGCAGGGGAATATAAGTTAGGTCTTTGAAGTGACTTTTCAGGATAGAGATTTGGTCATCCAAAGCCTTCAAGGGACAATTTTTAATTTTGGGGTATGCTATTATTTAACATCAAACTTCTTTGGACGGCTATCCATTCATTTATTTTCTTGTGTATATTTTCTCATTTGACCACCTATTCTTGTGGCAGTTGTCTATCTCTTATTTATATTTTTGTCTTATGCAAGGCTCTTATCTCTTTTAGATCCTGGTTAGTTTCAATTTTTATTAACCATCTTGCATTACAAGGGGACCAACCATGGATGATTGCTATGATTGTGTGTGTGTTTTTTTTAATGTGCTTCATCTCTCAGCTTTATAGCATTGTCAAAAGAACAAGTGAATCTGCGATTAACATTTGGACATTTCAATTTAGTCTGTTAATAACTACCCCAATTTGACATAACTGTTCATAAAGTTTATCATTTTTATTTCTCAGGTTCATTGTGTATCACTTAATTGTGTAAGCTCACAATGTGTAATATTGTTTTCAAACAGTTTTTCTTTTATTACTGATAAATTGATAATAATAGTAATATAATTTCAAAATCAGGGCATATTCTAGATTTATTTTAGCTTTTGGCACATGAGTAAGTATAACATCATAAGTGATGTAAAATTCAACTTGATTAAACACATGGGAGATCATGGCTCCTAAACGTCGAAGACAAACCCAAAGCAACCCTGAGGTGGAAACCCCACCTACCACCACTACAAATATTGGAACCCCAGTTGAGCAAGCTATATTACATTCCCTTGGGGAAATGACAAATATCTTTAAGGATTGGGTCACAAGCCAAGGAAAACATCAAGGAAATGATCAAGGTAAAGGAAGGGAGTTGGAGCAAAAATAGAGGCAAGACCTAAAATCTTAATTCAATGTCAAAGATGGACAAAAAACCCTCGATATTATGAAAGAAGTCCAAAAATCCAAATTACTAGAGTTTACGGGTCAAGAGGGGGGTTCAAAAGCAGAAGTGTGGGTAATTTGTGTTAAAAGAGAACTTAGCTTTAAGGCATACACTTCAAGGGAAAAGACCCAAATATCAATGAGTTTACTAAAAGGAGATGCTCTATTATGGTGGGTAAATGAAGAATCGAAGATGAAAGTCACCCCATTGCAAGTTACTTGGGAAATGTTTGAGGAAGCATTCCAAACCAGGTACCTATCAGAGGAGTACAAACACCAACAAGTAGGGGCTTTCCATGCAATGTGACAGAATGGTAGGTCTATCGAGGACTATGAAGCTGAATTCTATGCATTGGTCTATCATGTGGACTATATGGCTAATGATAAACATCAAGCTCAAAGATTTTTACATGGACTCGATCCCTTGGTCCGAGTGGAAGTCGCGATGTGGAAACCCACCACTATGGTAGCAACCACTAGTTTAGCCAAAGAAGTCCTGAGGACTATAAATATGAAAAAGCGAATGGTGGTTGATGGAAATAAAGGGAAGGAACACCCCCAAACAATGTTAAATAGACCAAGGGAGCCACCATATGGATTCCAGGGAAGATAAAACAATCTTTCTCAGATCACTAGTGAAAATTTTGGGCTACCTCTGGGAGGATGCAGGGGTCAGCCCTACTTAAGAAGAACTAATGGTGGGGATAGAGGATTTGGTGGCCAAGTACAGGTACAAAGTGAGAATCAAGATCAAGTAGAATGTTGGAAATGTGGAGTTCCACATTATAAAAGGGACCTTCTGAAGTATCAAGATGGGCTGAGACAACAAGGACATCAAGAAAAAGAAAAAAACCACATACCCAACATCAAATTCATACCATTGTAAACCATCGTCAGGATGAGCATCAAGCCACCATTTTGGAGTCCGTGAATTTCCAAGGAGGGAGTCCTTCTGGTCGAGCCATTCTGTATACTGGACCATCGGGTTCGTTAACTTAGGGATCATGAGCTTTAGCAAGTCAAGGCCAGTGGGACCAATATAGCCCAGGGTTAACAAATTGGGAAGATGCAAATATTATTTTTAATGACTTTCCTTATCGAATTGATTAAAAATGTGTGGTAAACTAATTAGGAGTGCTTACTTAGCTAAGACATATACTTTTATGGAGCATTTAAATCATGTTTTTCTATTTAAATCATACACTATGATTTCAGTTATAGTTTAATTTACTGTTATGATGTTGAGTATAATGTTGGATGAGGTTTCGTGATATGATGGTATGAGGATAATGATGCACATCTGGTTCGTATAACTGTTATAACGGTTATAATTGTTACAATAGTGATGATGTATGCTCATGATGATGATGATATGCATATGCATTATGATGTTATGTTGAGGTATATTGACATGTTCATTTACTACATGATGATAGGTATTTAATGTTGAATGTTGATGTTATAACTTATGAGGGTGTTTTATGATGTGAAGCATGTGGTAATCGCATGCAAAATTTACGACATGTAAGAGGATGCAGTTCTTTAATATTTAGAATGTTGTAATAACAATGATGTTATGTTATTTGGAGGATATGCAAGATTTGGCATATGATTATTTTTATGATACTATGGTTATCGCTAATGCATTGGATGTATGTTAAGATGTGGTTATGGACAGGAAATCCAGAAATTGGCCGAGAGGGTCGGTTTATTTGATGATCTTGTGCGAGCCCATATGCACAAGGGAGAATAAGTAACACCATATGGGCTGGGGAAAAACTCAATCAACACTACATATGCCAGTGGTTCCTTTGTCTTGTGTAGCTCTTGATGGGTAGCTATTGAAGGGCTATGGGACCATCTTGAGGGGGCCAAGTGCATGATGTTCTAGGCTAGGTGCCTATTATTGGATTGGGATGCCGAAGTCTGGTGGGGGTGTAAGGACTTGACCCCTGGGGTTTTGCACCTTAGTGAGTTGTGGAGGGAGTGGGCCAACCTTGCGAGATGCCCGAAGTCATTGTGTATTGTACCAGATGCCTGCCTTAGGGCAGATGAGGTCTGAGTCGGGTGCGAGCCTTGGGGCCAGCCTTGGACTAGGATACAAACTGGGGAGGCTTACGCCTGGTTCTGAAAGTGGGAAAAGGATAGAGATTCCTTGGGATTTCTGGGGTGTTGTGAAACTTTCGATGCATGTTGGTTATACTAGTTCAGCAGAGGGTGTAGGGCAAACATGAAGTAATAAATAACAAAATAAAATGTTAAATAATTCAACTTAACTTTGGGACGAAGTTCCTTAAAGTGGGGGAGTATGTAATGTTCCTTAATAACAAATAATAAATAATAATAAACATAAATAATAAAACTAATAAATAATAAATGATATAATATAATATTAAAATACAAGAAAATAAATAATAAACAATAAATAAAAAATAGTAATAGTAAGTAAATAATAAATAATATTAAAATAATAAATAACAATACTAAAGCTGTAAATAAATATAAATAGAAATAAAACAAGAAAGCAGTAAAAATCAGTAAAGCTATCAAAAAGTAAAAACAAAAGAAATAAAACAAGAAAGCAATAAGGTTGCATGTTGACACATGGAGTGTGTGCATGTGGTTCCCCTTACAATGTTTTCTCTATTTAATAGATGGTGAGGAAGATGAGAGGCATTCCATAATTCCATGATTCCATCATCCATTCTTTGGGGAGAATAGTGTTGTGAGACAAAGGATTCCCTGGAAGTAGTACATTGATTGAGGTCTCGGGGCTGGCCAGTTGTAGCAAGATTTTGTGCAATTGAGCCTACAGTTGGGTGGAGAGTTGTCCCCAAAACTTTGTTGTAGTTAGCAAAATTCAATTAGTGTTCTACAGGTAGGTTGTTTGTCCTCACATTACTTTTGAAATTTAATGTTAACTAGTTGATAAATTATGTGTTGATTATAAATCGCTTGATTAATCTAATTAATTACATGTTATTTTAGAGTTGTTACAATTGTACTAGGCTTCTATTCTTCCTTTTAGCTACTCCATTATGTTATGGAGTATATGGAAAAGTGTATTGTTGTACAATTTCGTGGGAGTTCCAGTACTTGATGAATTCATTTGAAATAAATTCTCCCTCTTGATGTGATTAAAAGGTATTGATGTATCGTATTCTTTGCTTTTCAACCAGATTGTTGAACTACTTAAAATATTCAAATACATAACTCTTATTTCTCATGATGTATATTTAGTAAAATCATTAATAAAGATCAAGAAGTAATATGCTCCAACCTAATAATCTGATCTGCATAGGACCACATACATATGTATGCCAAATTTCTAGAACATCTCTATTCCTTTTATCTATATGAGTAGGAAACTCTTCCCTATTCACCTTCCCTAATGTGCGCCCTTCACATGCAGAGTATTCATTCTTAATTACTGAAAGAACTTCTACCATTCCTCGTTTTTCATGTAGCGATAGATCATGATAATTAATGTGGCCATGCCTTGAATTCTAAAGAGTTTTTTTTGACATTGTTGTGGGTGCAAATTCTTGAATACTTTTGGTTGTCACATTGAGCTTAATAAACCTCCAATTCAAATTCGCATTGCAATGACCTCGAATAGATTCTGCATGTCTTTCACCACATAATGCCAATTTACAAATTCCACTTTCAAACCCTGATATCTTATAGTATACACTGTGTTAATTTTAGTTAACAATGGTATGCTCTATACTTAATACAATGTACTTCAATGTTCCTTTAGCAACCCAATAACAATTTCCAATTATTTCTAGTAACAATCACATTAACCATTAATCACATTGATAGTAAATGTAGATAGAACATAAAAAAAAATGCAGAAGAGAGGACAAGACACGAGAACACTAGATTTGGTGGATCCAAAAGAAAAACCCCAATGTGGAGAAATCCCTTTGATCAATTCTTCTTATTAATAAATCAAAATTTCAATAGAGAGAGAGAGAGTATGAAAGTCAAATTTACTTTCCCAATACAGTAAAAAAAAACTTTTAAATTTCTATAGTCAACTGCAATCAAACATTAGTCCTAACCAAAAAGCCAACACTGGTCAAAACAATAGTCAAATACCTCCTTTGAGGCTCGTTCAAAGGAAGTCAAACTCAATCTCTAGCAGTGGTCAAAGTCAACTCAAAAAATTCACAAAAGTTATGGTCAAAATCGTTCAACTTTGTTGTGAAACAGGCATGTGTTCAACATAGGTCAAACAACCCATAAAACCTTGATTTTTGTGCCATTCAATGTAGCCTAAAAAAATTGAAATTCTGCCACAAAAACCATAGTAAAAAATGGTCAAGATAAAGTCAGTCAACTCTGGTCAAACAATATGAAATTATGTAATTTTTATTCTATAATTTAGCCCAGAAAACTTCGACCTTCTTGGCACATGTGAGAGAGAGAGAGGTTTCCCAATAGTTGTACAAACCAATCGGATGAGGAGAGAGAAGAATGTGTGAGCGATGGATGTCCAAATGAGGTGGGAGGTCTCTTATATTTATACACTTCGTTGTGGGTGAACACACATCCTTTGAGCTTCTTGAGCCTATATAATGATGAATTCAACCCGATCAATTTTCAAATGAGTGTTGGGTTGTGTTATTTTTTTGGAGCCTATATTAGGTGGGCAGACCTATGTATGGTTTCGTGCATCGATTTCGCACATGGTTTTGGGCACAATGGTTTTCGTTCCATGGTATTTTGTAGATCCGATTAAGGGAACTACGATTATGTTCTAATCCATGGTTAAGGATTAGAGTTTATGGATGCTTCAGCATGTATATAAATGTATTGTAACATCGAAAGGAACATAATGAAAAATAAATCTGGTAGTCTCAGTTTTGGGATCGAGGGAAAAATCTCTGTCTATATTTTTTTTTGTGTTATGTTCTCGCCATTGTTTATTTTTTGTTCTTTAATAATTCGTATGCAGGTAAGTTGTGTATGGGGTTAAAACCTACAATGAGTGGGAATAATTTCAAAATCACAATTTTCCTTATCTAAATAAGATCATGTTTATATCAATCATGGATGTGTCGAAAAGAGGAATCCAATTCAGTCATCATCTCCATAAAATGAGTTGTCCCAAGGTCGAATTGGGCCCTAATTTCCAATTTTTAACAGACTGAGATTAAGTTCTTCTTAATAATAGGCACATGTATCATGTTATGAATTAGTTTAACATGAACATTAGATAACATTATCAATATCTCACCATATTACTTATTCCGTGTAGATGATCATCTCCAAGATATATGTTTGTACTATTGTTGGTTTCCTGAAAGTTCTCAAACCAATGCCTATTATAGGACATATAAGTGGAGGCTCCAAAATAAGCAAACCAAGTATTTTGATCATATATTTTGGTAGATAGTGAAACATCTATAACATATAATCTAAAGTTTTTTATATCATCATTCATTATTTCTCCTTTATTAACAAAATTACTAGTGTGCCTCTTATTTCTATGTCTGGACTAATGGTATTTCTTTTCGTGCAATCTCTAGAGTAGTGTCCAAACTTGCCACAGTAATGAAATTTAATATCAAGCTTTGGAAATGTCATACTTGGTTGTGGTTTTTGAAATGGTGTCTTACCAAATCATTGCTTTTCCATGTGGTGAATTTCCTCCTTTATTATGTTCCTAAGGTTTCCTCTTGAACGGTAGTTTCCCTTTTTTCCTCAACAATAATTCAAAACTTTTAGATTTAAGGTTCCTTCAACTTTCTTCTTATTTCATAAATATACCTGCAAACTCTTAAAATGTGGGAGCCTTCTCCCCTTTCGTAAGAGCTATGATGAAAATTTGACACTCATCTATCATTCCATTTAAGGTTATAGTGACGACAATGCTAAATACTTCTTGAGCTATATCTTGAAGAGTATATTTAAAGTCCTTAATTCATGAAATAAAATTACTAATTCTTTTATTTTCTTCCATTTTATAGAGAAAATTTTACTCTTTAGAGAAAAGAGCCAATTTTTATCGTTCAGTTCATACAAATCCTTGTGTGTTGTGCATGTCTCATTCAATGTCTTTTAATATTTGAAATGTAGTATAATGTTGTCTTCTACAGAAATTTTTAGTAGAATTGTTGGCGTAGTCTCTCTCTTCTCACATTCTTAAATTGGTTTAGTTGTAGGTCCTGCAACCTCCTATAGATTCACTTCATCACCACTTCTTATCAACTAGACATCGTATCCTTCAACGACACAACAATGGAATTTATCCACAAATATGCGTGAAGGGGTCTAATGTGAGTTCACAAACTAATCACATATTTCTTTCCAAATCTTGCCTTTATATTCCTAATTGCTTCTTCTCATTCACACATTCTTGTTGGATGTATATAGAGAAACAAATCAATATATACACATAATACCACTTTTTGTGTGTAGACAATGTTCTTCTTTATTATATTCATAGGGATTTCAAGAATGCATGAGACTTTAAAACCTAGCTTTGGTTTCTAGTACCATAACTTGAGGCAATTAAAAATGGCACTATTGCACGACCATCAACATATTACAAAATTTCCTTTTCCATGATCTAAAAAAAAATTATTATTTGTCTGTACTCACCAACCTAGAAAACATACAACATTCCCCATTATGTAGCATGTATCTCCACTCTTCACATGACACACAACACACTTCTCATAGAAGTACCCCACATTCAGAGAATCAATGTATACGTACGACAGTTGTTTTGATCCAACTAGCTACACAACCATTGTTTTGACCCAAACAACTACACGTGAGCTCACTTCACAGGACTCACATAAACTCACTTGGACCTTATTTACTTCTACATGCACATTCAATGCACTTGTTCACAACAACAACAACTCGACTTTTTCTAGTGCACTATGAACATACTCATCCAACCTTCAAATGTTGAATAAATGTATATAATGTACAATGACATTAGCTGGAATAGTCGATTGAGAAGTTAAAGCATCTCCCTCCTAGCCTTTTATTCATCATTGCACCTAGATCAATATATTTGCCACGATCAATATCAATCATGAACGATTCACTGACATCTACACAGTAATCATGCCTTGCAAAGACCTTAAAGTGATTCAAATTCCCATTGCAATGACCTTGAAGTGATTTTGCATGCCTTTCACCACATAGTGTGAATTTATAAATTCTACTTTTAAATCCTTATCTATTATAGTATAGACCGAGATTAAATTCTTCTTAATAATAGGCACATGTATCACATTTTGAATTAGTTTAACATGACCATTAGGTAATGTCACTGATATGTCACCATACCCTTCATTTCATGTGCATGATAATCTCCAATATCTATATTCGTACCATTGTTAGTTTCATGAGAGTTTTCAAACCAATGCCTATTATAAGACATATGGATGGAAGCTCCAAAATAAAAAAAATAAGTATTTCGATCATCTATTTCAGTTGATAGTGTAAGATTTGTAACAAATAGTGTAAATTTGTTTATGCCATCATTCATTATTTATCCTCTATCAACAAAATTACCAGTGTGCCTCTTATTTCTATGTTTGGACTCATGGTATTTCCTTTTAGTTAAGTTTCTAGAGTAGTGCCCAAACTTGCCATAGTAATTTAATTTAATATCAACCTTTGGAAATCTCATACTTAGTTGTGGTTTTGCAAATGGTGGCTTACCAAATGATGGATTTCCATGTGGTGACTTTCCCCGTTTATTACCTTCCTAAGGCTTCCTCTTGAATGGTGGTTTCCCTTTTTCCCTTAGAACCAAATTAGAATTTTAATATTTAATGTTTCTTTACCTTTATTCCTCTTGCATAAGTATTCCTACCAACTCATCAAATGTGGTACCCTTATCCCTTTCTATATGACCTATGATGAACATTTGATACTCATCTAGATTCCATTTAAGGTTATAGTGATTAGGTCAGTGATACATTTTTCTTCACCTATATCTCTAAGATTATCATTAAATTCCTTAATTCTTGAAATAAAACTATTGGTGCTTTGATTGTATTCCATTTTAATAAACAAAATATTACTCTTTATAGATAGGAGTCATATTTTATTCTTCAATTCATACAAATCCTTGAGCATTGTCTAGGCATCATTTAATGTCTTGCAATCTTTGATATGAAGTATAATATTTTCTTTTACACATTCTCAAAAGAATTTTCACCACAGTCTCACCCTTCTCCCAATCTTGAATTGATTTAGTTTGGTCCTACAACTTTCTCTTGCTTCACTTCATCACCACTTTCTATCGACTAGATATTGTATGCTTCCATCAATATTTTCATTTTAAACTTACAATTCACATAACTAGTGCCATCCAACTTGGTTTCTTTGTTTAGGTATGATTTTTATAAAAAATATTCATATCAAACTTTCAAATTAATCAAAATTTTTTGAGGCCACACAACAATGGACTATTTAAAAAGAATCATAAGTAACTTAAGAAAAGCTAAAATAGTGTCAAACTAGGTTTATGCAATTTGGTAGCAGTTGATTTTGTACCTACTCCTTGCTTAGTTCCACATATTCATGCATCAAGGCTATAAAATTCTATGATTTGTCCGGTCTGGTAACTATGTAATATACATACTCCAAAATTCACATGGCTTGCAACCTTATATATAACTATGTTTTCAATTTTTAGTATTTTTAGATAGAGTTAAGATGGAGTGAAAGAGAGTAGCCTAACATGCTAACATTAGTAGGCTGGCCTAAATATATACAAGCATCCTCTAACACTATGGTTATAGACCTTACAAATCCCACAATTTAATGGAGATTTAAATAAAAAACACTACAATGGAATCTATCCACAAATCTGCATGGAGTTTCACGTGAAGTTCACCAGCTAATTACACATCTTTTTTCCAATTGTTTCCTTTATATTAAAAATCTCTTCTTCTTATTCACACATTATTGTTGGATGTATATACAGAATCAAATAAATATATACACCAAAATACCACTTTTGTGTATATATTGTTATTCTCTATTAGATTGATAGGGATTTCAAGAACCCACGAGGATTTCAACCATCACTTTGTATTCTAGCAACATATCTCGAGGAAATAAAAAATGGCATTGTTGCATGACCATCAACATTTTGTAAAGTTTCATTTTCCATGATATAAAAGAAAAAATGATCACTCATCTTCACACAATAGCTTATGGAACATAGAAAATCCTCGTTATATAGTGGGCATATCCAACTTCACATAACACACAACACACTTCTGACAAAAACTCCTTAAATTAAGATAATCAATGTATACAACACTCATTTAGATCTAACTAGATACATAACCCTTGTTTTTACCCAACCAATTACATGTGAGCCCACTTCACACGACTCACATCAACTTACCCAACCCTTGTTTGCATCTACATATACATTCAATGCACTTGTTCACAACAAGAATAACTAAAATTTTTCCAACGCACCATGCACAAGGTCGACCCAACTCTAAATGTTGAATAAATGGTTAGAATGTACAATCACATTGGCTAGAATACTTGATGGACCAATTAAAGTATGTTCCTTCTAGGCTTATATTCATCTTGGCACTTGGATCAAAATATCTATCATGATCAATATCAATCATTTTCAACTCACCGACATCTACACAACAATCACGCCTTGCATTTGCCTCTACATAGCTCTAAGAAGTGGGTCACACACGAGATTCACAATAGCCAAACTAAGCTCCATCCTTGTAAGCCTCAATGTGGATCTGATACCAACTCATAAATGGATGACCAAATATGAGAAATGTTGCAACTCACGCATGAGACAATCGCTCACTCAAGAAGCTACACCACTCAACACTCACTTGCATTCACTAGGACATAAAGCTCTTACATGTATCAGATTACATTATTATTGAAAATATTCCTAGAATATATGATTTTCAAACTGATTAATGATTAATTAGGAAAATATTTCTAACAATACATAATTTCCTCTAGTTATAGGATAATCTTATATGTTTATGCACTATTCCAGTAGTCACAAGTTGTGAATGATGTCAAAGGTAATGAAGGTTGTTGGAAACTTGGTGGTACTTGATTTTATGGTAGCATAGATGTATCAGTGAATGGATAAAAAAATCACTGGAAAATGTCTCATTGATTCAATGATTGTGGTGTTTAGATAATGAATGCTCTTCAAAGGTGTGTAGGGATTTCTATGTTATTTTGGATTTGGGTATGTCACCTAGGAGGCAAGATATTGCTATATGTGTTTCATGGATTGACATGGGGATGGGAGGTGAGGTGAGGAGGAGGAAAATCTACTATTGCATAATCTGTGAGTTGAATCGACAATGTGTTTGACAAGATGATTGAGTCCATGCTTGTGGAAGCCTTTTCTCAATTTAGAGAGATAAATAATATAACATTGTACCTACAATGGAAATACTATGTTCATGTATTTCAAGTGGCCAAGGAGGGTTTTATTAAACAATTGTTTCATGCCTAGTGCCTTCTTCCATCTCTGGATTGCATGAGAAATGGCTGCCATGGATGTAATTAGAGCGTGGTATATGTGGATACTAATGAATATAGAGAGGAAATCAAGTTTATGAGGAGTGTTTTTGGTGCATCAAACTACCAAGAGTAGAGTATGTGTTTGTAGCAAAATCTTGTTTCATTACGAGAGTTTTGTGTCTCTTTTATTTTGGATACATTTAGTAACACATTTTAGAACCCACATGAAGGATACCTATGAGAGAAAGAAAAAAAGTTCCTTGGGATGTAGTTATAGCTACATGTCAAATTAAAGTGGAGCCATCCTTCAAAGAGAGCCATTGTGCAACCCGCTTAGAGGAGAATCCAGGTATAGGAAAAAAGTTGTCTACTATGATGTGTTGAGTCTGTCATTTATCAATATGTAAGAGTATGTGACTAAGTTCTCTTGTGAAGCCACAAAAAAATTGCTAGAGTAAACTGAGGTCATCTCGGTAATTCAATTTACAAGCTCATGGAAATGGCCTAAATTCAAGAGTCCAAATGATGTCCAAAGAAAAATAAAGGTCATATTTCTGGATAATTACATGCTCATTGTAAAGGAAAGAATTATAAACGAAGTTCAAAGATAATTTGTTATTGAGTGGATAAAGGTACACATGCTGAATATTTCGCACATCCAATGTATGAAGTAAAAGTTGGAGAGTATGACACATTGAAAAAAAATCGTAAATTGAAATCAAGATTTTTTAAATGTTTATGTGGTGTTTTATCTTGTTAAGAGGAAGTTGAGTCAGATTACATGTCTCATCTTAAAAAGTAGTTGGGGTGAATGATTGGTGTTACCAAAATCTCAATTCTAAATTTATATTGAAGTTTTCAAATTTCTTGAAAATAAACAATATTTCATGTCATTAAAATACATTATCATAAATTTGGTTTTCATTGTAGTGACATTTAGTATGTAGTGACATTTAGTATGAAAAACTATTGTCACATGTTTGAGTCTGTGTTGGAACTAGTCACTCCAACAATACATAATTTTTATTTTAAGAACGGTTGAGTAGTAGATATCATGAAGATATGAAGAACTATGCGAAATACAAAACCCTCATCATGGGAAACGAAGATAAAAGTAAAGAAACCAAATATGTCCTTGATTGTAGACGAATGAATTTAGGACCCGAAAAACTACTAAAAATAGTAAACTGTGCTACAATTAAGGAAACTAAAAAACTGAAAGAAGAAATGGTGGGGGTCTAAGTGGAATTGGTGGGTGGCCACTGATATCCACCTGGATCACTTGATGAGTTGGTTGTTTTCTTACTTTAGTTCAATAACCTATATTTTGGAGATATTCAACACTTGAAGGAGTATGCCATGTGTTGGATAGATGCTCCATGGGTGGACCACATTGTTCTTATAGGTTGTAAAGGTAACATTCTACATTTAGGGGGATTTCATTGATAGGTTGAATGAACCATGTACATAAAGGAAGCCGTAGTAGACCAATAGTTGCAACAATTAGGTACCCATGCACTTTAGTGGATGGTTGTTCATTTATACAAATATTGATAGTTTACCGATGAGAAAATGAACAAGGTATGAAGTGAAAGTACTAGGTTGGACTATGTTGATTTTTGTCTAGCATAAGGAAGTACTCCCACATGCTAAGTTGCCTCCTAAGTCCGACAAGAAAAAATATGAGTAATAAAATTGAAAGTTTACTTTTTGGATTTCATGTAGGCTCTAGGTTGACAGGTCGTCCCCACCATTAGTGGGTGTGACTCTTTGTCAAACCCACTTGAGAAATATAAATAAACAATATGTCATCATCATTTCAACCAATCCAACAACAACATCATCTACAAGAGATATCTACATGTTGAATGTAAAGGAAACAAGAATCTAAATTTTTATTTAGTTTGAAAAAAATATGACTATTCAATGAGGCTAACTGCGTGCATTGTTTACCATAGACCTTGACTATAGATTGACCAAAGGTTGAATTTTGACAGTTGACCAATGTTGACTTTTCTAGTTTTAGGTGATATTTGACCAAGTTTGACTAGTAGCTGGTGTATGTATTTTTACATAGATTTCTTAGATAAATTTATTGTAATTGTGAACCCTTCTAAAGAGAAATTCTGCAAAAAAAAATAAAAATTGGGTTTCTCCCAAGTTTGGGTTTCCAAGGAATATTTGTTGTCTCTATTATGCATGGTTATCGCTTTAAGTTCCTATCATTTTTCTTTATATTATTGTTGATTTTTTTCTCTTTACAAGTTCTTAATGATATCAATGAATTAAAAGGAAGTTTAACAAGAATCATTAGTAAGTAATTTCAAAATCATAAAATCAGATTCTACAATTCATTCTTATAGAATATTCAACATGGTTTCAGAGCATTATTGAAAGAGTAGCCACTAAGTAATCATAAGAGACAAGTTTTAAACAACTTGACTATATTGATCTACTACTCAAGACTCGCTATGAAAGGCCAGGTTCAAGAAGAAGTTATTCTAAGGCTAGATAGAGCTTAGGAGAAAATATTTGTTTCTTCTATTTTACGAACTCTCAGAGCTGACAATGATATATGGTTAGTAGGCAATGGTGTCTCTAGGCACGTGATATGTTTTTGGGAAGCTATAACTTCAAATAAAGAGACTCGGAATTGAAGGTAGACCTTGGAGACAATACCTAATATGAAGAAGAATCTGTTCTCTATCTCATCATTAGAACATAGAGGCTAGAGATTTGCATTTTTGGATCGATACAAGTTATTATATGGCATAATAATAGAAGAATAGAATCAGTAAAAGTATTTGGTGTTCGAGAAGGACTATATAGACTGATATGATGACCAATACAAGCATTGATCCATAATAGTATCAATCTATGTGAGTTGTGGCATCATATATTTTCTCACTTACATTACAAAGCTTTACCAACGTTTAAAAAAATGGTTATATGTCTTCCAAAAGTTCATATTTAGCATGGTGACATTTGTAAGGGTTGTGCACTTGGTAAAAATACCAATAGATATTTTCCAAGTAGAGGTAATAGATCCAAGGGGATTCTCAATCCAGTACACTAATATATATGTGGACAAATGACCACAACCTCCTTAGGTGTCCACTTGTACTATGTAGCATTCATTAATGATTTCTCCCAAGAATTCTAAGCATAATCCTAGAGAGCCTAACATGAAGGAGAATCAATGTCCTGAGATTAGATAATGGATAAGAGTACTCATCCATAGACTCTAGTGATTCTTGCAAGAAATCAGGGATTAGGAGGGAATTGATCCTTACTTAAAATCCTTAACAAAATGGAGTAGTAGAAAGAAAGAACAGAACAAGTGTATAAGAATTGAAGGTGATGATTCATGATATAGACATTTTGATGTTTATGGGCGAAAGATGCTAACAAAATCGTTTATGTTCAAAACCGAAGTGCTCTCTAAATATTAGAGGACAGTACACCCAAGGAAGCATTCACCAGAATAAAATGTCGTCTCGGTCATTTAAGAATATTTGATTGACCATTATTTGTTACATTCCAAAATAGTTGAGAAAGTAGTTGGAACCTTCTAAGAATAAAGGTATCCTTTTATAATACATTGTAACTTCAAAGGCATATAGCATGTACATTTCAGAAAGATGTCAAATTGATGTTAGTCGAGATGTTACCTTTGATGAATAATTAGCCTCCAGGAAGTCTAGAGAGTCTCACATGGAAAATGATGATGAAGAACATAAGGCTCCAAAGAATGCAGGTATAGGTCCTTCTAAACAAATCATTAATTCTTCAAAAGATCACGAGGATTCAAAAAAACCATAAGAACGACGAGACCCTATGAGAGAGACTCTTCTAACTATAAAAAGACTAGAATGGCTTTGTGATACTCTATAAGTTATATAAGGACATGTAGTCCCTAAAGCTACATTCATAGAAAGTAAAATCCGTCAAATGTATTCATGTGATATGCCACTAATCAACCACATCATTAATTTTGAGCCCCCCAGATATGAAGAAGCATTAGACAAGTAAGTTTGGAAATATGCCATGATGGAAGAATATCAGTCCATCATGAAGAAAGATGCATGAGAGATAGTTCTGAGACCAAAGAAGATATAAGTGGTCACCTCCAAAAGGATCTATAAGATCAATAATGCAACAAATGAAAATATTAAAAAGTATTACTTTCATTCCATGCACTATGAATATCTTCTATAGGCCACTATAAGAGAAATTTTTATCTAGATTATTTTTCATATAAAATATAAAGTTGATAGGTACAAAATGACAAATTGTGATCCAATTTCACTTAGATTTTATTTCATATATTTCGATATAAACGCACTAATTCAGTGAGTCTATCATATGAAGTTGGGTGTGATGAGAAGCATTATTTTTTATATAACATGTTATTCCTCTAACCCCTCTACGAGAGAATTTCTTATTGCATGTTAGCCATAAGACAAATCCATCTATATGAGGGACGTTATATTAATCATGCTTCCATGCTTAAGCATGAAAAATAATATTAGTTTCACTCAATATCAAACTTACCATAGGACCTTACACCATGGGAAGTCATAATAGAACTCTAAAATAGGATCAACAATATTCCCAATCACTATTTATTACTTTTAGTTTGGTCTCTAACACTAACAATAACTTTCTTATTTCTAAAGATTTGTCATTTTCCTTCTTTCCTTCCTTCCTTTACCTTTATAACCTCCTTCATTAACTTTGATTGCTTTGATGGAATGAGGTCCTCATTTATAAATAATATTGTCACTCATAAGATTGTAGATTTACTAAGTATTTTGAATTATGGTCAATATATATTACCTTGCAATGAACCAATCTATTTTTGTGCTTGAATATCTTTCCCAACCCTCTTAATTTGATGAGGTAATTTGTTTCAATTTGTAACTTATTTTTTAATTCAGTTGTTACTAATCTTATTTTCCCTAATGTTTCTACCCTTTTGTGTTAGGAATTACAAAATTCAAGGATTTTTCATTATTCTTGTCATGTAGTTCAATTAGATTATTCATTTACTAAATAATGGGTTTTATGTCTAATTTGTTTTCCATACTACTTAACGTGGAATTATTATTTAGTTTTTTTTTTTAATTCTTTAACCTCACCTTTCAAGGTGAATATTTCTTCAAACATTAATTGTTTCTATTTTTTCATTTCTTGGAATCTAGCTACCATTTCTTCAAGTTGAGTTTAGAACCCTAATATTTTATTATCTAGCTTCTCTGATGGAAATTTGAAATTATTATCAAGTATTTCTCTAAATCTATTATATATTCTACTCCTCTTTCTTCACTCGATGTTTCTAACGAATTTATATGGTCATAGAGACTCTCTAAGGTGACTTTGGTAGGCCTCTGCTTACTAGATTGAGGATTTGTAATCTGTGTGGTGAAGCATTCATAATTTTAAAAATAAGTAGAAATAAAGAAAATAAATAAAATGAAAATTTTCATGTATATTCAGAGTATATTGTCATAAATTTCTTGGTGTATAGTTCTTACTAGTATATGGCCCTATATTATTTGAGTACATATAATTTGTTTATTGCCATAGACCACCACGTGGATATGAGTAACCAATTTCAATGCTAATTCACTCCAATAATATGTCACTAGTAGCAAAGGATATTCACTTAGTGAACTTGTTACATAGCACATGCATTCATGGAATATTAAAAAATATCCCTAATTTCACTAAGTATTTATAAATATCTCCAAGAATCCTTTTCTTGAACCACCCTCCCAATATATCCTTCCGGCTAAACAACCCGTTATTTTTACCATATGTCTTTTTTATTCCTCTCAATCCCTATAAACCCTATGGTATTTTCCACCTTTCCCTGGTACCTACAATATATTAACATTACTTTTCAAAATTTTGAAACCCCCTTTATGAAAGAACTTGGTAAGATATTGGTCAGCAAGATGAAATTCTAATGGATGGTAGAAAACCAACCCAACGAAGAGCTTCATGTGTAGCAATGTGTGAGAATACCCATCAATATTTTTATCCAAATTTAATATGGAAAACCCTTGCAAAAATCACATACATTAAGTACACTACATCACAACCCAAATATGCATTGGTTGATTTGCACAAGGTTAATGAAACATTTTCTCCTATATGATTCATTTAGTTGAGTTAAATCACCATAATCAATATTACAATTTTAAAACTTCATACCACTACTATGCCTTAGATATTTTATATTACCTGACTAATACCATGAAATTTAAACCTAGAACTGATGAAATCACCTTGAGCTTAGAGCACATAATTGACTAAATGACTTTACTCAAGTAACTTTGATGCTCAAATCATCGCATCACCAAAGACTATAAACCTTACGTTATTGCATTATTAACTAAAATCACCATAGAATTTAAATTAAAATCACCGTAAGCTTTTCCATAGAATCATCACAAATATTAAATCAAAATTACTACTTATGTAGATTTGAATTTAGGAATATTTTGTAAAAAAGTATATATAAGAGATGAATGGGAGATAATATAATCATTATTTTCTTTTAAATAATTTCAATGTTCTTTTAATTAATAGAGATATTATAAGCACAACTCATAACATCCCTATCATCAATGATCGCACTTGGTTGTTCCTATTAGAATACTATATTTTCATATAATACATTACAAGTTATATTAAACAAATTTAATTATGAATAGAAAGTTAAGTTGTATTACATAATTGTACCAACCACTTAAGTTATTTATGATGGGATGAAATTTTGAAAAACATTGGGTGTATTTTAATTCACTTATGTTGACACAAACCTTAATATTAATATTTAAATTTAGATACAACCAAACACTTGACTACTACCTCAAAATAACACATCACTCCATATTGAACACTCAAGAAAGTGCAACGGGAAATAATGGAGGTTGTTCATCCATTCCCATGCCATCAGTCGTAATGGCAGCATTGATAGAGTTAACATTCATGATATGAGGTTTATGTTTACATTCGTTGATAAAAAAGGTTTCTTTTCACATTCATTGATAGTAGAGGATAAGTAGCTATGTATTGGTATCCATGAATAGAGAATATTTTGAAGGTACCGGTGATTTAGAAGAAACAAAAGATAAAAGACAAAATTAATGATGAATGAGGTAGATTATTCTGAGCCTGTGAATCTTGCCTGCATTGATTTTTCCAATCCCAACTTTACAGTGAATGCAGCACAAGTTTGCAAGGTATTTTTAACTCTCAGTTTTAATTTTCAACTTTCATTTCCCTGGCCTTTCATTCATTTCATTGATTTCGGTGGAATTAATTGAAATTATTATGTATGGAATGGATGATTGATCTTAATATAGTCATGTGTACTCTATATTTTTTTATATCTTCCATCATCTCATTGATGAAGATTTTTTGGACTAAGTATTTGAGAAAAGTTACGGATTTTTTTGAGAACCATCAAGGTTACAGTCCATATCAAGAAGAATCTCTTAATGTTTCCATTCAACATGAAGGTTTGATGTGGATTTGTTTTTCGTTATATTTAATTATGCTTGTTATTACATCTTGCTCCACTCAACTCTGAAAATCATTCCATTGAAGTATTTCACTTCATATTTTTTCATATATTCATATTTCCAGGAGAATTATGAAGCTTTTGAAGCATCGAAAAAGGAAAGCAATTTTACGGTCCCAATCAATGGCCTTCAACATGTATGGAGTTTAGCATTTGAAACGATATTTTTCATACTTGTCCAACACTTAAAAATAGATTAAAGAAACATTATTGGCATTTTTACATCATAACCACATATTGCATTTTATGTGGTATCTCCATTTTCCTTAATTTGTAAAATTTTTCTCTTTCTTATCAACCCACCATTAACACAAGATTGTTCAATTATGAGATTACCGCATTAGATTATGATAACTACGCTCACTGATTCAATTTTTTCTTTTTTCATCTTGTAAATAACTACTACCATCTACTACATCTTCGAGGATGTTGAATATATTCGAGTACTGATCATCCTACCACTATGAAAACATCTTCCATCCTACCTCTATAAGGACATATTCATGGCATTACTTTGATGTTCCACATAGATATCTTGAGATAGTATAATAAGGCCAATAGGGTTCCTTACATTTTCCATGAAGACATCATTACCTTCAAACCCTGATGTTCGACATGGAAATCTTGAGATAGCATAATAATATCGATAGGTTTCTTTCTTTAGGTTTTTTTTAGTGAACATCAATATATAGACAGTAAATTTTGCATTAATTTAATTTCTTATATTAAAGTAATAAATTATGTTTTTAAAAATAGATTAAAGTGATAATATTGACATTGTCCACATTTTGTGTTGTATCTTCATTTTCATTTTCTTTCTTAATTTGCAAAATTTTCTTCCTTTCTTTTCAACCAACCATTCAAACAATATTGTTCAATTTTGATAACCATTCAAACAAAGATTTCTTAATTATGATATTACCCGATTAGATGGTGGTAACTACACTTAGTGATTCAAAGGTTTTTAATATTCTTGTAAATAACTACTACCATCTCTTTTCTATTTTTAGATGATTCCGTGACCGACAACCATAATGCTTACAAAAGGGTAACATTGCTACCATTTGAACTTACCGTAATCAAGTTTACTATTAAGCCTAGCATTTGCAAAATCAAACTTTATTTAAACCCACTATTTCTTCTCTTATATTAAAAATCCTTTCTCTTATTAAGTCTCTTGTTTTTAAAAACATAGAAATTAATGCTATGAAAAAAAACATGAGAAATAATAAGTGTGCTTTCCATAAAATTATGTAGAGTTTTGGACAGGGGAGAATTGTTAAACTAAAACTCTAGGGCTCTATTAATAACCACATAACCGAAAGACTCTATGGCTATATTAATAACCACATAACTGAAAGATTGGTCTCCCTGCAAGGCTACAACTTAATTTTGCTTTAGCAATTGGTCTTCTCAAAACATATAGAATGCCAATAGCTATCCATACAGCTACTATTGTGTCTCCCACTTCATTCTCTCCACTTGACATCTAGGAAATAAGTTGTGTGTGTGGGTGTCCATGTATCTGCTGCTATGAAGGGTTTTTAAGGAGATGTTGAAATCATAGAAAAATTAAATGACCTTGTTAATGAAAAAGAACCATATTATTAGCAAAAGACAACAATGAAAAGCAACCACATTATTAGAAAAAGACTATCAACCAAACTTGAATTCATTTTATACAACAACACTTCAGATGTGTATTACATATTACAATATTTCCCTATTAGATATAAAAATCTTTCCTTTCAATTACATAAATTTTTGAATCCATAGAGCTTGAAGTTTTTAACGTAGGTGAAAGTCTATTGACATTGCTTTTTGATTGAGCAATGTTAAGAGAAAAGTTCAATTTCCTTGGTTGTTGAAGGTATATATTTGTTTCTTGGTTTGCTTTAAATTGTTTCAAGTTGAACAAAGTACATAGTATAAATTAGAAACAAATGAAAACTAAAAAACTTTCTCCACTGTGCAAATAGATGTATGTTTTCAATGATGAAAATTCAAATACTTTTGAAGATTATCTAATGAATAGAAGAAACATATCTTTACCTTTTTTAAATAGAATTTGAAAAAAATGTTTGCCTATTTACTAAATTCCAATCATTTTATAGTATTTTAATGTAGTCACTTTTTAAATTTTAAAGATTTAGAAAGACATCATTTTATTTTGGCATTTATTTTTATAAAAAGTATTTAATATACATTTGTTAATAGAAGTACAATTTTTTTATAACTTTTCATTTTTAAAGATTTAGATAAATATATGCCTTTCCAAATAAAATTAAAACCCATTCTTCAAATTTAATCACTCACTTCGGAACTATTAAATCTAACTTATTTTTTCCAGAAACATTGTACGGTCAAAATCTGGACTATACTATCAGTGGACATTGTGGAAACTCGTGTCACTGTAACATATTCAAGGTCCCGAGGAGAAGGAATAGTTTGATTGATATTCATTTTTGGAAGCTTTCATACGTTATTCAATCAATATCCCACGCCAACTGAATCATACTACCGCCGACTTCGCTGACTAGTATATTTTCCACCTTTTCAGATTTTGATATCTATTTTTATTTTGATTTTATTATCAGTTACACGCAAATTTTGATGTAAAATCTGATTGAACTTTTAGAATTGTAAATTTTAACAGTTGAGTTCGTATATAATTAGAATGAGTGGGAAATGTATATAGGAACGTGATTGAGTTGAGATGATCATTGTGTAAGTAAAAGTAAATTGTGAATAAAATGTTTGAATATTATATTTTATAAAATATTTTAACATTAGATTTAAATAAATTATTTAAAATTTATATTAGTTAATATGTTGATATAAATTATATATATATATTTATATATAAAAGATATATTGATAATGTTGCATGTAATAAAATTTAATTTAAGTTATCAAAAACATATTTTAGTATGAATTAATGTTCATGTATACTTGAAAATATATTAATAAGAATAGAATCATTTTAATGTGTGTTGATAAATGCGTATTGCATTTTTCACTCTAAAAGAAGTTTGCACCTAAATAAATTTAATCCATCTATATTGATCTGTGTTTAAGATGAATATTTTTAATAAACTGATGATTTATAATCCAACAATTAGCTTGTTGCCCTATGAGGCATCCTGGAGCCTCGTATGAAAGAGATTGTGTAATGTCATGTTATGTTATCTAAACATTTTTACCTATATAAAAATAAAAACAAATATAAAATAAAATTGTTTTAAATAAATTTATTGTTGAGATTTTTGGGCTACGCTTTTGACAACTCATGGTTTCTCCCATAAAATTCTTCTTTTAACTATTGAACTCAATGAATTTTACTTTCATTCAAAGAGATAAATTTGATTTTAAATATTGAATTTATAATTGAAAACCTTAAACCAAGCTTTCAGACAAAGATGAAGGCAAGGAAGGACAAATATAGTGATAGACCTAGTGGATTAGCCACATATATATGTTTCAGGTAAAAAAACCGAGTTTTTAAAACCCTTATATTAAATTATGATTATGCATATTGAGTTTTTAAAACATGTAGTCTTTTAAGTGCGATTTTTTGGAGTTTATGATCTTGATTTGTGTTATAAAATGCATATAGAGATTCAACGCTATTGAACACCTCTAGGGAAATTCAATTGTGATGATTATTTGTGGAAAAATCTTGATTTGCGGTGTTTAAAATGCATATAAAGATTCAACACCCTTGAAAACCTCAAGAGAACTTTGTCCAACTTTTGATTTCAATGAATCTTTTTCCAGCACAAATTAAATTGGAAAATAAACTAGAAAACTTTCCAAAACCCTTATATAAAGCTCTTATATTAAAACACAATTTTAAGGTCAACTGTTTGATGCCCAAAGAATTCAACGAACAATTTTTCTCAAGTAAAAGACATGATAACCTATATGTGTATTAAGTTCTTAAGATCCTTTACTAAATTATAAATTCATGGTTCTGATTCACTAAAAATTCAACCAAACATATATTATTTATAAAGGTATTATCTATATATATATATATATAAATATATAAATATATTTATATATATATATATATATATATATATATATATATATATATATATATATATATATATAATAATACCCTTATATTAAGTTATAATTTTATGTTGGTTGCTATGATCCACGAAAATTCGATTAGCCCCTGTGTTTCACTAAAAATTCAAACAACAAATGTCAGCCACATGTCTCACTTAAAAATAACTATAACTTTTATATCTATATATATAGATATATAGATATATTTTAATATCTTTATATTAAATTATAATATAATTTTAGGATCAATTCTATGATATGTATATGGATTTTTAAAAACATTTATATTAAAAACTCTTATATTATCTTAAATATGTTCATAAAATTTGATTTCACCATAACTCCAATAATAATAATAAACTAAAATATTAGTACATTAATATCAGATTCTAATTTTATATTACACCACAACTTAACTATAAACTAAATCTCTGAACACGATGAGAAATGAATGTCAATACAAACACACATAAATATATTATAATTATAATTAGGTCACTCATATAACGTTTCTTTCTGTTGTGCTTTTGCAATTTAATTACACTAAGAAATTACAATTCTTTCTGTTGTGCTTTTGCAATTTAATTACACTAAGCAATTACAATCTGTTGTGCTTTTGCAATTTAATTACACTAAGAAATTACAATCCAGTAGAGAGATGAGTTTAAGAGCTTAGTGATGAGTTCAAGCAACAAAAAGAGAATATGCATTTTCTATTAAATGTTTTAATTTTAATAATTTAAATAATTAGGTATATTTATAAATATAGATTTTATTTTATAGAATTAAGGTTTAAAAAAAATAATTTTTTTAATAAATAATTATTTTAAAAAAGTAGATAGTGGATTGAGATGTTTATATATTTTTAAATTGGGAAAAAGTGTCAATGCATATTGCTCTAATTAATTGTTATTTTTATATTAGAAAATGAATTTAGTAAAGATTAAAGTGTACATAAAATTAATCAAAGAGTATTTAATTAATTAATTATGTAGCACATGAATAATGTTTAAAGAAAATATAGAGTTTTGAATATTCTTTAAAAATTATCAATTTATGTGTCATAACATACAAAAAGCTGGATAACTTTGATTACTTCATCTATTTTTCAATCCGGGTTTTTTTCTATAATTAACTAAAACTAAAATATTTCTTGAAGCGATGCCACTTATTTAGGTTTTGTTGTACCAAATGGTAATAAGTAATTTATTTTCCCTGACTGATTTATGCATGACTTATAATTGTTTTTTATGCATTTTATAATAAAAAATTTAAATTGAGATAATTTATATAATTAGATATATTTATAAACATAGACTTTATTTTATAGAATTAAGATTTTAAAAAGTTATTTAAAAAAAAACAAAGAAAAGAAAAAAAAATGAGATAGTAGAATGAGATGTTTATTTGCTACTTTTAATTTGGAAAAAGAGTCAATACATATTATTTTGGATGATAATTATTTCTACATTATAAAGTGAACTTGTTGAAGATTAAAGTGTACATAAAATTAATTAAAAAATATTAACTAATTAATCAAGGAGTGTCTAAACAATGTTTAAAGAAAATATAAAGTATTAAATTGTTTAAAAATTGATCAATTCATGTGTTATAATATTTAGAAGGGTGGATAACATTAGCTCATTTGCTTTTCCATCCAAAAGTTCTTTTTTCAATTATTTGAAATTAAAATACTTATTGAAAGGTGTTCGTTCTTTAATTTCTGTTGTTTATTTTCATATGTTGACTCTATTTTTGCATGATTTATAACTCTTTTTTTCTTTATTTTATAGTAAAAGTTTAAAATTTAAAAAATTAGGTATATTTATAAATATAAGCATTATTTTATAGAATTATGATTTTTTTTAATAAAAAATTATTTAAAAAGAATTGGATTGTTGATTACGATGTTTACACATTTCTTAGTTGGGAGAAAGAGTCAATGCTTATTGCTTTAAATGATAATTATTTCTATATTAAAAATTAGATTTGATTAAGATGAAAATATGTTAGAGCAATCAGTGCGCAGCTAAATAAAAGACAAGCAACAACATATAAACAAATCACAAAAAACACAGGAGTTTTAACGTGGTTCACCCAACCATTCTGGGCTACGTCCACCAAACATAGACATCGGCAATCTTTATTATTAAATAGGAGATTACAAGATATTTAATTTCCTCACAAACTCTCACACACACCCATCCCAATCCGTATGGACATCTATTTTATAGCTAAGAGAATCTCACTGCCTCATAAATCCTCTTACAACAGATATAGGGTGCATTAACTCTCTCCCAACAAAATAGAGCTAATATAGCAACACAATCTGATTGTTGTAACCTACTGAGATTTTTGCGTAATTTATTAAAACCGAAAATGTCAACAAAAATATACATAAAATTAGTAACTTAATTTGGTTATGACTTGTGACATTAATCTCTGACTACCACAGTAATTCTTATCCTATCTGCTTAGCATAACATATCATCTAGATATTATTGAATCATCCATAAAACTTATACGAACGCCCATCTTAAAATGGGATTCGATTAAAATAAAAATAACACTACTGTTAGCGTGGAGAAATCGAAATGCCTACCGTGCATATTTCTGAAATGTGCACACCAACTACCGTACGATTTCGAACTTTCGTCCTCAAACATATTCTTCCCTTCGCCTCACAATGAGTAAATTGTTGACTTTGGTTTTGCACGAACTCGAATCAAAATTCCAAGAGCAGCAATCTAAAAATTCTAAGCCTTTTACTGCGAATAGAGAATCACCGTCCGTCTTCTTGGGATACTGAGATTTTAAACGCAATGGAAGTTGTACCGCCACGTCAATCAACAGAGTTCGAATGTGCCCGGACTTACCACAAACTGCGGTATGGCGGAAACTGGAATCAGAATTTTTAGATGATTCAGAATACGAGTATGAACATTCCAAAAATCAAAATCAGAAGAAAAATTAACATTCCCTATATTTTATATTGGTAAGGGTTTTCATTACACCAAAATTTTTATATTTTGGTAAATATTCTAACCATTATCATTATTTGTGAATCTTAGAAGGGAAGTTATCATGTCATTTATTCCTAAGTAAGTGTGAAAATTTAATATTTTTCAAAATTTAAACCAAAATTATACCATGTAAAGTTTTTTATTACAACGAAATTCGTAAAAAACTTCTAAACTGTTATCATTACCTTTATTACGCCGTAACGCGTTCCCTCTGAGAAAGACATCCCTAAAATGTGACGTGTGCGATTCTGAGCCATTGATTCTGTGTGTTAGATGATTGGGGTGTTTTCTGCCGTTGATTTAATCTGTTTTTTCATAGAATGATTTAATCTGTTTTTTTCCACCAACTGGAAGACAGAGAAGGAGGATCTGGCATGGGCGTCCTGGCGATGAGACTCTTCGCAGTGACTGAACCGAAACTCTTCGCAGTCACTGAACCGAAACGTGTCTTCGCAGTGATGAAGCGTGTCTTTCTTCTTGGTTTCGTGTCTTTCTTCCTGCCTGAGGGCCGCGTAGCCAGCGCAGCCTTGCACAGACCTCAGTCTGTGTGGCTATAAGGTTGGTTTCCGCATTGCAGAAATGAACGCCCTCCGTCAGATCGGGGAACCTCTGTTGGCGGAATCCGGCGGCTCGCCTTCCTTCTGCACTGGATCGCCGGCGGAGTCCTGCACGACGGAAAATTACGCGTCTTCTAACAGCGGGGACGACGCAGATGGACCAGATTCCGGTTGTGTCCAAAGCTCTCTGGTAAGCGATTCAGTTGAAGAAGAACAGACGGCACTCTTAAGGCATATCCCCATTCAGAGTTACGCCCAGCTCAAGAATGGCTCCGAGGAGAATGGATCTTGGCGCCCCAGGTTCGATTCTTAAAATATGCCTCAGAAATATGTCTGAGACCCTTTAATGGGGCTTTTTTGGGTTTTAATGATATATTGCTAAGTTTATTTTTTAGTAGACATCTTTTGCTCTTACGGCAAATTCCTTTACAATGGGTGAATAATCTCTTTACCTTATCTTATGAACGTTTAATTTCAGGCATACGCACTTCTTGCAGAGTACGTTAGTAAGGATGAGTCAAACATTCGAATTGGGGCAATTATGGGCCTTGGGTTAGCATATGCTGGTTCTCAAAAGGAGGATGTGAGGAAACACTGTCTCCCTCGATGCAATTATATTTCCAACTATATCTACTATGATGTTAGGAATATTGCTCATCTTCTGACTTGCCTCTTTTCCCAATGGTTATTAATTTTAGTGCATTTTATATGTTCTTGCAGGTGCTTAAACTTCTTTCTCCTATTTTAGTAGACTGGAAGGTTCCCATAGATGTAATTGCCTTCACTGCTATATCTCTTGGATTGATCTATGTTGGATCTTGCAATGATGAAGTGGCTCAGTCAATTATTATTGCCTTGATGGAGAGAAGTGATTCTGAGCTAGGAGAGCCACTTACTCGATTTCTTTGTTTAGGCCTTGGCCTCTTATATCTTGGAAAGCAGGTGAGTGGATTGATTTTGAACAGAGTCCATTAACTGCCATTATATCCTCCAGACATATATTGGTCAATGATTTGTGCTTACTTTGGGAATATGCTGTAAGAAAAAGAAACATAAGATATGCTGATTTTTTTTAAAAAGAGTGAAGAAAGAGGTATATTTAAAGGAAAATTATGAAATATTTTACATGAGATCCCGTCCACACAAACTCCAGAGGAGCTGCTCAATTACCAGCTAATACAGTGATTAAAGGGAAGTGGGTAAATTAGGGATATGAAATGTCCACAAAATAATTGAAAGGAGATAGGACATAGAGGTTTCTGGGAGTGATGACTGATTAGAGATTGCATTCCCAGAAAAGTGTTAGAAGCTCTATTTAATGCTGTATTTGTACTAACATTGAAGGTTGTTACCGTGTTGTTTAGCCAAGAGGTCATTTTTAGGAATCTTGTTTGTTGCCATCTGTATGATTTTCTAAAGCACTCAACTATACAAACGTATGCAGGGAATTTATAGTTTAGTAACTTCTAGAAGACATACCTTTTGATAGCATTTTGACAAGGAACAAGTAAAACGTTCATTTATATAACATACTGTTGCGGATTCCTGGGTGCTATTTTTTCTGCTTTCTGGTATTTCAACTTTTCCAAGGTGGAAAGATCTAGCTAAGAGCATGTAGGTAATGGTTTAAGCTAAAGATTGAATGAGGGTCACCATGCCGTTTCCAATATGTTGAAGAAGATTTATTGCCAATGATGCTATAGGTATTAAAGAAGTGTTTTGCTTGATTTTTGTGAGATGTTATGGCACTAGGTAGTGATGTATGGCTTGCATAATGTCTGTGCTAACAAGAATACAGGTTTTCCTCGATTTTGCTCAAAGTCACAGGCTTTTAACTCTTCTCTTGAAATAAACAGGAAAAAGTTGATGCAACTTTGGAAGTAGCAAAGACATTCAATGAGAAAATATCAAGATATTGTCAAGTTACGCTGGAGTCCTGTGCATATGCAGGGACTGGAAATGTTCTCAAGGTGTTGCTTGTTTACTTTTAATATGTTTTGTATTTATATGGAAAATATGCAAAATATATTGCATATGGGATGCGTGTTTCACTTCTATATTTTGCATAAAATGTGCAAAATATATTGCAGATTGTGAAGGTTCTATTCTTTAAGATATTTTGACACTGACAATGTAAGAAAATGGATTTTTCATGTCATTTACAGGCAGCAACGTTGGCTCTGGGATTAATTGGTGCAGGAACGAATAATGCTCGAATAGCTGGCATGCTTCGAAATCTTTCGAGCTACTATTACAAAGATCCTAGTCTCCTTTTCTGTGTAAGTTATTTATGCATTATATTTTGAGATCTGCCTTCTCGTAAAATTTTCTTGTGCAGCAATGTGAGTTGAATGAATTTATTACAGGTTCGTATTGCTCAAGGTTTGGTGCATCTAGGAAAGGGGTTATTAACTCTGAATCCTTATCATTCAGACCGATTTCTTCTGTCACAGTAAGTTGTATAATTTTTTCTTGTGAGCAATGTATATTCAACTCTGTCCAGGATAGAGGCCCAGTCATAGAGCAAGTGATCCAGTCTTTGAGCGTGGACAACTCGAAGGAAAGTCCTGGGATATCAGGTGGAAAAGGCGTTGGAAAGAAAAAGAGGGAGGCTGTTAAGTGCAAAGCAGCTTGTCTCTGTGGAAGAGCTCCTGGTCAAACGAAAAGGTTGAAGGTAATTGTGAGTGGTACAGTGTATGTGCGAGAAATTGTGCTCCGAAATTCAAGAGTCATGGACGGAGGGCACCTGAAGCTGTCAAGAGAAGGGACTCGAACTGATATGGAGAATGATGAATAAAAGTAAAGTGTTAATGTACAGTGACGTGTGGTTTGACGGTAAGTCATATGGGCGAAGCCCTGCAGACCGAAGTTTAAATCTCATTGAGTACAATGACCTGCTGTGGTGGCAGCGAGAGGGGCGGATTCCCCTTTCCGGTGAGTCTGCTCTTGCTAAAATCATAGGAACTTAGTATACCCGATACCCGACTTGCAGGTGATCGAGATTAAATAGCCTGTAAATTCACTCTTTTATGGTGGTGTAAATCTCTTTTTACCGTAATGGGCGAGAAATTTTAAATATAATTAGTTTTTAAATTTGTTTATGAATTCTGGATAAATTGTGATTGGTTGCACTGTTAAAGTACTTTTAGATATTAAGTTGTTGGTTGAATTTCTAATTATATTCCGATATTATTTAAAAACATGACTATAATATACTCTTACCAATGGGAACTATATAAAATGTTAACTATATTTATTAATGTGATTACAATGTGTATTAAATTCAAATTTATCTTAAATTTATATTAATTTTGTTTTATTGATGAGTTATAAAATATTTGTTATATATATCTTATTAAATTGAAATTTTAAATATTTAAAATATTACTTTTAGATAGAGTTTTTTAGTTTTTTCAGAAGGTTTTTTGATGGGTTTTTCTTGTCTAATTCTTTTTAAATTCTATAGGGATTTATTGAAATCGCAGGCTTCACAATCGAAATGCCTTATGGAGTTTTCATGGTGTTAAATCCATATATAGAATGAAAAAACTAGTTTAAATAGCACAAATCAAGATTTCACCTCCAATTTTCCGTCAGATTCTAGCACCAGAAAGTCTAAAGAGTCTTGCTAAAAACAACTCCCTCTTAGACGTTAAGTCACTAGTTGAATTCAAAGTCCTATTCAAATATTATTCTAGGACATAACCATAATATACCAATGTAGAACTATATAAAATGTCAACCATATTTATTAATTTGATTACAATGTATATTAAATTCAAACTTATCTTAAATCTATACTAATTTTGTTTTATTGATAAGTTATAAATATATATATATATATATATATATATATATATATATATTAAATTGAAATTTTAAATATTTAAAATTGAATATTTTTTTTAACGGTATTTAAATGTGATGTGATAATATGGTTTAAAATTAGTCCTAAGAAATAATTTAGGTGGTCGACTTGCTCTATCAAAAGGAGTTACTCTCGCTAAATACTTGCTCTATCAAAAGGAGATCTACAAATTCCATTTGGGTATGCTTTTTCTTCTCTAAGTTGTGTTAACCATGTAACTAAGTTTTCTTTTGAGGGTTCATGGTTCTATCAAACTCACAAACAACTCCATGTGGTTTCCATTGGATCTCTGTTAAAGAAATCAATAACCAAATAAAGACTACTCTATTGTTCCAGCCATAACTGCTTCAAGTGGTCCAAGATCTGCAAATTCCATTTAGCTATGCTTTTTCTTCTCTAAGTTGTATTAAGCATGTAACTAAGTTTTCTTTTGAGGGTTCATGGTTCTATCAAACTCAAGAACAACTCCGTGTGGGTTGCCTTGTGTCTGTTATTGGTGCCCCCCTTTTGTTGCGAGGAGCGCAGCAGGTGGGGTGGCAGCGCCCCTTTGGGGTATCGACCCCCTGTATGGGATCTAGGGTAGCGGCTCAGGAATTTTTTTTGGACCCCATATTAGGTGGGCGGACCTACCTATGGTTTAGTGCATCAGGGTTTATGATTTTAGTCATTGAGGTCTCAATGACCTGGGGAAAAGTGTGTGAATGGTGAAAGATCATTGAATTTCTGTCAATTTATTAGGGCAGAGTAATGCAAATTAAAATCGAAAAATCTCTGCTTTTCCTTTGTCTTCTTTAGTGTGTTAATATTTAGGCATTATAACAATTGTTGTAGTTTTCGGATCTAACCCTATATGACATCAATAAAATAATACACATTACATGATGTCTCAGTGTTTGATAATGTCCATGACATGATATAACATGAATAGAATATAATAATGTGTATTACATGATGGCTAATGTATCTTAGTTCAGCCTGCATTACCTTGTGACCAGGATTGTAATTCTCCATTCTAAAGGTATACAACAACTTTGTAGTTATAGAGTTGGATGGGGAAATAATGATTTTGTGCTTCCCTTGCAAACTTGAATCCCTTGCACTAGGCCTCTCAGACCCCACATTGTCAAGTAGAGGGTTGCAGGAGCTCACTTGTGCAAACAAACAAACCAACAATGCAAACACAAGTGAAGTTCACTCCAAAATTGCACTGAAATGACTTGTGATTAAGGGGAAATCTGAGGCAGGAAATCCACAAAATCCAAAAATTAGAAACAGTTTGAGGAGATAACAATTTCAATATATATAAAATAATAAACCAAATAGGATAGAACAAACCCTAACCCTTTGTGATCTCATTTGCATGTTTTTTAATCATAGAACAAACCCTAACCAATATAATTATGTTTTCTTTATCAAGGTAGAACAATATTTCTATTAACGGAACATAACATAGTAAATGATAAATCTTAAATACTAAAATAATAACAACATATTATATTGAAAATAGATAACTTAACCACCACATATTAAGCTTCTTCCATAAAAGAGTTAAAGTTCTTGAAATAAGTCATATCTAATCCATATAAATATGGACGTTAATAGGGCTATATCGCAAATTTAACAACATCCAATGTCCATGGTCACTACATATTGTGTACAGAATCCTCCTGCACCATTACTTAGCATATGCTTTCTCTATATCAACATTTAGACAAAAACACAACACGTATTTGCCATATACTATAAAGCTGAACAGGCTGCAGAACAAAATGCAGATCCTCCAGTGCTGCAGCTTGTTTTATTTATATCAACCTTCCTCTGCATACATCGAACATGGAAACTCATATCGGTAATGTTAAGGTAAAAAAAAAGATCCTCAGAGGATATGCAACTTTTACTAATATTGTCCATCATTGCAAATTGCATGTAAAACAGACCAAGTACATTACTAAGATTGTACATCTTTTTTTCTGGTAATACAGACAAGGGCATTGCTAACACTGTACATTCTTTTCTGGTAATACAGGCAAAAGCATAGCTAATGCTCTATACAGACGAAGAAATAGCTAATACTGTACATCCTTTTCTAGTAATACAGATGAAGGCATTGTTGACACTGTACATCCCACCGAAATTACTAATACTGGTTAGTTTGCAAATGCGAAGGCAACACAAGCACAATAAATAGTCCAAAAATACATTATTCCAACATTCAAACATACACACTAAACAACACTACTCAATATCCTGGGCTAAGATGGATTTATGCTGGCTTAGCTACTTGCACATAACAACCAACCAGTTCTCATAATACTAATTTTCTTGTCCTTTCTATTGATAAACTTATAGAAATGATGCTACTTTCAATAAAGAGCTTGAAAGACAACATCAAGTAAATTGTCTCTCTCACTCGTGTGAAATCATAGGTCTTTGTAAGATTTCCCATACTAACAGAATTGCTTTTTTCAATATCCTGCTTCCGTCTTCAAGGTGGCTCTTTATCCAACTCTACAAAAATGAAAGTTGGGTCTCTTCATCTACCACAGCAAGCCTTTAAAAGTTAAAATCACAGTTCAATATATTAGTGAAAACTCAAACATTATGACCCAGCAATGAACAAAAATGAAAGTTGGGTCTCCTCATCTACCACAACAAGCCTTTAAAAGTTAAAATCATAGTTCAATATATTAGTGAAAACTCAAACATTATGACCGAGCAATGCACACTTGTTACTATAATAATGAACTGCATGCCTATAAGATTACATGAATGAATGCAACAGTTGTTGTGACTCAATATATTAGTGAAAACTCAAACAATATGGCCAAGCAATGAACACTTCTTACTATAATAATGAATTGCATGCCTATAAGATTACATGAATGAATGCAACAACTATTGTGAATCAATCAATTTCTGTAAAAACCCATCTCGCATATAGATTGAAGTCTAGAGAATAGATCTAAGTTTGTAAGAACCTATCAATCTCAAGCTTTTAATCACTCCTGTACAATATAAACATGGGAAGAAAAGATAGAGACTTACCATATGACAAGATAGAAATGAACTGTTGCAAAATAAAGTCAAATAAAGTCCTCTGATTTGGTTATTGGTGATGAAATTTGTATTGATCTCTCTTTTGTATTCTCCATAAAAACCTTTCAAACCAGCCTTGAGAAGATGGTTTCCATCATCCATGTTTCTCATGACACCACACATGGAAGGGATCTAACATTTTCTAAAAAAAAGTCTTCCATACACTACTTGAAGAATTCAAGGGCCATTCTATTTTCCACCTATTTTTCTATACGAAAATCACTTTGCACTTGAAAAAGGAAATTCCATCAATGAATATTTAATACATTCACCACCAACCCTAAACAACATAGGAGACAATACATTTCAATATTCCTCCACACTCTATGCCTTACGGCGTTTCCTTTGCAACATTAGGTGCAAATGCTAGTAAATAATCCTACCATAAATCCAAAATAATAATTAATTTACTTAATTAATTCCCAACAAAATAAATGTGAGAGTCCAACCATCTAAATTGGCTTTTCTTTACCTACCCAAACTAGATCACCATTTTTAGCTCAAACATCATAGCGAGTTACCTAAACTAGCGTTTCTTCTCCAACGTAGACGTAGACCAAGATGTGGACCTAATTAACTTTGAAAATACAAACGTTGGATTTTCTTTGACATCTATTCTGAGAAAATTAGGTGGTCAAGCAGCCTACGCACCAAATCCTATTAGTGCGCTATGCGCGTCGCTTAACAGGATCAACTCTGAAATGAGTGCACTTTTTGTATTTTACGACCCTTGCAAACCAAGCGGTCAACTTCGCATTGAACCCTGTGGAATCAAATCTGTTTTCAGACTGTTAAACCTAACTTCTAAAATTCCATAATACACGCACGTCAGCTAAGGTCTAACTACATATGTCATATTTTTCGGTTGTTCAAATTTAGGTTGTTGCAGAGAGGTTGCTATTGGTGTATAAGAGTTTAAAATGCTCAATATTTTGGGTGGATATTTTATTTATTTTTAGGGTATTATAATTTAAAAATATATAGGAAAATGTTTGGAAGATGAAAATATAGAGATATAATATATTTTGAGAAAAAAATGGAAATAATTTAAAATGCTCAATATTTTGGGTGGATATTTTATTTATTTTTAGGGTATTATAATTTAAAAATATATAGGAAAATGTTTGGAAGATGAAAATATAGAGATATAATATATTTTGAGAAAAAAAAGGAAATATAAGTGAAAAAGTTTAAACTTTAATATGCTTTTGTTGTATGTAACACTCCGTTGGCTTAAGTTAAAAAAAGCTAGGTCCACGTAAATACTTTATTATTAAATAAATAAAGATAAATTAATCGCTTGGAAAACGAGACACCAAGAGATAAGGTTCTTGCCAAATGAAATCTTATTGGTGAATGGGAATGGATAATTCTTTCATGATAGGACTTCTAGATCCAATTCTAGATAAGTTTAATGGATTTGAAGATATATATCCATTGAGTTACTTGGCTCGAGGAAGATGCTAAGTTTAAGAAAAACATAAAAGAGAGAAGACAAGCTTTTATGGGAAAAGCCTCGGTGGAGAGAAAGGCAGGATTTTCCATGAAAATCATAGGAAAATGGATAAAAATATCCACCTAAAAGAGGACATCCCTAAAGGAAACCATATCACGAAAGAGAGTATTAAATACCCATTGAAGAGATCAACAGAAGGCAGTTGACCCATGGCCATAACTCTCGGCTCAGTGGTGAACTAGAGGTAGTTAGTTCTAGGTTAGGTGGTGGTGCTCAATTTTCCAAGTGACCTTCCTTCAGTTACCTCTGTGTGATTCAATTGCTTGGGATGTATTGTATGTTGCTCCTTACTCTTTATGTATCACATCTTTAAAATTATGTGCTATCTAAGTTTTAAGATTATGAATACTTATGCATGGGACAATTATGTATGATGAATAACTAAGTTTTTACAGTTGGAAATTGTATAGTCTGTGGTTTAGGTTATCTAAGCTATGAATTATGCATCATGGGGTGAATTGCACCCACTGAGGCATGCTTAGTTATTCTTTCACTATGATTCTCATTGCAGAAGATATATGTGAGTGATACTCTTGGTTATGGCAGTAGAACTATGATCATGATATATGGCAATGCTAGCTATAGTGTGTTTATGACAGTGTTTCCATTAATGCTTGTGTTAAGCCATCAAAGGCAATGAAATCCGAATGTATAATCTTATCATGTTCAATGCCCATGAACTATTCTTTTCTCTGAGTTGTAATGTATGCATGAAGGGTTGATTTTGAATGTAATAACTAATCCTATTAACCGAACCTAAAATTCCACATCGTGGATCAAGTTGAGCATCATAGGTAGTTGGTAGTATTGTCCCAAGGGGGTATGTGACAAATGGTATCGGAGCTCTAAGTTCAAATATTGTGGCCTAAGGGCCATTCGACTCTATAGGATGTGGAATGGGTTATAAACTGTGTTTCATAAAAACTGAGGAATTCAGGATTGTAAGTCAATGTAGTCTCTAGTGCATTATAATGTATGTGATAATTTAAACGAATATCGAAGTGTGATAGATAATGGGAAATAATAGGAAGCAAAAGGATATACTTGAGAAATAGAGTTGCAATCTTCCCCTCTCCCAAAAATGAACTACAAAGGAGTGGTATGTTAGTATAATTTTAGTAAGAACCTGGAATAGGTGAAATAAAGTAAATTCATGTAAGCTCAACATAGTTTTGCAGTGGATTAAATTGAGTTCTTAGATCTTCAGTTATGAGATAAAGCAATTTTAAGTAAAGAAATTCCAAAAAGGCTAGAGGGAAATCCACCGTAGCCACTCATATCCCTTGTAAATCGATATTTTCAAGCAAATTGGAAAGGGAAATTTGAATAGGGGATAAAATTCCAATTTCATCACCATTGTGAAAAAGAGAAACCAATTTTAACTCGAGCATAATTTAGTGAATAATGATACAAGCCGAATCTAAATTGTAAAATGAGATATGGTGAAAGGTATAAGAACTATGTGTGTAGAAAAGGCTCATGGAAAACCTAAATTGCGAATCACTTGATCATGATTTGTTCCATGCTTCTCTCACAATGTTGAATCGTACTTTTCTACGAGAGAGTAGTATCGCAATTCTACTCATGGTGTTTCTGGAGATTATTGTGTTGATGCAATTCCATTTATTTATAAATGGTAGGGTGTGGATAAGGGTGTTGAGCTTCTTAAGTCATTACATGGTCATTACAGAGGTTATATTGTCTCAACCAAAGCTTGTAGCAAAGATTTAATGAATATGAATAGAAGCTCATCGGCTTTAAGGATCCTAATATTATGAGGATAATTAATAAGCCCATGAGGACTTTCAAGCTGCGCATATTGTCTATCTGACGTACCTTAATGATTGCAAGTTGCATCTGTGGAAATTGGCTCAAGTGTTGAGGATCCCTGCAAAAGTGTAATGGAAAACGTGAGTCACAAGAAACATGAAGAATTTGATGAGGCATCAAGTTAAGAATGTTCACGGTGTTAAAATTTTAGCATCTTGTGCAATGCTAGGTATCATTTAGCTTGTACTAAAGAAGAGGATAAGATTAGAATGGTGTATGGTTATCCATTCTAGTAGTTGATTTGGGAATTCCAATTCTCTTGGTCACTATATGATGCAATCACTAAATCTAGTCACCTAGTTATGTGGGGCCATGGAATACTCAAAGGTGGTATGTGTGATATTAAGCATGGTCTTTCGCTGAACCAGAGATGGAGACGTGTTGTGAAGAATCACATGCCTTCACTTAACTCGACTGATAGTTAAAAAAAAATCCAAGTTGACTTGAACTAAGGATTTATAAAAATGAAAGGGTGTGAGAA
This sequence comes from Pinus tabuliformis, assembly GCA_031772625.1. Classification (NCBI taxonomy): domain Eukaryota; kingdom Viridiplantae; phylum Streptophyta; class Pinopsida; order Pinales; family Pinaceae; genus Pinus; species Pinus tabuliformis. The sequence goes on from CM062818.1 coordinate 520,146,433, forward strand.
ATCTCTATGGGTCCATAAGAGAGAGAGAGTCAAGGGTTTTGAGTGACAATTTCTGGCTCCCCGCAATGTGAATTTCTCGCTCTCGGGATTGATATTTTATCAATTTCGGGATCACCCACACTTGTGCTATCCAACACCAGCTCTAAGCACCGAGAAGCCATGACACTTATGTGCTGGTGGTACCAATGCTGATGTTCAAATCTGAGAGAGAAATGTTTTTTTAATAGTTGACATCTTGCTCGTTATGCAGTTCATTAGCTTCGCAAAAAAAAAAAGAAACGACGCGCCTCTAAAGCATAATCAGCTATGACAACTTTAGGAACCATTTCTATCAGTGGTAGTTTTAAATCTCAACAAGCACCTTCCCAACTCGATTGAACGAAAAATCACAGTAAGGGACTAATTTCTCTTTTTGACCTATAATATCACTCTGCTTGCTGGCATTATCCATTAATCAGGAGATGTTTCCATAAGGAGCATACCTGCTGGATAATGGTTATCCTTATGAACAGGCTCATAAAAGCATTTGGGGGATGACGGTAATATGTTTTAAAACACAAACCTCCCTTGCCAATTTGAGTGGCGACTTATGTTTTCTTTATTCATTGAGTTGATGTTTCCATCTCCGCTTGATTTATCCGCTAAGGTGGAGGAATCTGACTGCAGATTGAGTTGCCACAAAAAATTTCCAAGGATAATGGTTATCCTAGTTGACACACTCCAAAAGCAGTTAATTGTTATTATTGTTGTCATCCCACAAACACGTTTTGTTTGGGAATGGTTATCCAGTTCCATAAAATAATGCGCAGTTAGTTTCAATGACACTCAATAACAGATAATAAGAAAGGCGTGTGTGCTATTCCAAAGCTTGAGTGTAAGGGAAGGTGACACTTTCGTATCTAACCAATTAAATCGCATGTCTTATGAGTGGAATTTTGGGTAGGCATGCTATTTGGATTGGTTGAAAACAGTTCAACGCCAATACAAACTCATGGGCAGGAATTGTAGGATTGGTGGTGACAAATAGAATTCTGAATTTTTTTAAATATCTACAACACTCTCTTGATAGTGAGGTTGGTCTGAACCTAGTTTCCTAATTCACCACCAGTCATTGTGAATCGATTTAGGTAAGATATCTCTTCCTTTGTTGATGTACAGGTGGCACTGTTCTTGTGCAGACTCAAAATGAATTATTTAAACAGTAAAATGAAACTTGAATCGGCCCATTTAAACTATATCACGTTTTCTAAACAATATCGCATACTTCCCAATTTTTATTGGATCGCAGATCACATAAACAAGGACACCGTCGACCGCACAAAATATATATATCACAATATTTGTTATTGTGTGATTTTTAAATTAAGTTTGGGATTTGCGATGCGAACAAAGAAACACATGTTTCGGCCGAAATCACAAAACACAGATTTTGTGATAAAACACAGTGATTTGCCTAAGTTCTTTTAAGTCTTCGAACTTGAAATAACATACACAATGCTTTTAACACGGTTTAATTCACATTTATGAGGTGAAGACAATAATTTGTAAAAATGGAAGGAGAATATCCAGTTTGTTAAACTCCTGTCTTAAGTGATCCTTAGCAGTTTTCAAATGAATTCATGGACACAGGAACAATTACTTGCACATCCACACTTCATTCGATTAGTCATAAAATAAAAATTACGGAGTTATTTTGCACTTCTCGGCTTGATTACATCAATTCTTTATTGTCTCTTTGTCATCTTTATCTTTCGCTCTATCCTTCTCTCTTGCTCTATCCTCTTATCCTTTTTTATTCAGATTCTCTTATAAAAAATAAACTCAATTTTTCCTTCCTCCATTCTAAATGCACTCACTATATTTAACAAATTAACAATTAAAATCCCTATTCCATAGTTCGATGAATTTTAATCGAACAATCTTATCTTTTTCTCCTAATTTAGAATTGCATTAATTATTACGATAAATGAAGTGAAAGTGATTTCCGAGGGATCCAACCCTCTCTGCTAAAAGATAATTTGACCATAGAGGTCGGTGATATTCATCTCATGTGATGCTCCTACATCAGATTCCCGGAGAAGAAAGGAACTATCCATTAAACTTTCAGGAATTACTCCATACGTCTGTAATTCTGCCACTGTTAACCAACTAGCATCCTCCACTAGTTGTCCCTTCCATTTGAATAGTTACTGAAAATAAATTTGTCCTTTAGTTCTTTTAGCTACTCTCCTATCGAGAATATCTTCCACCTCTCTCTTAATTGTCTTTGGCATTTTCTCTTCCCAATTCAAAGTTTGAACTTAGTCTTCTGCAAGTTCATCCTGTAGCTCCGCCTCTAGCTCCTTGTATGGGTACAAATCTACAACATTGAAGATGGGATATATTCCAACTCCTTCTCGCAACTCAATTTCATATGCATTGGATCAAATTTTTCTTACAATTCTGCATGGCCCTATCTTTTTCATTTTCAATTTGTTATAAGTCCCAATAGGAAACCTTTCTTTTATCAAGTATACCATGACGAGATCGCCTACTTGGAATTCTTTTTCTTTCCTCCTCATATCAGCTCTATGTTTGTATTTTCTACTTCTTTCCTACAATCTTTCTTTGACATCTTCTTCTAGCCTCTGCATCTGCTCTGCAAAATTTTCTACCTTTGCACTCCTTGTCTCCTATTTTCCTAAATGTTTGAGCTCATACACACCTCTCAGATTCATCCCAAAAATAATTTGGAATGGAGTCATCCTAGTACTTTGGTTAGGAGTATCTTTATAAGCAAACATGGATTGAGAAAAGGCTAAATCCCACTGCTTAGGATTTTTATAAACTAAGCTCCTCAATATATTTCCCAAGCTTCTATTTACTACTTCTATAAGTCCATCCATTTGAGGATGGTAGGTTGAATTGAAACTAATGTTGGAACCTAGTTTCTTCCATAGAGTTCTCCAGAAATGCCCAACAAACATTGTATCCATGTTATAAACAATACATATAGGCAGTTCATGTAACCTTACGATTTCTGAAAAAACAGATTAGCAATATGAGTTACATCCCTAGTCTTCTTGCATGCAATGAAATGAGCCATTTTCGAAAATATATCTACAACAACATAGATAGAATCATTTTTCCTTTGAGTTTTTGGCAAACACAAAAGGAAATCCATACTAACTGCATCCCAAGGCCGGTTTGGTATTGGCAATGGCTGGTACAATCCGGTATTTTGGCTTCTGCCTTTAGCATGCTGACAAATCTTGGATTTCCCAACAAATATCTTAACATCAGTTTGCATCTTTGGCCAATAGTAAAAAGCATTTACCTAAGCAAATGTCTTGTCTTGTCCAAAGTTTCAAGGTAACCCTTCGCTATGTTTTTCTTTAATTATGTTTTGCCTCATAGAACACTTTAGAATACACAACTTGTTATTTTTAATCAACAAACCTCCTTGGATAAGATAATCCAACCACTGGCTTCTATTGTGAATTGCTGGATTTTACACAGTTGCATAAATGTCTTTAAATTCTACATTTTCCTTATACATGTCAACCATTTCTTCAAAACATACAACACCAATTTTTAATTCATGAACAATTAAATTCACTTTGCTCAAAGAATTAGTGACTTTGTTCAACTTACTGCTTGTATGCTTAATCACAAATGTAAAACTATGCAAAAACAACACCCACTTGGCATGCTTCTGGCTCAATTTTCACTGGTTATTTATGAACTATAATGCATGATTACCATAATATAATATAAATTCTTTTGGTAACAAATAATGCCTCCATTTTTTTAAAGCCCGCACAATAGCATAAAACTCCTTGTCATAGGATGAGTATTTTTTCTTAGCCTCATTCAATTTCTCACTGAAATATGCTATTGGTCTCTATTCTTGACTTAAAACTACTGCAATTGCAACTCTACTATCATCAGTTTCGACTTGAAATACATTTTCAAAGTTTGGCAATGCTAAAACTAGTTTTTTTGTGATTTTTTTTTTCAATAATTTGAACTTTCAGTTTGTTGCTTCCATCCACTTAAATGGTTGATTATTTTCCTTGATTGTTTCAATGATTGGTGCAGAAATCTGACTAAAATTTTTGATAAATTTCCTGTAGAATCTTGCAAGATAGTGTAAGATTCTTATCCCAAATATCTTATTTGGAGTTGGCCAATTTAAAATTTCTTGGACTTTTTCTGGGTCCATCTTTAAGCCTTCTTTAGAGACTACGAATCCTAAATAAACTAGATCTTTCTTCATAAAACTACATTTCTTCAAATTTATTAGCATCTTCTCTTTCTGCGAAGTTTTTAGAACTAATTTCAGGGGCTCCGAATTCTCTTCTTTACTTTGACTAATACTAGAATATCATCAAGATAAACAATTACAAACTTTCCTGCATACTCCTTCAAGAATTCATTCATTAATCTCATGAATGTGTTGGGTACATTAGTGAGTCCAAAAGGCATCACTAACCATTCATACAAGCCACAGTTCATTTTGAATGCATTCTTCCATTCATCTCCCCTCTCTAATCCTTATTTGATGATAACCACTTTTTAGTTCTATTTTAGTAAAATATTTTGAACCACTCAAGAAATCCATTAAATCAACCATGTGTGGTAAAGGAAAATGATACCTGATGGTGATTTTGTTTATGGATTTGGAATCAGTACACATGCACCATTCCCCGCTTTTTTTTTACACTGAGTACCACTGGTACAACACACGGACTAAGGATCTCTCTTATCAACTCCTTATCCATCGATTCCTACACTTGTCTCCCAACTTCTGCATTTTCCTGAGAAGTTAACCTACATGTTTCTTTATTTGGAAAACTTGCACCAGGCATTAGATCAATATGATGACTAATACTCTTGATTGACGGTAATACATTCGGCGACTCATCAACAATAATGTTAGCAAAGTCATATAATAGATTTTTGATTTCTTCTGGTAAATAATCTAAATTTGTAGAGGTCATAATTACCCTGGGTTTACACACAATAGAAAAATGTAATTCTTCTTCCTTCTTGACTTCTTGCAGCAATTATTTCCCACTCATCATCATAACACTGTTTCCAGGTGCTTCTTTGTCTGCTTCATTCTTCAATGGCAACATTGTTTGTTTATTCCCATCCTTCTCTAGGGTATAAGTATTTCTTTGCCCATCATGAATAACTTTTCAATCAAATTGCTAGGTTCTTCCCAACAATATGTGGCATACATCCATCAACATTACATCACATAATATAACATCTTTGGAGGTACCAATTTATATCTCTACCTTGCATTGTTCTATCAAAATAAGTTGATCTTCTTTTTATAGTAACATCACCTTATATGGAGTGGGATGTACCATTTTTACCAATTACAATTTTTCCACCATCTCTGTGGAGACAAGGTTATCAGTGCTTCCACTTCCAATTACCACTTTCCATGATTTCCCCTTGGACTTGCATATAGTCCTGAATATGTTCTTCCTCTGAACTAGCTCTCCTACTTCTTTTTCTGTTTTAAGCAATACCCTTTTCAATAACAAGGATTCTTCTACTTTGGGTGGTTCTTCTTCTCCCGCAATATGAGGAATTTCTTACTTTGCTTCAGCAATATTCACATTTCTCTAAGTTGGTGACTTATTGTGAGGATAGTCCCACAACGCATGTCCCCATTTACCACATGTAAAGCACCAAATCTCTCTTCCTCAGCCTCTACCTCTAGGTATGAACCTTCCTTAACCACAGTCTCCTCTTTGTGGTGGTCTACTACTAGAACCTCTTGCTTCACTCTCCTAATTCTGAAATGTGGGTTTGAATAATCCTCTTCCTCTCATTGGATTTTTCCCTCTATTTCACTATCTTTGCTTCCTTTGTATCTTCTCCTCTATTTTTAAAGCTGCTTGGTAAGCATCTTCAAATGTTATCATATTTGATAAACTGATCTCATAATGGATATCATACCTCAAGCCTTTTATGTACCTGGCTACTCTCTCAAAATCATCTTCCACATGTCCAGCTCTGGTATTCAGCCTATAAAACTCATCTGTATATTCTTTAATCTCTCAGCCCATTTTTCTTCAAATTATGTAATTGATTAAAAGGATTCAACTAATAATCCTTTGGCATGAACTTACTATTTAATTTACTTACCATTTCATCCCATCGTTTAGTTTTGGGATTTACTTTTCTTTGTCTGGATACCTGTAAGTCCTCCCATCATATGGCTGCATGTCCCTTCAATCTAGTAGCTTCAAATTTCACTTTCTTTTTGTCTTCAACTTCTTCAAAGTCAAAGTACTTATCTAATGAACTAATCCAGTCCATTAATTCTTCCACATTAATATTTTCATGATACAAAGGCACTTATATCTTTGGTCTTCCGCTCGCCTTGATCAACATCTTGAGAACATTTAATGTCGCATTCTCTTCATCTTCTTCTTCTTTTGAAAGTTCCTATGTAGTGCTATCGTTTCCTTCATCAGGAACTCTCCCTTGGGCAACCTCCATCATTTCCATCCTTGCACCAAGGCATTGAACCTCTTCTAGTAGAATCACATTTGTTGTTGGTCTTCCTCTCCCTATGTCAGTTTCTCCTCTAGCTGGCATCTTGTTGAATTAAACTCTATTTCAATCATTGCTCTGATACCAAAATGATGTATTACTGGTGGTGTTCCTGTATAGACTTAAAAGGAATTCTTTAAACAATAAAATGAAACTTAAATAAGACCTTTTAAACTATATCACATTTTCTAAACAATATCACATACTTTGTGATTTTAATTGGATCGTAGATTACACAAATTAGGACTTTGCCGATCTCACATAATATATATCACAATATTTTATATTTTGTGATTTTTGACTTATGTTTGGGATTTGTGATGCGAACAAGGAAACATAGGTTTTGACCCAAATCACAAAACAAAAGTTCTGTGATAAAACAAAGTGATTTTCCTAAGTTTGTTTACGTCTTGGAACTTGAAATAACATATGCAATGATTTTAAACACAGTTTAGTTCACATTTCTGAGGTGAAGACAATAATTTGTAAAAATGGAAGGATAGTACCCAAATTGTTTAACTCCTACCTTAAGTGATCCTTAGTAGGTTTCGAATGAATTCATGCACATAGGAGTGATTACTTGCACATCCACACTTCAATCAATTACTCAGAAAATAAAAATTACAAAGTTCTAGGCTTCATTACATCAATTCTTTGTTGTCTCCCTATCCTTCTGTCTCGCTCTATCATCTTATCCTTTTTTATTCAAATTCTTTGTTTTATAAAAAATAAATGTGATTTTTCCTTCTTCCATACTAAATGCGCTCACTATATTTAACAAATTAACAATTAAATCCCTACTCCATAGTTCGATGCATTTTAATCGAATAGTCTTATATTTTTCTTGTAATTTAGAATTGCATTAACTATTACAATAAATGAAATGAAAGTAATTTTGGGAGATCCAACCCTCTCTACTAAAGGATACTTTGACCATACAGGTTGGTGGAATTCATCTCATGTGATGCTCCTACATCATTTGTGGTGATATATTTCTTTTTTGGTGAAACAAATAGATAGATACGGTAGCACTTATGCACACACGCAAGTTTCGACCCATCTAAATCCCAGTCTAATATTTACCTTGTGTACCAAAGTCTCTGAGTATGGAACCAATTCCAATTTTCTTAGGTGTGAAATTGAAAACAAATTACCACAATATTGTTGGTTAATTCTTTTATACTTGTGACTGAGTTTAATATAACTTGGATTTAATTATGATGGGGATTAGTGCATCACACTTTGTGATCCATATCCTAATATATTTAGAGGCATAACTCCTTTTGGTGGGACAGTAGACTTGTCACCGTTTCTCTCATTCCTTTTATTGGACATTGTTACAAGTGTTGTTTCTGCTATCCTAGTCGAGCTACCAAAGACACATGAAGCAAAGGTGGGTTAGAAAAAATTATAGGAGCCTCTTGAAGAGTTTTATTTTCAAGATAAAGTGAGTCACAATTGAAAGGAGTTCTTTAGATTCCATACAACTAGATCGAGTTGAATTCTCATGATGGGTTTCTCAGTTTAGTTAGTTTTCTAGCAAGTCCGAGGTTTGTTTTGTGACAAACAAAACTAATGGTAGATGCAAATCTCCCATTTTGATCAGGAAAGGTAAATTCTTTCCATATTAGTATATGAATTAGAATATACATTTCTACAAGATGGGCAAACATTAGGAAGCGGTTGGCGAATGTTAGTTTTAGTTGTAGCGCAACTAAATAACTTATGTATGTGTGTGTGCATAATTATGTGAGCTATTTTTTATGGATGAGGACCGTGCTACACATGTTTTATTTTGTTAATACGTGAAAAACATCAAAACATGTATAAAGGCTTCGACATATATGCCACAATTTTCTTAATTTTAATTTCCTTGATGATAAGAATATTGTTCCAGATTATTATGCATAGTTATTTAAAGAAAATATTATAAGATTAAATGACATGTTTCCATTTTGTGTATAAACTAATTACACAGAAGAGTGTGTATAGTTTATATGAGTTATTTTGTTTTATGCATAATACAAAAGAATATGAATACTTTATCTTCAGAGTTGCTAATCCACATTATGATTGAAGGGGATACTCATGATTTGATTACATGCTTGTTCTTACATATATGTATGGCTTGCATGTAGAGCTCATTTTTGTGGTTACAATGAACTACATTAGTATGTCTACATGCATGGATGCATCAAAATTCTCACAAATTTACATGATTAAAAAACATTATTTAAGATTCTAGATATGTATAATCAAGCTTTAGGAATAAGCAAAGTTGTATTTAATCCTTGCACTTATATTAACTTTCTCAAGTCTTTTGATAGCTATAGTAGCATTGTAGGGATGAGAAACCTGGAAAGGATACACTCGAAGAAATAATTCTACAATGTTTAATTGTGGTAGAGTAAAGAGGAATGCAAAGAAATAACAAACAACTAACTTGTTGATTATTTTTAATAAGTAGAAATGGTCAACCATTAATTCGTTACTTTCTTTTGTGCCTACTTATTGAATGTTAAAAATTATGTGAAGATTAAATTTTTATTATAAGTGTGGAAGTTCTCCGAGAACATAAGTTGTTAAGACACAAATACTTTATACCATGAATTAAAATTGGTTTAATATATTTACATAGTTTTAGATGTTCATAGTAGAGCGTGAGGAATGGAAAAATTTGTAATAATTTTGAAGTATGGTTATTGCACTGAAAGTTTGGATGATGGGTTTCTATGGTGTGGTCATCATGTTTTATAAGTATGAATGAATGTATAGGAAATGATGGATAAGGAAAGCTGAATCATATGTTTAACTACATGATAATAGATCCCTCTTTCCATATTGTCATCAAATTACTTTTCTCATATTAAAATTAAATGTGAGTTGTATGATTGTGATGCAAGGACAAAGTTGATGAAAATACAAATTAATGTCGATAAAGATAGTTCATACAAGTACATAAATAAATTGAAGGAGGGTTATACTTATAGATATCTTAGGAAAGATTAAAATAAAAGTATATAGATGGAATCCATATAAGTCATAAGAAAATAAGTTCATGACATTCTATCAAAAGTATCCAAAATTGATGATTAATTAATTTGTTTACAACCTAGAATAGATTAGGAAGCATTTTTGAACATGAAATTCCCATTAAATATCATTATGCTCATGAAAGATAGGTCTCTGTATGTGGTATGTGACTATGTATTTAAAAAAAAAAGTGTCTTTCAATTTAATCTTTTCTGCTAATTGGTGCATCTACATGTAATGATATAGTCCATTTTTGGATGTGGTTTTGCCATGGGTTAAACTATTAATCCACCCTTACTGGAAAAATGATTCAAGGAAACTAAACTGTATCAAGTCATTATTCTAATATTCAATAGAGATATGAATATTTAATAAGTTGGAACCCACAGGTTTCTCTTTTTTATTAAAGAAATATCTAAATAATTGTAACTAATATAGATAAGAAGCATAAATTATATGTTCAATCTAGATTGAACTAGGGTCAGAATTGTGAAGAGTGTGCACATAGGAAATACCACTCAATGTATGCATGAAGAGAGCATGAATTAATAATTTTATGACCTTCATAAGTAGGCCAATGGGACTGGCACTAAAAAGTACAAATATACAATGGAAGTGTAAAAGCAACTCCTAAAGCTTCTCGATTAATAGCAGAAAGACAATGTTAAGGTTAAGACCACATTCCAATAGTTCAATCAAATTCTAATGTGTGAAATTTTGAAACTTAAGGTGTGCAACCTCAAACTCCACGACCTTAATGTACATATCAATCAAAATATAGATGGGGTTCCATTGGTAATATCTCACAAATAGCAGCCTTTCCAATCTACAGAATGATTGAAGACCTTAAAAGTGTACTTATTGTGGGAAGCGATAAGATTAAAATCATATGTGTACTTTATATAAACAAAGTAAACTTGTAGACCAGATATGGTGATGCTTGATGCATTAGAGCATTTCAGAGCAACCCAATGACTAGCAGGAATTGCACACTAGATTCATAACATGTCTTGTCCAAAGTAATAAACAATTTTTTGGTATGATGATCTAAGGATATTAGGTTAGTAGTAAAATAGTATATGCAACAAATAATGTGACATATAAAATTATGTAGGTGATGAAAATAGAGGATAACAAATTATGAAACAACTCATCCTTAAATCAATAGGATGCTTCAATATTGATGGTAAAATGGTACTGGCAATTAAGATTGTGGTATATAAAAATGATTTCGATCGATAAAATGATATATAGCAATATAATCAAATAAATTGAAAAATCTTTTGTACCACTGTCAAATTGAATTGATAACGTTGTCTGGGTTTGAATATGACCACATAATAATTATTTTCCTAAAGACAAGTCTAAAATTTGTTATTAAAATTCAAGTATAATAATGAAGTTCATACTAGACTGACTATCATAGTCAATAAGTTTGTTTTACAATGGGGCAAAGGTCATATTCCGATCTTAACTAAGAGTCTAGTGAGTCATTAAATTCCAAAACTCAAAGTTATTTGTATTATAAATTGTAGTATGCATGATTACCTCTATGGTACTATTTTCCTTAAATTTTCCTGCAACCACAAGACACATGAAAAGGATTAGCTAAATAAAATCACTTGAATACTTTGACATAAAAACTATTTACTTATGCTCTAGTTGCAGAAATTGAATAGGTCCATGAAATTCCTTATTCTCCAATCGACAACCCGAGCACGATTTGATTATACTTTCTTTGAGTTAATTTGAATAATTGAAGAAATTTTTGGCATAATACTATCATGGGTGGAAACATGTGGATGAATTATATATTGTGTAGGTGATGCTATGGACATTTGGTATTGTGTACACATTGTACAGGGGGTACCGTGTACAAATGGTACAAATGGTACCGATAGGGATGCATGTGTTGCATGATGATATATGACATGTATAATTGTATGTGACTGATGCACACTATGTGTAGGTACACAAGGTTGGGGAGAAATCACTAGGTGATTTGCTGGCATTGCAACTGGTCCAAAGTGCATACTGGAAAAAGACAAAGGTGGAATCTAAGGTGTAATTCAGGGATAAGTATCATTGTTTTATTTCCTTTTTATATACATGTGATTTATGGTTCTAATCTATGATTGATGGTTACATATGTTTTATGATTTTCATTGTTATGAGTTAAACTGATGTAATACTTTATACATGTTGATTGGTCAAAAGTCCTAGTTTAACTTGTTGTGACTAACGCAGGGAGACTGTAGGAAGCAAGTGTTCGGAAAGAACAAAAATGGATTGGAAGAGCACACAATCTATTCCTATTATAATACAATGAAAATAAGGAATCATATTTAAATGGTAGGCATCATTAACCTGTATTTACTCAAATAGTAATATTTTTATACGAAGTTATGACATTAATTGTGGTAAACAAAATTGAGTTTTGTTTTTTATGGCATCTAGAGTCTCTCACAAAATTTATTGATCAAATGTTATAGGTAGCAATGGAAGGAGAACTGCGTAGAACTCTTTTGTAACCTATATATCACGAGATATTTCTTAGGTAGCAAGGCCATGGGAACCTGGAAATTTAGAAACAACTACCTGTGAATGCAAAACTAAATTGTAGGATGCAGTAATAGATCGAGGAAGATGTAAATTTAAGTGGTGGAGTATGTAACATCCCTATGTTGTATGTAACACTCTTTTGACCTAAGTTAAGAAAAGATAGGTCTAATGTAAATACTTTATTATTAAATCAATAAAGTTAAATTAACCACCAGGGAAATGAGACACCAAGAGACGAGGTTCTAGCCAAATTAAATCCCATTGGTGAATGGGAATGGATAATTATTTCATGATAAGACTTCTAGATGCAATTATAGACAAGCTTAATGGATTTGGAGATAAATATCCATTAAGTTACATAGCAGGAGGAAGGTGCTTGATTTTCCAAATGACCTTCTTTTAGTTACCTTGGTCTGGTTCAATTGCTTCGGATGCATTGTATGTTTCTCGTTACTCTTTATGTGTGCTATCTCAGTTTTAAGATGATGAATACTTATGCATGACACAATTATGTATGATGAATAATTATGTTTTTATGGTTTGAAATTATATAGCCTATGGTTCAGGTTATCTATGATATGCATTATACACCGTGGGGTGAATTGCATCCGCTGAGTCTTGTTTAGCTATTTATTCACTATGAGACGTATTGCAAAAGATATATATCAGTAATACTTTCGATTATGACAGTAAGAATATGATTATGATATATGGAAATGCTAGATACAGTGTGTTTATCAAAACATTTGCATTAATGCTTGTGTTGAGTCATCAAAGGAAATGAAATCTGAATGCATAATCTTATCATGTTGAATGCCCATGATCGATTCTTTTCTCCAAGTTGTAATGTATGCATGAAGGGTTGATTTGGAATGTAGTAACTAAGCCTATTAATTGAACTTGAAATTCCACATCGTGGATCCAGTGGAGCATAGTAGGTAGTTGATAGTATTGTGCCAAGGGGGTATGTGTAATAAATAAAATATAACATAAATGAAATTTAAGGAACAATGAAGAAATATTTATAAATAAAATGGTTAAGAATTGAATACTATTCAAATTAGCATACATTTTAATAAATGTAAATCATAAATGAATAAGAAATAGGAAGTATAAAAATTTTCAGTTATGTAAAAGAAAGGGAAGAAGAGCTCAAGAGAAAGAGATAAAAAAAAAGGATAAGGGAAATGGTAAAGGAAAAGAAGTTAGAGAAAATAGAGACTCGTAGCAAGGGTACTAAGAAACCCATATGTAAAATAATTATGATTTTTCTTCTAATGTTTGAGGAAGAGATTTTTATTCATTAAGTAGAGAAATGATAGGCTTCCAAAAATTACTTTTTACAGTTGATTTGGAGATATAATTATGGAAAGTGTCAATGATATATTTGAGGCCTCTGAAAGATCTTCCTATTTTCCCAATTTAGGATTTTTCCACAAGAGAATCGAATCTAGTTCACACTAGGATTTATAATGGGGTCACATTTGTCTTTAGAAAGCTTGAAAGATTGTTTCAAAGTTTGATATGGTTTAAAAATGGTTTTGATATTTGTTTTGGATAGACTATTAGAGATCAATTCAATGGTTCCATGAACGTAGGAAAGAGGTAGGAGGGATAGGGGGACTAAGTGCGAAGGCATCTATTGGTGTGGCATAAAATTAAGATGAAATGAGGAGGTTGAGGAAGCGAACATAATTATCAATTTGGATTTCGATGGTAAATTAATTGTTGGGAGAAAATTTCTTAAGATGGTTGAGGAATGAGGCATGGGTGGGTTTTCCATGAGGGAAAACCATGAAGGTATCATCTACGAAATGATACCAACATTTGGGTTTATGAGGAAATCTATATAACGTAGCACCTTCAAAATGTTCCATAAAGATGTTAGCAATAACTAGTGATAAAGAAGATCAGATGGCCATGCCTCTAGTCTTCTTATAGAATACCATTTTAAAAGTTATGAAAGTTTATGAAATGAAGATGCCAATAAGGTTAAGAGGTTTTTGGTTGAAAATATTAGAGACAATGTTAAGAGTTTTGGTTACTAAATTTTGGTGAATAAGGAGAAAACATAAAAGCTTACATTCATGTCATATTCACCATATGAAGATGTTGATTTTTTTAATTATAATTAGTAAAATATTTGATGAAGGAGGGGGACAGGTCCAGACAAAAGTTTGAAGTTTATTCACAAAGAATGGACATGAGTGATTGTTCTTATAGAACCAATTATAAGCCTAAGAGGAGAATAATTATTATGAATTGGGGGAAAGGGGAGTAGGGGGTGAGGAGGGGAGGTCTAGACAAAAGGTTGAAGTTTAAAAATATTCTAGAATGGACATGAATGACTACTCTTATACCACTAATTATAGGCTAATAGGAATATATTACTTATGAATTTTAGGTTATCCATAGATTCATGGGGTTTGGGCGCTACAAGGTATGAGATGCTTTTTGATATTAGGATGTAGGGAATATGATTTAATGCATTTGGTAAGTTACTTATCAATGTATTTGATAGGATTCTTACCATGGGGCTTGTATGAAGAGGTTGATAAAAGGTCTAATAATTTAGATTAATAGTCACCAATATCCATGATAACTATAGCATTTCATGTTTTATTTTTTTACGATAATTATATTAGGGTTTTTGTTGATCAAATTAATAGTCTAAAATCCATCTTTGGAATGATGATTTGAGGGGATTTAGCACACCAAAAGATTCTCCCACTATCTTAATAAAATTCTTGGTCTTTTCATGTATTCAGAGATGATGAGCACTAAGGTATTTTGTAACTTAGTATGTAAAAGTATTACTACAAGTTACTTTATATGATAATAAAAAATAATAATAAATACTTAAATTAATAATACATTATTAAAAAAAAAATTAAACATGAAATTTATTAAATATTTATATTATATCAAAAAATTAAACATGATATTTATTAAATATTTCTAAGAGACTCACGAGCATTCCACGTGGCCCTCCGTGTCGCTCCACTTCACGACGATCATGAGATCATCACATGATCTAAGGTGACAGCTGGGATTTATCAGAACGATTTGACGACTGAGATTAGTAGGTTTTGACGGATTAGGGTACACTACCTTATGGTCCTTTCATTTCGTTCGTTCAACCTCTGCAGTTTCGCCTTGTTCTGCAACTATTTTCTTTCTATTCACTCAAACTCGGCCCGTCTTTTCTCTGTTCTACAATGGAAGGTCATTACTCCTTTAATGTCATTCCTGAGAGATCATAATTCCTTTTTTATTTTCTCTTTTGTTGGTCAATACAATAGTCTGGACTAATGTCAGGATGTCGACCACAAAAATAAGACGGTGATCCAGGATGCTTGAACATACAGTTGCCAAATTTTTGTCTCATTGTTGTAAAGTGGTTTTTGATGTTTTAACCCTTCTAATGTTCTTCCTTTTTGGTTTTTTAGCTAGGTTTTCAAACCCACGTTGGCTTCAGGGTTCAATATCTACAACCATTGACATTTCTTTAACCATCCAACTCAGAATTTAAGTTGATGAGTTCGATCGCTTTCCTCTCCATATAAAATATCCAACACCAAACCCTTTTACGTTACTCTGCTTGAATTTTGTTTGCATGAAGTAA
Organism: Pinus tabuliformis; assembly: GCA_031772625.1. NCBI lineage: Eukaryota > Viridiplantae > Streptophyta > Pinopsida > Pinales > Pinaceae > Pinus > Pinus tabuliformis. The sequence continues at coordinate 520,162,211 of CM062818.1, forward strand.
AATTCCTCTTCACTTTTGCTGATTCTCCGTTTTCTGATAGGTTGAGCATGTCTCGGAGAAAATTGGCAATAACTAGATGAGGTAATCTGCGAAACTTTCACAAAATTATCGGAGTTCCTTTATGTAATCTTCGAATCTTTCACAAAATTATCGGAGTACCTATATGTAATCTTCGAAACTATCCAAAATTATCGGAGTTCCTTGATATATGTTTGGTTTTGTGGTTTCTTTATCCTTAGAATGGAGTGCTTCCATCGTGAGAGAATACCAAGAGGTTCTTCTACTGAGCTAGTATTTTGCTACTAGAGTTAATATGAAATAATGAGTTATCTTTTCTACGACCTATACCAAGAGATGTGTAAATTTGTTTGGCTATCTTTATTTTTTTAAAATAAAAATAAAATAAAAAAAACTGTTTTAAATAGAAAAATAATGTCAGTTATAATTAAACAAAAATAACTATGTTGTAAAGTAATTAGAAGTAAAAAAATATGTGAATGAGATTTTTAAATACTATATTTTTGAAAAATACTTCAAGAAGAGATTTAAATAAACTATATGAAGATCTGGGTTAACTAATTTATGTCGATATCAACTTCTCTCTCACACACACATAAGTTTGTATGGTTAAAAGTTTTATTTCCTCCTATATATACTCTATTTAGCATTTAAAAATACAACTTAAATAATAAAATTAACACATTAAATTTTTCACTCTAAAAAAAATTTACAGAGGAAAAAAATTGATCCCTCTCCTCTCATATTATATCTATACTTAAAGTGGATCTATACTCGTGCTAGGTAGGTAATGATTGTATTTCTTACTAGTTTTTTTAATGTTGTAAATACCGTCAGGACATAAATGTCTAAGTATATACATAAACTGGTTACAATGCTTGTTACACACGTAGGAGATGACCACTATCCCTCCTCCACACACTAAAGGTACTCATTTCTTCCCTCTCTAAATTTCTCCCTAGTTTATCTACATCGTTATGTTTCTTTTTAGATGTTTGACAAGGTGTTTATACATTTCTCTCTAGAGGCATTACTTCGTCTTCATTGTTCCAGAACTATTGGCCCCATCATGCAATTTTCATTCCCGTATGTCACACCTGGCTTTAATTTTTCTAGGATGCTCTTTTCGCTATGAGGTTAGATACGATAAGATTCTTTGGTGGTTGATGGGTGACGTAGGTGCTCATCCCCCTATGTCCCTTTCAGTAGAGACTCATCTATTAACTTTATCGGTAGACTAGGGAATACTGAAATTATAAATAGATTGGGACTTTCACTTATTTGAAATGTTGAATTTGTTCTCATTGTGACATTTTTCCAATTATACTTATACATACCGATTGTCCTTACAGATTGTCTGCCATATAATTATGAAATAGATTTTTGAGTTTCTCTTGATTACAATATTGAATACACATTTTTTTTTGGGGTTTTTGGGTTTGTATCATATTGTATTTCCTAGAATTTTTCTTCTTTAATTATGTTGATAGATAATTTTGATATGTTATAATTTTGGTGAATAAAGTAGATGATACTTGGCTATTTCATCCACATAATACAACTTTGTTATTTATAAAAGATTGTTAATTTTTTTGTTTTTATTTTTATTTTGTAAGCTTTGTTTTTGTTTTAATTGTGTAAGCTTTATATTCATATATTGAATGAAATGTTCCGTTTATACATCATGTGGTAGCTATATATCAATGTACCTATCACATTAAGTGGAAACCAACAACATTATATTTTTTTTAATATTTTAATTTTATATTTTTTGTCACAACAAGTGACTCACATCAAGTGACCCAGGTCAAGTGTGATCTCTAAGTGATATTGACGGCTAATTTTTTCTTAAGTCGTGACTTTTCGGACTACAGGTTTGTCATACCATTCATCTGAGGACCAGCATAACATAGAAAACGAAAAATTTCTTGTAAGCACTCAAAAAAAAAGTTTAAACTATTTTAAATTAAATAATGTTTATTTGAATTACATTCTAAAAATAAACCATTTTTATTTTAATTATTTAATTATGTTGTATTAGAAAATAAACTTATATTTATTTTAATTATTAAAATATATATATTTTATAATCTATCCTTACAATAATAAATTTTCTTATTACTTATATTTTTTATATTTATATTTTTGTTTTGTTACAAAATTACAATGTAACGTAGAAACTAGAAAAAATACTCATTTTATTCAATAAAATAAATTTCTTTATAATGATCCATTCATTCAAATCCAATAAAAATATTGGTATGGTTATTAAACTTGATATGTCAAAGGCCTTTGAAAAATTTAGTTGGCAATTTTTTTCCACATGGTTAGTGCTTTTAGGTTTACTAAAAGTTAGATTCATTACGTACTTGCCTTGATCTCTAAATATTTCTTCTCCATCCTGATTAATGGTTGTCCCATCAAGGGTTATTGGCCGAGGATATCCTATCTCTCCCTATATCTTTCTCCTTATGGTTGAAGGGATGGGAAAATTTGCCAACTCAACCCTATAGCTCATACATCTAAAAGGTATCCCTTTAAGTTCTCATGGCCACTCCTAATGTAAAAAAATAAAAATAAAAATGGATCATACTCTTCTCTTCGGTCTCCTCAATGTCAAAGAGTCTACTAGTCCTAGCTGACAAAACATTTGAAGCCAATATCTTCTTCTGGACCTTTAGGTTGTTCAATTTAGTTGAAAGTTTAATATTAATTAAATATTTCCTTCAATCCATAACTTCTTGTCTCCTGTCATCCATGGAATCACCCAAATCCATATTAAATAATATGAGAGACATTCAATGCAAATTCCTTTCGGGTGGTTCTAAAAGAGAAGGAAAATGGGCTCTAGTTGATTGGGACAAAATCTGTTATTCGAAAAAAGAAGGAATTGTGGATCTTCATGGCCTAAACATTTTTAGCAAAACCTTAAGTGCCAACACCTTGTAGAGATGGATAAAGAATTCAAAGGATTGATGGAGTGAAAGGTGGAAATGAAAATACATTCCCAATGTTGAGGAATCTCAACTCATTGTAATGACAGGAAACGTGAGAACCTCCCACATCTAGAATGCTACTTAGGGTCACAAATATCTTGTTTAGAAGCACAACTTTTGGAAATCATAAATGGGAAGGAAACCATATTTTGGGATGACTTATGACATCAATGGTTCAAAGTAGCCCAAAATGATTAGATTAACTAATCAAAGAATCTCTTATCTCTAGAGGTTAAACCATAGTTTCTCATTACTGAGACTAATCCCCCAATACTTCTCAATGGTACAATTTGAAATCGTGTAAGCAATTGCTCGAGTGTCCCTCTAAAAATGAAATTACTATCATTAGACAAGATTTAGAAAACATAAAAATTACGAAGAGAGTGATGGAATTCATTATTATGGATATCATCCCTCAAGCGACTTAAACCTATTTGAAGCATGTCTTCTTCTTTCCTGCAACTATCACAAGGAAGATCAAAATAAACAGAACAAGATATCGAATCTCAAGCATTGGCCCAAAATTACTCGTTTTACAAGGATTTTAACATGGAAGAAAACTCTACATGGAACAAGCTCTAAGACTGAGGATTTAAGGGATCCTTAATCTGTCTCTTTTGTTTTTCTAACTCATTCATTATCAACTTACTTTTTAGCATATGCAGTTTTTTTATGTCTATGTGGTACCATATTTCTATGATCTCCTGAAGGAATGGCATAATCAAATTCAATATCATATCCACCTTATAATCTTGTCATGATTCCCCTTTAACAATCCTATGGTCAACAAACCATTGAAACTTATCCCTATATTTCTCTTATGGGAGGTTTGGAAGGTGTGAAATAGATTCACATTCAAGAATATGAAAACCTCACTAGACGTCATTTAGAAAGTTATTTTAAATAAATTGAAGGAATCAATTTCTTCTCTTCCTTGGTCATTCAAAGCCTAGGAATCTAATTAACTTGAAAAATACATTCTAGTATCTATGAACCTCTTCCTGTATATTTTAGAATAGGTGCCCTTTGTTCCAAACTTCTTCCCTTCCATCACAACCTCTTGGTTCTTATCTGCACAATAATCATCAAACTTAAATGGATGGGGCCTCGAAAGAAAATATCATCCAAGACAAGAATGGTTAAGTATTTTGTAATTCGTATGGAAAAATACTACACATATAAATAGGCTCCATAGGTGCCAACATCGATAATGTTGTCGAAATATAAGCTCTTGAATAGGGTATTTCAAGTGTTATACACAAACAATATCACAATATTATTATGAAAGGATATTCTATGACCATTATCAATATCTTGTGTAAAATTCAATGAAGGAATGGTCCATCTAAAGTAACTAAAAATTGGAGCTACAATTCGCATGATACTTGAAAACCTTACATGTGTTCAAGTTAAATCACACACTATGTCCTACTCCTCGCACCAGTGTAATCATCAACTACAAGAGGTGGACACCATTATAAAGTACAATATATATTGATAGATTAGTATAGTGGCTCTCTACCATGCTTGACTTGTGATGGAACTAGCAACGAATATATATTCTCATACTCATTTAGTACACGAGATTCCAACTATGGGGACTCACTCCACTCTTCTTTATCTTATCCCAACCATAGCCAAAATTAAGTTTTGTTTCAAGTATCAGCTCCAATCCCTCTATAGGAAACACAATTATTTATTTCGGCCTCTAAATCATTGGCCTAGCAATTTTCATATTTTCTGCCTTGGAATTTCTTTGAAATGAAATGCATGCACAATTCTCAAGATTGATCATGCTGAGAATCATTGGTGCTAAACTCCTATTCACTAGTTTCTCTTCACCTATTTCTATTAGAGCTCTTTGAATTGGCCTCATTGTGGGAATCTTTCCATTCGTGGTAAATTCTTTATTCATGAAGATTTGTTACTTGTCTATCTATTTTTTCTAAGAAAATTTCAAGTGTTTTTTCATGAGGTTATGTTCTCATTTCTCTCTTGGGCTTCATGGTCTAGCTGTATCTGGTACCCTATTCTCTCTTTTTGACCCTCTCTCACCCACTTCCACCTTCGATCACACATTATATGGGATACTCATCTCCTTCCCCTCTTCGCTTTACCTCATCTAGTTAGTTTCTTACTAACCTCTCTCTGGTTGACCCTACCTCACCTTTCCTATCCTACTTCTTCATTGCCCCTCCATGATGCTCCTTGTAGATCCTATCTAATAATATGGTGTGCATAGGACCACATACATATGTATGCCCAATTTCTAGAACATCTCTATTCCTTTTATCTATATGAGTAGGGAACTCTTCCCTATTCATCTTCCCTAATGCACACCCTTCACATGTAGAATATTCATACTTAAGTATTTAAATAACTTCTACCATTCCTCATTTTTGATGTAGCAATAGATCATGATAATTAATGTCGCCATGCCTTTGATGCTAAAGAGTTTTTGTTGTCATTGTTGTGGGTGCAAATTCTTGATGACCTTTGGTTGTCACATTGCACTTAATAAACCACCAATACAAATTCCCATTGCAATGACCTCAAATAGATTCCGCATGTCTTTCACCACAAAATGTGAATTTACAAATTCCACTTTCAAGCCCTGATATGTAATAGTATATATTGTGTTAATTTTAGTTAACAATGGTATGTTCGATACTTAATAAAATTACTTCAATGTTCCTTTAGCAACCCAATAATAATTTCCAATTATTTCCAGTAGAAATCACATTAACCATTAATCACATTGATAGTAAATGTAGATAGAACATATTAACACAAAATGCAGAAGAGAAGACAAGGCACGAGAACACTAGATTTTGGGGATCCAAAGGAAAAACCCCAATGTGGGGAAAACCCTTTGATCAATTCTTCTTATTATTAAATCAAAAGCTGAATAGAGAGAGAGAGAGAGAGTATAAAAGTAAAATTTACTTTCCCAATACTAAGTCAAAGAAACCTTCTAAATTTCTATAATCAACTGTAGTGAAACCATAACCCTAACCAGAAATCCAACACTGGTCAAAACAATATTCAAACACCTCCTTTGAAGCTCGCTTAAAGGAAGTCAAACTAAGCCTCCATCAGTGGTCAAAGTCAACTCAAAAAAATCACAAAAGTTCTGGTCAAACTCGTTCAACATTGTGGTGAAATAAGCTTGCTTTCTACATAGGTCAAACAACCCAGAAAACCTTCATTTCTATGCCATTCAATGTAGCATAAGAAAAATGAAATCTTGCCCCAAAAACCACAAAATAAAATGGTCAAGATCACATAGGTCAACTCTAGTCAAACAATATGAAATTATGAAATTTTGATTCTGCAATTTAGCCCAAAAATCTTCAGCCTTCTTGCCACACGTGAGAGAGAGAGGTTTCCAAATAGTTGTACAAACCAATCTGATGATGAGAGAGATGAATGTGTGAGTGATGGATGCCCAAATGAGGTGTGAGGTCTCTTATATTTATACACTTCGTTATGGGTGAAGAGACACATCCATTGGGCTTCTTGAGCCTATATAATGCTAAAGTCAACCTGATCAATTTCCGAATGAGTGTTGTGTTGTGCTTTTTTTTGGACGCTATATTAGGTGGGTGGACCTACCTATGGTTTTGTGAATGGATTTCACACATGTTTTTGGGTGCGATGGTTTTCGGTCCATGGTATTTTGTAGATCTAGTCAACGGAACTATGGTTATGTTCTAATCCAAGGTTAGTGGATTACAGTGTATGGATTCTTCAACATGTATATATATATGTATTGTAACATCGAGAGGAACATAATGAAAAATCAATTTGGTAGTCTCGGTTTTGGGATACAGGGAAAAATATTTGTCTATATTTGTTTTGTGTGATATGCTCTTGCCATTGTTTATTTTCTATTTTTCTAGAATTCATATGTAGGTAAGTTCTGTACGGGGTTAAATCCTACAGTGAGAGGGAATAAATTCAAAATCACACTTTTCCTTGTCTGAATGAGATCATATTTATATCAATCATGGATCTCGAGAAGAGGAATCCAATGCAATCATCATCTCCATAAAATGAGTTGTCCCAAGGTCGAATCTGGCCCTAGTTTCCAATTTTTAACAGACTAATATTAAATTCTTCTTAATAATAGGCACATGGATCATGTTGTGAATTAGTTTAACATGAACATGAGGTAACATCACTAATATCTCACCATATTATTTATTTTGTGTAGATGATCATCTCCAAGATATATGTTTGTACCATTGTTAGTTTCCTGAAAGTTCTCAAACCAATGCCTATTATAGGACATATAAGTGGAGGCCCCAAAATAAACAAACCAAGTATTTTGATCATCTATTTTAGTAGATAGTGAAACATCTATAACACATAGTCTAATGATTTTTATGTCATCATTCATTATTTCTCCTTTATTAACAAAATTACCAATGTGCCTCTTATTTCTATGTCTGTACTAATGGTATGTCCTTTTCATGCAATCTCTAGAGTAGTGTCCAAACTTGCCACAGTAATGAAATTTAATATCAACATTTGGAAATGTCATACTTGGTTGTGGTTTTGCAAATGGTGGCTTACCAGATCATAGCTTTTCCATGTGGTGAATTTTCTCCTTTATACCTTCCTAAGGTTTCCTCTTGAATGGTGGTTTCCCTTTTTCCCTCAACACCAAATCAAAACTTTGAGATTTAAGGTTCCTTCACCTTTCTTCTTATTGCATAAATATACCTGCCAACTCTTAAAATGTGGGAGGCTTCTCCCCTTTCGTAAGAGCTATGATGAACATTTGATACTCATCTATCAATCCATTTAAGGTTATAGTGACTAGGTCAATGGTAAATACTTCTTCACCTATATCTTGAAGATTATATTTAAAGTCCTTGATTCATGAAATAAAATTACTAATGCTTTTATTTTCTTCCATTTTATAGAGAAAATTTTACTCTTTAGAGACAAGAGTCAATTTTTATCATTCAATTCATAAAAATCCTGGTGTGTTGTGCATGTCTCATTCATTGTCTTTTAATCCTTGATATGTAGTATAATGTTGTCTTTTACAGACATTTTCAATAGAAATGTCAGTGTAGTCTCTCTCTTCTCCCATTCTTAAATTGATTTAGTTGTAGGTCCTGCAGCCTCCTCTAGATTCACTTCATCACCACTTGTTATCAACCAGACATTGTATCCTTCAATAATTTTCTACATTTTACACTTCCAATTCACGTAATTAGTGCCATCCAAATTGTTTTCTTTATTTATATATTATTATGATAAATAATTAGTATTATCTGACGTTCAAATCAATCAGCTATTTTTAAGGCCACACACAACAATGAACTATTTAAAAAGAAGCATAAATAATTTAAGAAAATTTCAAATAATGTTAAACCAAGTTTATGAAATTTTGTAGCAGTTGTTTCTGTAGCAGGTCCTCGCTTACTTCCAATCTTCATTCATCATGAATTGCAACCTTATATATCCCTTTTTTTTTCAATTTTTATTATTTTTATGTAAAGTTAGCATGGAGTGACATAGAGTCGCCTAACATGTGAACGTCAATATAAGGACCTAGATATATATAAGAATCAACTAACACTTTTTTCCTATACCTTATGAATCCCACAATTTAATTTGGATTTAAATAAATGACACTACAATGGAATTTATTCACAAATCTGCATGAAGGAGTCTAATGCGAGTTCACAAACTAATCACACATTTCTTTCCAACTCTTGCCTTTATATTCCCAATCTCTTCTTCTCACTCACACATTCTTGTTGGATGTATATAGAGAAAGAAATCAATATATAAACCTAATACCAAGTTTTGTGTGTAGACGATCTTCTTCTTTATTATATTCATAGGGATTTCAAAAATGCATGAGACTTTAAACCATAGATTTGGATTCTAGTACCATAAATCGCGTCAATTAAAAATGGCACTATTGCATGACCATCAACATATTATAAAATTTTCTTTTACATGATCTAAAAAAAAATATTATTTTTTTGTACTCACCAACTTAGGAAACATACAACATTCCCCATTATATAGCATGTATCTCTACTCTTCACATGACACACAACACACTTCTCATAGAATTTCCCCACATTCAGAGAATCAGTGCATATGACACATGTTTTGATCCAACTAGCTACACAAACCTTGTTTTAACCCAACTAACTACATGTGAGCTCACTTCACATGACCTTCATAAACTCACTTCTACATGCACATTCAACACACTTATTCACAACAACAACAACTTGACTTTTTCTAGTGCACTATGAACATACTCATCCAACCATCAAATGTTGAATAAATGGTTAGAATGTACAATCACATTAGCTGGAATAGTCGATCGAAAAGTTAAACAACATCCCTTATTGCCTTGTATTCATCATGCCTCCTAGATCAATATATTTGCCATGATGAATATCAATCATCATCGACTCACCGACATCTACACAGTAATCATGCCTTGAAATGACCTTAAAGTGATTCAAATTCCCATTGCAATGACCTTGAAGTGATCCTAAATGCCTTTCACCACATAATGTGAATTTATAAATTCTACTTTTAAATCCTTATCTATTATAGTATAGACTAAGATTAAATGCTTCTTAATAATAGGCACATGTATCACATTTTAAATTAGTTTAACATGACCATTAGGTAATGTCACTGATATGTCACCATACCCTTTATTTTGTGTGCATGATAATCTCCATTATCTATATTCATACCACTTTTAGTTTCATGAGAGTTCTCAAACTAGTGCCTATTATAGGACATATCGATGGAGGATCCAAAATCAGCAAACTAAGTATTTGGATCATTTATTTCAGTTAATAGTGCAAGATATGTAACAAATAGTCTAAATTTTTTTATGCCATCATTCATTATTTATCCTCTATCAACAAAATTACCAATGTGCCTCTTATTTCTATGTTTGGAGTCATGGTATTTCCTTTTAGTTAAATCTCTATAGTAGTGCCCAAACTTTCCATAGTAATGTAATTTAATATCAACCTTTGGAAATTTCATACCTGGTTGTGGTTTTGCAAATGGTGGCTTACCAAATGATGGATTTCCATGTGGTGACTTTCCCCTTTATTACCTTCCTAAGGCTTCCTCTTAAATGGTGGTTTCCCTGTTTCCCTTAGCACCAAATTAGAACATTGATATTTCATGTTTCTTTTCCTTTCTTCCTCTTGCATAAGTATTCCTACCAACTCATCAAATCTGGTACCCTTTTCCCTTAATATATGACCTAAGATGAACATTTGACACTCATCTAGATTCCATTTAAGGTTATAGTGATTAGTTCATTGATACATATTTCTTCACCTATATCTCCAAGAGTATCTTCAAATTCCATAATTCTTGAAATAAAACTACTGGTGCTTTGATTTTATTCCATTTTAATAGGCAAAATATTACTCTTTATAGATAGGAGTCAAATTTTATTCTTCAATTCATACAAATCCTTGAGCATTGTCTAGGTATCATTTGACATCTTGTAATCATTGATATGCAGTATAATATTTTCTTTTATAGACATTCTTAGAAGAACTTTCACCATAGTTTCTCTCTTCTCCCAATCTTGAATTGATTTAGTTTTAGGCCCTACATCATTCTCTGGCTTCACTTCATCACGACTTTCTATTGAATAGATATTGTATCATTCCATCAATATTTTCATTTTAAACTTCCAATTCACATAATTAGTGCCATCCAACTTGGTTTCTTTGTTTATGTATGATTATTAAAAAAAAATAGCCATATCCAACTTTCAAATTAATCAAATGTTTTTGAGGCCACACACAACAATGGACTATTTAAAAAAATCATAAATAACTTAAGAAAAGTTAAAATAACGTCATACTAGGTTCATGCAATTTTGTAGCTATTGATTTTGTACCTACTCCTTGATTAGTTCCACATCTTCATCCATCAAGGCTATAAAATTCTATGATTTGTCTAGTCTGGTAACTCTATAATATACATACCCCAAAATTCACATGGTTTGCAACCTTATATATAACTATGTTTTCAATTTTTATTAGTTTTAGATAGAGTTAATAGGAGTGAAAGAGAGTGGCCTAACGTGTTAACATCAGTAGGATGGCCTAAATATATATACAAGCATCAACTAACTCTTTAACGGATATTTAAATAAGAAACACTACAACCAAATCTATCCACAGATTCGCGTGAAGGAGACTGACATGAGTTCACCAGCGAATCACACATTTTTTTTGCAATTGTTTTCTTTATATTCCAAATCTCTTCTTCTCATTCACATATTCTTGTTGGATGTATATACAAAAATAAATAAATATATATAGCTAAATACCACTTTTTTTTATGTGTGTATAATGTTCTTCTTTATTAGATTGACAGAGATTTCAAGAACCCACGAGGATTTAAACCCTCACTTTGGATTCTGGCAACATATCTCCAAGAAATAAAAATCTCATTGTCACATGACCATCAACACATTGTAAAGTTTCATTTTCCATGATATTAAAAAAACATTGATCACTCGTCCACACACAATATCTTACGGATGATAGAATATCCTCGTTATATAGTGGGCATCTCCACTCTTCACATAACACACAACACACTTCTCAAAAAAACTCGCCACATTCAAATAATCAATGTATACGACAATCATTTAGATCTAACTAGATATATAACCCTTGTTTTGACCCAACCAATCACACGTGAGCTCACTTCACATGACTCGCATCAACTTACTCAACCCTTTTTTTCATCTACATATACATTCAATGCACTTGTTCACAACAATAACAACTCAAATTTTTCCAACGCACCATGCACAGGGTCGATCCAACTCTGAATGTTGAATAAATGGTTAGAATGTACAATCACATTTTCTAGAATAGTCGATGGATGAGTTAAAGTACATTCCTTCTAGGCTTATATTCATCCTGGCACCTGGATCAAAATATCTACCATGATCAATATCAATCATCTTCAACTCACCGACATGTACATAGCAATCATGCCTCGCATTATGTTCCACATAGCTCTGAGAGGTGGGTCACACACTAGATTCACAATAGCCAAACTAAGCTCCAGCCTTGCGACTGTCGATGTGGCTGTGATACCAAATCAAGACCAAATATGAGAAATTTTGCAACTCACTTGTGAGACAATCGCTCACTCAAGAGGGTACACCACTCAACACTCACTTGCATTCACCAGGACAAAAAACTCTTACATGTATTAGATTACATTATTATTGAACAGATTCATAGAATAAGAGATTTTCTAACTGAGCAATGATTAATTAGGTAAATATTTTTAACAATGCATAATTGCTTCTAATTATAGGATAATATTATATGTTTATGCATTATTCCAATAGTCACAAGTTGTGAACGATGCCAAAGGTAACAAAGGTTGTTGGAAACTTGGTGCTACTTCATTTTATGGCAGCATAGATGTATCAGTGAATGGAGAAAAAAATCAATGGAAAAAGTCTCATTGATTTGATGATTGAGGTGTGTAAATAATGAATGCTCTACAAAGGTGTGTAAGGATTTCTATGTTATTTTGGATTTGGGTACGTCAACTAGGAGGCAAGCTATTTCTATATGTATTTCATGGATTGACATGGGGATGGGACGGGAGGTGAGGTAATGCGGAGGAAAATATACTATTGCATAATCTATGGGTCGAGTCGACAATGTGTTTGACAAGATGAATGAGTCAATGCTTGTGGAAACCTTTGCTCAGTTTAGAGAGATAAATAATATAACATTGTACCTGCAATGGAAATAATATGTTCATGTATTTCAAGTCGCCAAGGAGTGTTTTATTAAACAATTTTTTGATGCCTAGTGCCTTCTTCCATCTCTAGATTGCATGACAAATGGCTGCCATAGATGTAATTAGAGCATGGTATATGTGGATACTAATGAATATAGAGAGGAAATCAAGTTTACAAGGAGTGTTTTTGGTGCATCAAACTACTAAGAGTAGAGCGTGTGTTTGTAGCAAAATCTTGTTTCATTACAACAGTTTTGTGTCTCTGTTATCTTGGATACATCTAGTAACACATATTAGAACCCACATGAAGGATACCTATCAAAGAAGGAAAACTGGTGCCTTCGTATGTAGTTATAGCTACATGTCAAAATCAAGTGGAGCCATCCTTCAAAGAGAGCCATTGCGCAACACGCTTGTAGGAGAATCCATGTGTAGGAAAAAAATTGTCTACTATGATGTGTTGAGTCTATCATTTATCAATCCATAATAGTATATGACTAAGTTCTCTTGTGAAGCCATAAAAAAATTGCTAGATTAAGCTGTGATCATCTCAGTAATTTGATTTACAAGCTTATGGAAATGACCTAAATTCAAGAGTCTGAACGATTTCCAAAGAAAAATAATGGTCATATTTATGGATAATTACATGCTCATAGTAAAGGAAAGAATTATAAACAAATTTCAAAGATAATTTTTTATTGTGTGGATAAAGGTACACATGTTGAATATTTTTCACATCCAATGTATGAAGTCAAAGTTGGAGAGTATGACACATTGAAAAAAAATTCTTAAGTTGACATCAAGATTTTTTAAATGTTTATGTGGGGTTTTATCTTGTCAATAGGAAGTTGAGTCATATTACATGTCTAATATTGAAAAATCATTCGAGTGACTGATTGGTGTTACCAAAATCTCAATTCTAAATTTATATTGAAGTTTTGAAATTTCTTGAAAATAAACAATATTTCATGTCATTAAAATACATTATCATAAATTTGGTTTTCATTGTAGTGACATTTAGTATGCCTAACTATTGTCACATGTTTGAGTCTGTGTTGGAACTGGTCATTCCAACAATACATAAGTCTTATTATAAGAATGGTTGAGTAATAGATATCATGAAGATATGAAGAACTATGTAAAATAAAAAACCCTCATCATGTGAAACGAAGATACAAATTAAGAAACCAAATATGTCCACGATTGTAAATGAAGAAGATGTTTTCTTGTCATGTATGTCATGTATCTTTTATTTATTTTTGTAGTACTGCATGGGAGTGCCATATAAGAGTCGCATAGTAATAAGTGTTGTAGCTAGAATTGAGTTCTATCTATATGTTTTTGTTCCATGGGATATATGTTGAATGTTGCACTATAAGTCCGTTTTTGCATGTGCATAGAGAATGTAATGTTGAGATGGACACATCCAATATCCAAACTACTTTCCTAGATAAATGGTGAGTACAATGGATGAAACCCATATATCTTGGTAGATGGAAATAGGTCCATAGGATGGTTAGTTAATCAATTATCATGGTCATATTGATGTTGAGATCTAGAGTACAATGAATTCCCAGTTAATTAGAGTTATTATAGGTATGGTTTGTTTCAAATTGATACAACACATAGTTTTATAGTTGAAAGGAGGAGCATGGGAACATTTTGAGGTGGAATTGAGTTGCATTTTTCTCACTTGGGAAAACAAGTGTTGATTATAAGCCTACTAATTTTGTGGAGTGGAATGATGATTTTGAGGTAAGGACGACATAGAGGTCTTGGGATATGATGAAGAGCACATTCAAGTTTGGTCCAAGGAATTAGGTGAAAATTCTTATGGAATGGTTATGACAATGATGAACATCGGATAGTAATGGACACATGAATGTAAAATATTTAGTGGTGTAATAAAATAGATTCATGACCAAAGTGTAACGTGATACACACATTGCAAGCATAAGAAAGGTTATATCTCATGTGATACTTGTTTTATTAGTATTCAAATGCTTATTCTACCTAGTATCTCCATGAAATGGAGTGTGTATGTATCTGGATATATGTAGCATGTAAAGGTCATATCACTGTAAAACCTCAACAAGGATGCATGTCCTTTTGGTCATGTGTCCTTGATGACTTGGTTGTTTGCTTAGTTTAGTTCAATAACCTCTATTTGGGAGATATTTAACACTTGAAGGAGCATGACATGTGTTGACTAGATGCTCCATGAGTGGTCCACATTATTATTATAGGCTGAAAATGTGACATTCTACATTTAGGGGGATTTCATCGATAGCTTGAATGAACCATCTACACAAAGGACACCTTAGTAGATCAATAGTTGCAACAATTAGGTACCCATGCACTTTGGTGGATGGTTCTTCATTTATACGGATATTGATAGTTTGCCGATGAGCAAATGAACAAGGTATGAAGCGAAAGTACTACGTTGGACTATGTTGATTTTTATGTAGCATAAGGAAGTACTCTCACATGCTAAGTTGCCTCCCAAGTTAGCCAAGAAAAAATATGAAAAATAAAATTAAAATCTTACTTTTTGGATTTCATGTAGGCTCTAGGTTTGCAGGTCATCCCCACCATTATTGGGTGTGACCCTTTGTCAAACCCACTTGAGAAATATAAATAAACAATGACATAATCGTTTCGATCAATCCAATAAAAACATCATCTACAAAAGATATTTGCGTGTGTGAATAGAAAGGAAGAAAGAATTTAAATTTTGATTTAGTTTGACCAAAATATGACTATTGAATGAGGCTAACCGTGTGCATTTTTTACCATAGACCTCGATTGTAGATTGACCAAAGGCTGAATTTTGACAGTTGACGAATGTTGATTTTTCTAGTTTTAGGTGATATTTGACCAGGTTTCACTAATATCTGGTGTATGGTTTTTGGCATAGATTTCTTATATAAATTTAATATAATTGTGAACCCTTCTAAAGAGAAATTCTGTAAAAAGAAAAAAATTGGGTTTCTCCCAAGTTTGAGTTTCCCTATGAAAGGCCAGTTTTAAAAAGAAGTTATTCTAAGGCCAGATAGACCTGAGGAGAAAATATGTGTTTCTTCTCTTTTAGGAACTATCAGAGCTAACAATGATATATGGTTAGTAGACAATGGTGTCTCTAGGCACATGATATGTTTTTGAGAAGCTATAAGTTCAAATAAAGAGACTTAGCATTAAAGGTAGATCTTGGATACAATACCAAGTATGAAGAAGAATGTGTTCTCTATCTCATCACTTGAACATAGAGGATATAAAGTTGCATTTTTGGATCCATACAAGTTATTATATGGAATAATAATTCAAGCATAGAATCAATAAAAGTATTTGGTGTTCGAGAAGGACTATATAGACTGATAGGATGACCAATACAAGCATTGATCCATAATAGTATCAATCTATGTGAGCTATGGCATTATATATTTTCTCACTTACATTACAAAGCTTTACCAACATTAAGAAAAACGGTTACCTATCTTCCAAAACTTCATATTGAGCATGGTGACATTTGTAAGGGTTGTGCACTTGGTAAAAATACCAATAGATATTTTCTGAGTAGTGATAATAGATCCAAGGGGATACTCAATCTAGTACATTAATATATATGTGGACCAATGACCAAAACATCCTTAGGTGTCCACTTGTACTATGTAACATTCATTAATGATTTCTCCCAAAATACTTGGATCTACTTTATGGAAACTAAGGATGGAGTCTTCAACAAGTTCCAAGAATTCTAACCATAAGCCTAGAGAACCTAACAGGAAGGAGAATCAATGTCCTAAGATTAGATAATGGATAGGAGTACTCATCAAAAGACTCCAGTGAATTTTGCAATGAATCAGGGATTAGGAGGGAATTGATCATTCCTTAAAATCCTTAACAAAGTGGAGTAGTGGGAAGAAAGAATAGAACAAGTGTATAAGAATTGAAGATGATGATTCAGGATATAGACATTTTGATGTTATAATGGGAAAAATATGCCAACAAAATCATTTATGTTCAAAACCAAAGCCCTGACTAAATATTAGAAGACAATACACCCGAGGAAGCATTCACCAGAATAAAACATCATGTAGGATTAAAACGTCATGTAGAATAAAACGTCATGTATTTGGGCCTCCGCTTATGAGATTTAGGATTTGTAATGTGTGTGGTGAAGCGTTCATAATTTTAAAAATAAGTAGGAAGAAAGAGAATAAACAAAATGAACTTTAGCATCTATATTAAGAGTATATTGTCATAAATTTCTTGGTGTATAGTTCTTACTAGTATATGGCCCTATATTATAGATTATATATAATTTATTTATTGCCATAGTCCACCAAGTGCATATAAGTAACCAATTTTCAATCCTAATTCACTCCAATAATATGTTGCTAGTAGCAAAGGATATTCACTTGGT
This sequence comes from Pinus tabuliformis, assembly GCA_031772625.1. Classification (NCBI taxonomy): domain Eukaryota; kingdom Viridiplantae; phylum Streptophyta; class Pinopsida; order Pinales; family Pinaceae; genus Pinus; species Pinus tabuliformis. The sequence continues at coordinate 520,179,452 of CM062818.1, forward strand.
GAACCTCTGACATAGCACATGCTTTCATGGAATATTAAACAATATCCCTAATTTCACTAAGTATTGATAAATATCTCCAAGAATTCTTTTCTTGAAATTCCCTCCCAATATATCCTTTCGACTAAACAACCCCTTATTTTTAATAGATGACTTTTTTATTCCTCTCAATCCCTATAAACCCTATAGTATTTTCTTTTAATTCTTTAACCTCACCTTTCAAGGTGAATATTTCTTCAACCATTGGTTGTTTCTAATTTTTCTTTTCTTGGAATCTAGCTACCATTTCTTCAAGTTGAGTTTAGAACCCTAATATTTTATTATCTAGCTTCTCTGTTGGAAATTTAAAATTATTATGAAGCATTTTCTCTAAATCTATTATATATTCTACTCCTCTTTCATCGCTCCATGTTTGTCACAAATTTATATGGTCATAGAGACTTTCGAAGGTGACTTTGGTGGGCCTTCGTTTACTAGATTGAGGATTTGTAATGTGTGTGGTGAAGAGTTTATAATTTTAAAAATAAGTAGAAAGAAAGAAAATAAATAAAATGAAATTTTGCATCTATATTGAGAGTATATTGTCATAAATTTCTCGGTGTATAGTTCTTACTAGTATATGGCCCTATATTATAGAGTACATATAATTTATTTATTGCCATAGACCACCAAGTGCATATGTGTAACCAATTTCAATGCTAATTCACTCCAATAATATGTTGCTAGTAGCAAAGGATATTCACTTAGTGAACTTGCTACATAGCACATGCATTCATGGAATATTAAACAATATCCCTAATTTCACTAAGTATTTATAAATATCTCCAAGAATCCTTTTCTTGAACCACCCTCCCAATATATCCTTCTGGCTAAACAACCCCTTATTTTTACCATATGCCTTTTTCATTCCTCTAAATCCCTATAAACCCTATGGTATTTTCCACCTTGCCCTAGTACCTACAATATATTAACTTTATTTTCTAAAATTTTGAAACCCCCTTTATGAAAGAACTTGGTAACATATTGGTCAACAAGGTGAAACTCTAATGGATGGTAGAAAACTAGCCCAACGAAGAGCTTCATGTGTAGCAATGTGTGAGAATACCCATCAATATTTTTATCCAAATTCAATATGGAAAACCCTTACTCGCAAAAATAACCTACATTAAGTACACTGCATCACAACCCAAATATCCATTGCTTGATTTGGAAAAGGTTAATGGAACATTTTCTCCTATATGATTCATTTAGTTGGGTTAAATCACCATAATCAATATTACAATTTTAAAACTTCATACCACTACTATGCCTTAGATATTTTATATTAGCTGACTAATACCATGGAATTTAAACCTAGAATTGAGGAGGATAATGAAATCACCTTTAGCTTAGAGCACATAATTGACTAAATGACTTTACTCAAATAACTTTAATGCTCAAACCACTACATCACCAGAGACTATAAACATTAAGTTATTGCATTATTAACTAAAATCACCATAGAATTTAAATTAAAATCACTGCAAGCTTTTCCATAGAATCATCAGAAATATTAAATCAAAATTACTACTTATGTAGATTTGAATTTAGGAATATTTTGTAAAAAAGTATATATTAGAGATGAATGAGAGATAATATAATCATTATTTTCTTTTAAATCATTTCAATGTTTTTTAATTAATAGGGATATTATAAGCACAACTCATAACATCCCTATCATCAAGGATCACACTTGGTTGTTCCTATTAGAATACTATATTTTCATATAATAAATTACATGTTATATTAAAAAAATTAATTATGAATAGAAAGTTAAGTTGTATTACGTAATTGTACCAACCACTTAAGTTATTTCTAATGGGATGGAATTTTGAAAAACATTGGGTGGATTTTAATTCACTTATGTCGACAAAAACCTTAATATTAATATTTAAATCTAGATACAACCAAACACTTGACCACTACCTCAAAATAACACATCACTCCATATTGAACACTCAAGAAAGTGCAATGGGACATAATGGAGGTTGTTCATCCATTCCCATGCCATCAATCATAATGGCAGCACTGATAGAGTTAACATTCATGATATGAGGTTTATGTTTGCATTCATTGATAAAAAAAATGTTTCTCTTCACATTCATTGATAGTAGAGGAGAAGTAGCTATGTATTGGTATCCGTGAATAGAGCATATTTTGAAGGTATCAGAGATTTAGAAGAAACAAAAGATAAAAGATAGAATTAATGATGACTGAGGTAGATTATTCTAAGCCTGTGAATCTTGCCTGCATTTATTTTTCCAATCCCAACCTTACAGCGATTGCAGCGCAAGTTTGCAAGGTATTTTTAAGTCTCAGTTTTAATTTTCAACTTTCATTTCCCTGGCCTTTCCTTAATTTCATTGATTTCAGTGGAATTAATTGAAATTATTATGTATGGAACGCATGATTGATCTTAATATAGTCATGTGTACTCTGGATTTTTTATATCTTCCATCATGTCATTGATGAATATTTTTTAGACTAAGTCTTTGAGAAAAGTCGACGGATTTTCTTCCCTTTTTGAGGAGGAAATGATGAAATTGTTGTTGAATGAGAACCATCAAGCTTACACTCCATATCAAGAATAATCTCTTAATGTTTCCATTCAACCCGAAGGTTTGATGTGGATTTATGTTTCGTTATATTTACTTATGCTTGTTATTATATCTTGCTCCGCTCAACATTGAAAATCAATCCATTCAAGTATTTCACTTCATATTTTTTCCATATATTTATATTTCCAAGGGAATTATGAAGCTTTTGAAGCTTCGATAAAGGAAAGCGATTTCATAGTCTCAATCAATGGCCTTCAACGTGTATGGAGTTCAGCATTTGAAATGATATTTTTCATACTTGTCCAGTGCTCAAAAATAGATTAAAGAAACATTATTGGCATTTTTACATCATAACCACATATTGCATTTTATGTGGTATCTCCATTTTCCTTAAATTGTAAAATTTTACTCTTTCTTATCGACCCACCATTAACACATGATTGTTCAATTATGAGATAACCCCATTAGATTATGATAACTACTCTCATTGATTCAATCTTTCTTTTTCATCTTGTAAATAACTGCTACCATCTACTACATCTTCAAGGATGTTGAATAGATTCAAGTACTAATCATCCTACCGCTATGAAAACATCTTCCATCCTACATCTATAAGGATATATTCATGACATTACTTTGATGTTCCACATAGATATCTTGTGTTATGAAACCAACTCAAGAAAAGATAGAAAAGATAGATCAACGCCTTAGAATTCATCCTCTTCGAGGGGGAAACCTCCTTTACATTACATAAATGAACAATTCTTGGATGATTCAAATGACAAAACCTCCTTTCTATATATAGGAGTCTAAGGAGTCACAATACAATCCAACCGACCTAACAATAGTAATATAAAGCCACAAAAATAACAATAGAGGGATTCTATGGGGCACAGTAATAACAATATGGGGGCAATAGGGGCACAACAATATTAATAAGGGGTATAGCTACAATAGTAATGGGGTAATCACTAGTATTATAGGGACCCAACATGTCCCTCTCCTTCAAAAAAGTGTTGTCCTCAACGCTTGAGTAGTTCTGGATACTTCTGCATAAAACTCTCATCCTCCCATGTGGAATCTTCAGCGGATAAGTTCTTGAAAATTAAAAGCTATTGTACCCAAGGATTGTAGCCATTGGACTCCTAGTACAACATCAACACCTCCCATTGGAATGGAAAGCATTGGGCTAGTCAATACATATTCTCCCATGGATAGCTTGATATTATGGCACTTTCCAGAGCAATTTATTGTTCCTCCATTTGCAATCATCACTTGACACTCTGGTGCTAGATATAGGAAGCAATTCAATTCTTTTGCTACCTTACAATGAATAAAATTGTGGGTGCTTCCTGAATCAATCATCACTATTACCTTTTTCTTCTTGATTTGTCCTTGTATTTTGATGGTTTGAGGAGTGGTAATTCCTGCTAATGCATTACAAGATATGGTCGAATTTATTTGTTCTTCATCTAGGCTTTGTTCCTGGAGTATATCCTCTTCTTTTGACCTTTCTTGCTCCTTTTCTTCTTCCTCTTCACATATGTAGAATAATTTATTCTCATCACTCTTGTGACCTTTAGTTTACTTGCTATCACAACTGTAACAAAGCCCTTTTGCTCTTTTCTCTTCCAATTGTTGTGGTGTCAACCTTATAGGTTGTGGAAGACTAGGGGCAACAACACTTCTGTCTTTATAGTTGTGAGTGGTATGCTTCCTGGTTGCCATAATTTTGCTTTCCATTTTTCTTGCTAACCTGAATGCCTTCTCTAATGAATCAGGTTCCCAAAGGTGAACATCATGTTGGATATTATCCTTTAAAGACCCTATGAACACATCAACCCTATGCTCCTCTGGAATATCTTTTACCCTTATGTTCAATTTTTGGAACTCCTCAATGTGCTCCATTATTGAACCCTTTTGTTTGAGAATTATCAGTTGGCTAAAATAAGTGTTGCTTTTTGTATCCTCATAATGTGCTATCAATTCTTCCGTAAAAATTGCCCAAGTGATAAATTGTTTACGAGAGCAAAGCCATTGATACCATACAAACTGATTTGGTTCCAAATATAAAGTTGCCATACGTACCTTTTGTGTGTTTTGCACATTATTGAGATCAAAGAATTGCTCCATCTGTAATATCCATGTGGCGGGATCCTTGCCATCAAACTTCCTCATATCGGTTTTTGGAACATGGTGAGTCTTTGATCCAACATTAGAGTCTATGGAATCATGATTAATATTTCTTTTGTTCTCATCATGAGTTTCCTTTAGTACCCTTTCACCCTTAGTGACCATTTCTTGTAGCAACTTATTCATATTTATCTTCAATTCTTCCATCTTATCATCCATGCCATCAATTTTAGCATCCATGCCATTCACCTTAGCTTCCATGCCATTCACCTTAGCTTCCATGCCATCCATCTTAGCTTCTACACCTTTCTTTAAACCATCCATCTTAGCTTCTACATCTTTCCTTAAACCATCCATTTTAGATTCTGTTGCTTTTTGTGCAAGTGACACTCGTTGCACTTGTTCTTGTAATTTTGATATATCATATAGCATTTCTTCTTCTTCTTCATGAGTCATGCTAGAGCTTTCAGGTTCCTTACTAGGTGTTTGCATTTTCTTTCCTCGGGGCATAAGTTACTGATAATAATGCTCTATTATGCCCTTTGAATTCCTTCAAAATAAATTTTCAAACCAAGCTTAAGCAAAAATTTAAGAAAATCTACACACCTTTTTTCACTTTGTAGGAGCTCGATATTGCCTCTGATGTATCTCTGTACTTTTCAATCATCTAGTTCTGAATTTGTGACCTGCAGTAGCCCTCTGTGTCCTCTTTCCAATGCCACAAGTCTGACCCAAATTGGATTCTCCAAGGAAGAGTTATGCGAAATCTCCCACAGTGACTTGATTATAGACTAGTTCAGTAGAGCGAATTTGTACGACATGCCATGAGTCACTGTTTCGACCTTTGGATCTGAAAAATGCATAAAATAAACTACAGTCCATCCTCTTTCTGTACCTTTTTACTAAATTTCAATCCGATCCCCAGAGAGAAAGTTATGACGATTTTCCCCAGGTCACCTGTTTTGAATGTAATTCAGGAGTCTGCAAAAATTCCAACTTCCTCAGATCATATCTCCATAAATATCGCGTGAAAAGTTCTGAAATTCTGACCCAAGGTTCAGCGATTTGTTCTCAAATGGGTTTTTTTTGCGACTTCTGAAATGTCACAGGAAAAAAAGTTATAGCGAAAATGCCACGATGACCTGTTTGGAGCAGCGAAACCCTAGAATCCAAAGCTCTGATACCAAATGTTATGAAACCAGCTCAAGAAAAGATAGAAAAGATAGATCAACGCCTTAGAATTCTGCCTCTTCGAGGGGGCAACCTCCTTTACATTACATAAATGAACAATTCTTGGATGATTCAAATGACAAAACCTCCTTTCTATATATAGGAGTCTAAGGAGTCACTATATAATCGAGCTGACCTAACAATAATAATATAAAGCCACAAAAATAACAATAGAGGGATTCTATGGGGCACAGTAATAACAATATGGGGGAAATAGGGGCACAACAATATTAATAAGGGGTATAACTACAATAGTAATGGGGTAATCACTAGTATTATAGGGACCCAACATCTTGAGATAGTATAATAAGGCCAATTGGGTTCCTTACATTTTCCATGAAGACATCATTACTTAAAACTCTGATGTTTGACATGGAAATCTTGAGATAGCATAATAATATCGATAGCTTTCTTTCTTTAGTTTTTTTTTAGCCAACATCGGTATATAGATAGAGTAAATTTTTTATTAATTTAAATTCTTATATTAAAGTAATAAATGAATACATTCTAATTTTATAGTAATAAATGAATAATCTTTCATTTTATAGTAATAAATGAAATAAATTCGCTGAAGATGTAATTTTATGTGTTTGAAAATAGATTAAAGTGATAATATTGACATTGTCCACATTTTGTATTGTATCTTCATTTTCATTTTCATTCTTAATTTGCACATTTTTCTTCCTTTATTTTCAACCAAGAATTCAAACAATATTGTTGAATTTTGATAACCATTCAGACAAAGGTTGCTTAACTATGAGATTACCCGATTAGATGCTGGTAACTACGCATAACAATTGAAAGGTTTTTTATATTCTTGTAAATAACTACAACCATCTCTTTCCTATTTTTAGATGATTTCGTGACCGACAACCATAATTCTTACGAAAGCTAACATTGCTACTATTTGGACGTACCTTAATCAAGCTTACTATTAAGCCTAACATTTGCAAAATCAAACTTTATTTAAAACCCAGTATTTCTTCTCTTATATTAAAAATCCTTTCTCTTATTAACTCTCTCATTTTTTAAAACATAGAAATTAATGGTATAAAAAAATTTGAGAAGTAATAAGTGTGCTTTCCATAAAATTATGTAGAGTTTTGAACAGGGGAGAACTGTTAAACTGAAACTCTAGGGCTCTATTAATAACCACATAATTGAAAGACTCTAAGGCTCTATTAATAACCACATAACTGAAAGATTGTGTTAGGCCCCTATACTACTAGTGTAACCCCTTATTGTTATCAGTACAACTCACTTATTATATTGATGTTCCCATGTAGTGCCCATATTGTTACTATTGTGCCACATAGAAGCCCACTATTGTTATTACTGTGCCCTTACATTATTATTGTTATGTCGGCTCTGATTATGTTATGACCCCTTAGACTCCTATATATAGAAAAGAGGTATTTTCATTTGTATCATCCAAGGATTGTTCATTTATGTAATTTAAAGGAGGTTGCCCCCTCGAAGAGGCTGAATTCTAAGGCGTTGATCTATCTTTTTTATCTTTTCTTGAGCTAGTTTCATAACATATTGGTCTCCCTGCAAGGCTACAACTTAATTTTCCTTTAGTGATTGGTCTTCCCAAAACATATAGAATGCCAATAACTATCCATACAACTACTATTGTGTCTCCCGCTTCATTCTCTCCATTTGACATCTTGGAAATAAGTTGTGTGTGTGGGTGTCCATGTATCTGCTACTATGAAGGGTTTTTAAGGAGATGTTGAAATCATAGAAAAATTAAATGACATTGTTAATGAAAAAAACCATATTATTAGCAAAAGACAACAATGAAAAGAAACCGCATTATTAGAAAAAGACTATCAACCAAACTTGAATTGATTATATACAACAACACTTCAGATGTGTATTACATATTACAATATTTCCCTATTAGATATAAAAAACTTTCCTTTCAATTACATAAATTTTTGAATCCATAGAGCTTGAAGTTTTTAACCCAGATGAAAGTCTATTGACATTGCTTTTTGATTGAGCAATGTTAAGAGAAAAGTTCAATTTCCTTGGTTGTTGAAGGTATATATTTGCTTTAAATTGTTTCAAGCTGAACAAAATAGATAGTATAAATTAGAAACAAATGAAAACTAAAAAACTTTTTCCATTGTGCAAATAGATTTATCTTTTCGATGATGAAAATTCAAATACTTTTGAAGATCATGTAATGAATAGAAGAAACTTATGTTTACCTTTTTTAATAGAATTTGAAAAAAAATATTTGCCTATTTACTAAATTCCTATGAAATTTTGTAGTGTTTTAATGTAGTCACTTTTTTAATTTTAAATATTTAAAAAGACATCATTTCATTTTAGCATTTCTTTTTATAAAGAGTATTTAATATACATTTGTTAATAAAAATACAATTTTTTAATAACTTTTCATTTTTAAAAAATTAGATAAATATATACCTTTCGCGATAAAATTAAAACCAAACCTTCAAATTTAATTACTCACTCCCGCACTATTAAATCTAACTTATTTTTTCCAGAAACATTGTACGGTCAAAATCCCAAGGAGAAGGAATAGTTTGATTGATATTCATTTTTGGAAGCTTTCATACGTTATTTAATCAACATCCACGCCAGCTGAGTCATATTACCGCCGAGTTCGCCGACTATTATATTTTCCACCTTTTCAGATTTTGATATCTTAAATATATATTTGTTTTGATTTTATTATCACTTACACGCAAATTTTGATGTAAAATCTGATTGAACTTTTAGAATTGGAATTGGATTTAGGAACATGATTGAGTTAGAGATGATCATTTTGTAATATACGTAAAGTACTTATAAGTAAAAATAAATTGTAAATAAAATGTTTGAATATTATATATTATAAAAATATTTTAACATTACATTTAAATAAATTATTTAAAATTTATATTAGTTAATTATGTTGATATAAATTTCATATATTTTTATATATAAAAAATATGTTGAAGAAAATATTTTAATGTTGTATGTAATAAAATTTAATTTAAGTTATCAAAAATATATTTTAATATGAATTAATGTTTATGTATACTTAAAAATATATTAATAAGAATAGAATCATTTTAATGTGTGTTGATAAATGCATATTGTATTTTACACTCTAAAAGAAGTTTGCATCTAAATAAATTTAATCCATCTATATTGATCTATGCTTAAGATGAATATTTTTAATAAACTAATGATTTATAATCCAACAATTAGCTTGTTGCCCTATGAGGCATATTAGAGCCTGATATGAAAGAGATTTTGTAATGTCGTGTTATGTTATCTAAACATTTTTACCTATATAGGAATAAAAACAAATATTAAATAAAATTGTTTTAAATAAATTTATTGTTGGGGTTTTTGGGCTACGCTTTTGACAACTCATGGTTTCTCCCATAGAATTCTTCTTTTAACTATTGAACTCAATGAATTTTACTTTCATTCAAAGAGATAAATTTGATTTAAATATTGAATTTATAATTAAAAACCTTATAGTAATAGACCTAGTAGATTAGCTGCATATGTATGTTTCAGGTAAAAAAAATTTGATTTTTTAAAATCCTTATATTAAATTATGATTATGCATATTGAGTTTTTAAAACATGTAGTCTTTTAAGTATGATTTTTTGGAGTTTCTGAGCTTGATTTGTGTTATAAAATGCATATAGTGCTACAAATGCATATAGAGATTCAATGCTATCGAAAACCTCTAGGGAAATTCAATTGTGAAGATTTCACCTTTCTCAGAGGCAGGAATCCGGTGAAAATAGTTGTGGAAAAATCTTGATTTGTAGTGTTTAAAATGCATATAAAGATTCAACACCCTTGAAAACCTCAAGAGAACTCTGTCCAACTTTTGATTTCAATGAATCTTTTTCCAGCACAATTTAAATTGGAAAATAAAGTAGAAAACTTTTCAAAACCCTTATATTAAAGCTCTTATATTAAAACACAATTTTAAGATCAATTGTCTGATGCCCAAAGAATTCAACCAACAATTTTTTTCAAGTAAAAGACATGATAACCTATATGTATATTAAGTTTTTAAGATCCTTTACTAAATTATAAATTCATGGCTCTGATTCACTAAAAATTCAACCAAACACATGTTTCAGAAAAAACTATATATATATATGTTTAAGGCTATGTCTCACTTAAAAATCACAACAACTTTTATACATATATAGTTTTTAATACCCTTATAATATATTATAATATAAGTCTATGATATGTATATGGATTTTTAAAAACATTTATACTAAAAACTCTTATATTATCTTAAATATGTTAAAAAAATTTGATTACACGTTAACTCCAATAATACTAATAAAAAACTAAAATATTAATACATTAATATCAAATTCTAATTTTATATTATACCACAACTTAGCTATAAACTAAATCTTTGAGCACTCTGAAAAATAAACGTCAATACAAGCACACATAAATATATTATAATTAGGTCACTCACATAACGTTTCTTTCCGTTGTGCTTTTGCAATTTAATTACACTAATCAATTACAATCCAATTACACTAATCAATTACAATCCAATACATAGAGGAGTTTAAGAGCTTAGCGATGAGTTCAACCAAAAAAATATGCATTTTTCTATTAAATTTTTTAATTTTAATAATTTAAATAACGAGGTATATTTATAAATATAGATTTTATTTTATAGAATTAAGGTTTAAAAAAATTAAATTTTTTAATAAATAATTATTTAAAAAAATAGATAGTGATTGAGATGTTTATATATTTTTTAATTTGTAAAAAAGTGTCAATGTATATTGCTCTATATCATAGTTATTCTTATATTAAAAAATGAATTTGGCTAAAATTAAAGTGTACATAAACTTAATCAAAGAATATTTAATTAATTAATTAATGATGTAGCGCATGAATAATGTTTAAAGCAAATATAAAGTTTTGAATATTGTTTAAAAATTTATTAGTTTATGTGTGATAATATACAGAAAGGTGGATAACTTTGATTACTTCATCTATTTTTCAATCCGATTTTTTTTCTATAATCAACTGAAACTAAAATACTTCTTGAACTGATGTCACTTATTTAGGTTTTGTTGTACCAGATGGTAATAAGTAATTCATTTTCCCTAAATGATTTATGCATGATTTATAATAGTTTTTTATGCATTTTATAATAAAAAATTTAAATTGAGATAATTTATATAATTAGATATAATTATAAACATAGACTTTATTTTATAGAAATAAGGTTTTAAAAAGTTATTTGAAAAAAAAAGATAGTTGAGTGGGATGTTTATTTGCTATTTTCAATGTTGAAAAAGAGTGAATACATATTATTTTAGATGATAATTATTTCTACATTATAAAATGAACTTGTTGAAGATTAAAGTGTACATAAAATTAATTAAAGAATATTAACTAATTAATTAAAGAGTGCATAAACAATGTTTAAAGAAAATATAAAGTATTGAATTGTTTAAAAATTGATCAATTCATGTGTTATAATATTTACAAAGGTGGATAACATTATCTCATTTGTTTTTCCATCCAAAAGTATTTTCTTCAATTATTTGAAATTTAAATACTTATTGAAAGGTGTTCGTTTTTTAATTTTTGTTGTTTATTTTCATATGCTGACTCTATTTTTGCATGATTTATAACTTTTTTGTTTTTTTTTTTTTTATAGTAAAAGTTTATAATTTAAAAGATTAGGTATATTTATAAATATAGACATTATTTTATAAAATTATGATTTTTTTTAATAAGCAATTATTTAAAAAAAATTGGATTGTTGATTAGGATGTTAAAACATTTTTATATTTGGCAGAAAGAGTTGATGCTTATTGCTTTAAATGATAATTATTTCTATATTAAAAATTAGATTTGATTAAGATTAAAATATACGTAAAATTAGTAAATGAATATACCTTTTGATTTGCTTATTTTAGAATGATGGACTAAACTAATCTTTTACTAAAATATTAATTTGTTAATTTGGTTATGACTTGTGACATTAATCTCTGACTACCACAGTAATTCTTACCATAACATATTATCTAGATATTATTGAATCATCCGTAAACCTTATACGAACGCCCATCTTGAAATGGGATTCGATTAAAATTAAAATAACACTACTGTTAGAGTGGAGAAATCAAAATGCCTACCGTGCATATTTCTGAAGTGTACGCACTAACTACCGTGCGATTTCGAACTTTCATCCTCAAACATATTCTTCCTTTCGCCTCACAATGAGTAAATTGTTGACTTTATGAAGTGGAGGAGAGGTTTTGCACGAACTCGAATCAAAATTCCAAGTGCGGCAATCTAAAAATTCTAAGCCTTTTACTGCGAATAGAGAGTCACTCTACCCGCCTCGGTCAATCACCGTCCGTCTTCTCGGGATATTGAGATTGTAAACGCAATGGAAGTTGTACCGTCACGTAAATCAACAGACCAGTGATAGGTAGAAAAATTGCGAGAGTTCGAATGTGCCCGGACTTACCACAAACTGCGGTATGGAGAATTGGGTTTTCCACCTCTCTTGTCCGATCATTATTGTAGAGTTTGACATTCTTTTGTAATGGTATTGATACTAGCATACCTTGGTCCTTTTTTGAATCTTTTGTAACTCTTTGGGTATATTTATTTCATGTAACCAATGTTTATGCACCTTTTTTCCATATCTCAAGACCTAAACCTAATCAATAATGTTATTTGCCAATGTCTTTCATTTCAAACTCTATGATCTTGGTTCCTATTTCAAACCATATAATATTTTCTTTAACTTGCACACAAGGTCCTTTTGACCCTTTTTAACAAGCCCTTTTGGATGAACAAGATATACTTCTTGTTTTAGTTCCCCATTCAAGAAGACACACATCTAGATGATGTAGTTTTCATTTATGTTTTGTAGCTAAATCATTCATCAATCTAATTGTATTTAAATTAGATATAGATGCAAAAGATTATACATAATCAATTCCCTCTTTTTGTGAGTATCCTTTTGCAACCATCCTAGATCTATGTTTATATATATTGCCATCAACTTTAAATTTAGGTTTGAATAACCATTTGGATCCTATGGGTACATCATTTTCATGAAATTCCATTAAATATAAAGTATATTTATTCATTATAGACTCATATTCTTCCTTCATTTCATCTCTCCACTCTTTATGCTCATTAGCTTCTTCAAAATTCAAAGGTTCTATGATATTTATAGCTTTAGTCATCAAGGCGTAATGTTTAAATATTACTGGTGGTTGAGTTTGATGAGATGATCTTCTTGGTACTTCGTGTATTTCATCTCTTCTCTTGATTCATGTGAATCGTCTCTTCCTCTTGATTCCATTGTGGTTGCTAGAGTTGTTCATGTCATTGGATTATTCCTCTTTCTATTTGTGCTTATCATCTGCTTCCTCTTTGACATCATCATATTGATAAGGAATATGTCATCCATCATACTTGTCATTCTTATGGCCTTCACCTACAAGCACATGAAATAATACATATCTTCTTGCAAAATTTCAATGTGTGGAAGTATCAAACAACTTATATGCTTTATGATCAACCTAGTAACCTATGAAAATACACTTGATAGCTTTTGCATCAAGATTTTTCCTATCTTCTTTCATAACATGAGAAAATGTTTTCCTTTTGAATGTTCTCAAATGAATTAATACTTGTTTATAATCATAAAGTGCTTGAAAAGGAGTCTTATGATCTAATATTTTAGTTCAAATTCTAATTTTTATTTAAACAACAATGAAAGATCTTCGACCTAGAAATAATTAGTAAGATTCTTACCTATTCACATTCTCCATGCACATTCTACAAGGATTCTATTATTCCTTTTAGCTACTCCATTATGTTATGAAGTATATGGTAATGTGTATTATTGTACAATTTCGTGGGAATTCCAGTAATTGATAAATTCATTTGAAATATATTATCCCCCTTGATGTGATTAGAAGATATTGATGTGTCTTATTCTTTTCTTTTCAGCTAGATTGTTGCATTCCTTAAAATATCCAAATACATCACTCTTATTTCTTATGATGTATATATAGTAAAATCATCAATAAAGATCAAGAAGTAATATGCTCAAACCTAATAATCTGGTGTGCATAGGACCACATACATATGTATGCCCAATTTCTAGAACATCTCTATTCCTTTTATCTATATGAGTAGGGAAATCTTCCCTATTCATCTTCCTTAATGCACACCCTTCACATGTAGAATATTCATTATTAAGTATTCGAAGAACTTCTGCCATTCCACTTTCTTAATGTAGCAATAGATCATGATAATTAATGTGGTGATGCCTTTGATGCTAAAGAGTTTTTATTGTCACTGTTCTAGGTGAAAATTATTGATGACTTTTGGTTGTCACATTGATCTTAGTAAACCTCCAATTCAAATTCCCATTGCAATGAACTCGAATAGATTCTACATATCTTTCACCACATAATGTGAATTTACACATTCCACTTTCAAACCCTAATATGTTATAGTATAGACTCTGTTAATTTTAGTTAACAATGGTACATTCTATACTTATACAATTTAATTCAACGTTCCTTTAGCAGCCCAATAACAATTTCCAATTATTTCCAGTTGCAATCACATTAACCATTAATCACATTGATAGTAAATGTAGATAAAACATAAAAGAAAATGCAGAAGAGAAGACAAGACAAGAGAACACTAGATTTGGTAGATCGAAAGGAAAAACCCCAATGTGGGGAGAACCATTTGACCAATTATTCTTATTATTAAATTAAAATTTCAATGGAGAGAGAGAGTATAAAAGTCAAATTGACTTGCCCAATACTAAGTCAAAAAAACATTGTAAATTTCTATAGTCAACTGAAGTCAAACCTTAGCCCTAACTAGAAAGCCAACACTGGTCAAAACAATAGTCAAACACCTCCTTTGAAGCGCATTCAAAGGAAGTCAAACTCAACCTCCAGCAGTGGTCAAAGTCAACTAAAAAAATCACAAAATTTGTAGTCAAACTCATTCAACTTTGTGGTTAAACAGGCCTACGTTCAACATAGGTCAAACAACCCATAAAACCTTGATTTATGTGCCAATTGATGTAGCCTAAGAAAATTGAAATTTTCCCCCAAAAACCACAGTAAAAAATATTCAAGATCACATCTTTCAACGTTGGTAAAACAATATGAAATTATGCGATTTCAATTCTATAATTTAGCCCAGAAAACTTCGACCTTCTTGCCACATGTGAGAGAGGGAGAGGTTTCCTAATAGTTTTACAAACCAGTCTGATGAAGAGAGAAAAGAATGTGTGAGTGATGGATATCCAAATGAGGTGTGAGGTCTCTTATATTTACACATTTCATTGTGGGTGAAGAGACACATCCATTGGGCTTCTTGAGCCTATATAATAATGAAGCCAACCTGATCAATTTCCAAATCAGTGTTGGGTTTTGTTATGATTGTTGGGTTGTGTTATTTTTTTTGGACCCTATATTAGGTAGGCAGACCTACCTATGGTTTTTTGTATGGATTTCACACATGTTTTTGGGCACGATGGTTTTTGGTCCATGGTATTTTGTAGATCCGGTCAAGGGAACTACGGTTATGTTCTAATCCAGGATAACGGATTGGGGTTTATGGATGCTTCAACATGTATGTATATATATATATATATATATATATATATATATATATATATATATATATATATATATATATATATATATATATTGTAACATTGAAATGAACATAATGAAAAATTAATCTAGTGGTCTCAATTTTGGGATTCAGGGAAAAATCTCTGTCTATATTTGTTTTATGTGTTATGGTCTCGCCATTGTTTATTTTCTGTTTTTTTAGAATTTGTATGCAGCTAATTTCTGTACCGGGTTAAAACCTACAATGAATGGGCATAAATTCAAAATCACACTTTTACTTGTTCGAATGAGATCATATTTATATCAATCATGGACGTCTCAAAAAGAGGAATCCAATGCAATCATCATCTCCATAAAATGAATTGTCCCAAGGTCGAATTTGGCCCTAGTTTTCAATTTTTAATAGATTGAGATTAAATTCCTATTAATAATATGCACATGCATAACATTTTGAATTAGTTTAACATTAACATTAGGTAACCTCACTGATATGTCACCATTTTATTTATTTCCTGTAGAGGATCATCTCCAAGATATATGTTTGTACCATGGTTAGTTTCCTAAAATTTCAGAAAATAATGCCTATTATAGGACATATAAGTGGAGGCTCGAAAATAAATAAACCAAGTATTTTGATCACCTATTTTAGTAGATAGTGACAAATCTATCACACATAGTCTAAAGTTTTTGATTTCATCATTTATTATTTCTCCTTTATTAACAAAATTACGAGTGTGCCTCTTATTTCTATGTCTGGACTGATCGTATTTCCTTTTCGTGCAATCTCTAGAGTAGTGTCCAAACTTGCCACAGTAGTGAAATTTAATATAAACCTTTGGAAATCCCATACTTGGTTGTGGTTTTTCAAATGGTGGCTTACCAGATCATGGATTTTCCAATTGGTGAATTTCCTCCTTTATTACCTTCCTAAGGTTTCCTCTTGAATGGTGGTTTCCCTTTTTCCCTCAACACAAATAAAAAATTTGATATTTAAGGTTCCCTCTCCTTTCTTCTTATTGCATAAATATACCTTCCAACTCATAAATTGTGGGAACCTTATACCCTTTTGTAAGATCTATGATGAACATTTGATACTCATCTAGCATTCCATTTAAGGTTATAGTGACTAGGTCAATGCTAAATAGTTCTTCACCTATATCTTAAAAAGTATATTTAAAGTCCTTAATTCATGAAATAAAATTACTAATGCTTTTATTTTCTTCCATTCTATAGAGAAAATCTTACTCTTTAGAGACAGGAGTCAATTGTTATTGGTCAATTCATACAAATCCTTGTGTGTTGTGCATGTGTCATGCAATGTCTTTTAATCTTTGATATGTAGTCTAATGTTGTCTTTTACATACATTCTCAGTAGAGCTGTCAGCGTAGTATCTCTCTTATCCCATTCTTAAATTGATTTAGTTATAGGTCTTGTAGCCTCCTCCGGATTCACTTCATCACCACTTGCTATCAACCAGACATTGTATCCTTCAATCAATATCTACATTTTAGACTTCCAATTCACGTAATTGGTGCCATCCAAATTGTTTTCTTTATTTATATATTATTATGTTAAATAATTAGCCTAATCTAACTTTCAAATCAATCAAATATTTTTAAGGCCACACACAACAATGAGCTACTTAAAAAGAAGCATAAATAATTTAAGAAAATTCAAATAACATTAAACCAAGTTTATGAAATTGCGCAGTAATTGATTCTGTAGTAGCTCCTCGCTTACTTCCACATCTTCATTCATCATGGCTTGCAACCTTATATGTACCTTTTTTTTTCCAATTTTTTTTATTTTTATGTAAAATTAACATGGAGTGAAGGAGAGCGGCCTAACATGTGAACATCAATATGAGGACCTAGATATTTATAAGAATCAACTAACACTTTTTTCCTATACCTTATGAATCCCAAAATTTAATGGGGATTTAAATAAAAGACACTACAATGGAGTTTATCCACAAATCTACGTGAAGGAGTCTAACGTAAGTTCACAAACTAATCACACATTTATTTCCAACTCTTTCCTTTATATTCCTAATCTCTTCTTCTCATTCACACATTCTTGTTGGATGTATATAGAGAAAGAAATCAATATATACACCTAATACCACTTTTTGTGTAGACAATGTTCTTCTTTATTATATTCATAGGGAGTTCAAGAATGCACGAGACATTAAACCCTAGATTTGGATTCTAGTATCATAACTTGAGGCAATTAAAAATGGCACTGTTGCACGACCATCAACATATTATAAAATATCCTTTTCCATTATCTAAAAAAAATTATTATTCGTCTATACTCACCAACTTAGGAAATATACAACATTACCCATTATATAGAATGTATCTCCACTCTTCACATGACACACAACACACTTCTCATAGAAGCTCCCACATTCAGAGAATCAGTGTATACAACATTGATTTTGATCTAACTAGCTACACAACCCTTGTTTTAACCCAACCAACTACACGTGAGATCAATTAAAATGAATCACATAAACTCACTTGACCTTTGTTTACTTCTACATGCACATTCAACGGACTTGTTCACAACAACAACAAATTAGATTTTTCCAATGCACTGTGAACATACTTGACCAAACTTCAAATGTTGAATAAATGGTTAGAATGTACAATCGCATTGGCTACACTAGTAAATCAAAAATTTAAAGCACCTCCCTTCTAGCCTTGTATTCATCATGGTACCTAGATCAATATATGTGCCACGATCAGTATCAATCATCATCAACTCACTGACATCTACACAGTAATTGTGCCTTGCAATGACCTTGAAGTGATTCAAATTCCCATTGCAATGACCTTGAAGTGATCTTGCATGCCTTTCACCACATAATGTGAATTTATAAATTCTTCTTTTAAATCCCGATCTATTGTAGTATAGAATGAGATTAAATTCTTCTTAATAATGGGCACTTGTATCAAATTTTGAATTAGTTTAACATTACCATTATGTAATGTCACTGATATTTCACCATACTCTTTATTTTGTGTGCATGATAATCTCCAATATATATATTCATACCATTGTTAGTTTCATGGGACTTTTCAAACCAATGCCTATTATAGGAAATATGGATGGAGGCTCCAAAATCAACAAACTAAGTATTTGGATCATCTATTTTAGTTGATAGTGTAAGATCTGTAACAAATAGTCTAAATTTATTTATGCCATCATTCATTATTTATCCTCTATTAACAAAATTACTAGTGTGCCTCCTATTTCTATGTTTGGACTCATGGTATTTCCTTTTAGTGCAATCTCTAGAGTAGTAACCAAACTTTCCATAGTAATGTAATGTAATGTCAATCTTTGGAGATTTCATACCTAGTTGTGGTTTTACAAATGATGTCTTACCAAATCACGGATTTCCATGTGGTGACTTTCCTCCTTTACTACCTTCGTAAGGCTTCTTCTTGAATGGAGGTTTCTCTTTTTCCCTTAGCACCAAGTTAGAACTTTGATATTTAATGTTTCTTAGCCTTTATTCATCTTGCATAAGTATTCGTGTCAACTCATCGAATGTGGGGCCCTTATCCCTTGCTATATGACATATGCTGAACATTTGACACTCATATAGATTTCATTTAAGGTTATAGTGATTAGGTCAGCGAAAGATATTTCTTCACCTATATCTCCAAGAGCATCTTTAAATTCCTTAATTATTGAAATAAAACTATTGGTGCTTTGATTTTATTCCATTTTAATAGACAAAATATTACTCTTTATAGATAGGATTCAAAATTTATTCTTCAATTCATACAAATCCTTGAGGATTGTCTAGGTATCATTCGATGTCTTTTAATCTTTCATATGTAGTATAATGTTGTCTTTTATAGACATTCTCAGAAGCACTTTCACCATAGTCTCTCTCTTCTGCCAATCATGAATTGATTTAGTTTTAGGTCCTACAAATTTCTCTGGCTTCACTTCATCACCACTTTCTATCGACCAGACATTGTATCCTTCGATCAATATTTTCATTTTAAACTTCCAATTCACGTAATTAGTGCCAGCCAACTTGGTTCCTTTGTTTAGGTATGATTCTTATAAAAAATAGCCATATCCAACTTTCAAATTAATCAAAAGTTTTTGAGTCCACACACAACAATGTACTATTTAAAAGCAAGGATAAATAACTTAAGAAAACTTAAAATAGCGTCAAACTAGGTTTATGTAATTTTGTAGCAGTTGATTTTGTACCTACTCCTTGCTTACTTCCTCATCTTCATGTATCAAGGCTATAAAATTCTATGAGTTGTCTAGTCTGGTAACTTTGCAATATACATCACAATTCACATGGCTTGCAACCTTATATATAACTATGTTTTCAATTTTTATTATTTTTAGATAGAGTTAACATGGAGTGAAAGAGTGTGGCCTAACGTGTTAACATCAGTAGGATGGCCTAGATATATACAAGAATCATTAAAACTATGGTCCTATACCTTACAAATCCCACAATTTAATTGAGATTTAAATGAAAAACACTGCAATGGAATCTATCCACAAATCCTCGTGAACGAGTCTGACATGAGTTCACCAGCTAATCACACATTTTTTTCCAATTGTTTCATTTATATTCCTGATCTATTCGTATCATTCACACATTCTTGTTGGATGTATATACATAAATAAATAAATATATACACCTAATACCAATTTTGTTTATGTGTATAAAATGTTCCTCTTTATTAGATTGGCAAGTATTTCAAGAACCCACCAGGATTTAAACACTCACTTTGGATTCTAACAACATATCTCGAGGAAATAAAAATGGCATTGTTGCATGATCATCAACATATTGTAAAGTCTCATTTTCCATGATCTCAAAAAAAAATTAGCCACTCGTTTACAAACAATAACGTCGGGAAAATAGAACATCCTCATTATATAGTAGGCATCTCCACTGTTCACATAACACACAACACACCGGTTGGTTCGAAACGCGTCGACAAAAGTATCTCTATGTGATTTTCGCTGAAGAATCTTCTCAAAACACAACACACTACTGACAAAATCTCGTCACATTCAATTAATAAATGTATACAACACTCATTTCAATCTAACTAGATACATAACCCTTGTTTTGACACAACCAGTTACATGTGAGCTCACTTCACATGACTCGCATCAACTTACTCAACCCTTTTTGCATCTACATACACATTCAACGCACTTTTTCACAACAACAACAACTCGAATTTTACTAACGCACCATGCACACAGTTGTCCCAAGTATAATGTTGAATAAATGGTTAGAATGTACAATCACATTGGCTAGAATAGTTGATGGACATTTAAAGTACATTCCTTCTAGGCTTATATTCATCCTGGCGCCTGGATTAAAATATCTACCATGATCATTATCAATCGTCTTCAACTCATCGACATCTACACAACAATCATGCCTTGGATTGTCCTCCACATAGCTCTAAGAAGTGGGTCACACACCACATTCACAATAGCTAAACTAAGCTCCAGCCTTGTGACCCTAAATGTGGCTCTGATACCAACTCAAAATGGAAGACCAAATATGAGAAATGTTGCAACTCACTTCTGAGATAATCACTCACTCAAGAGGATATACCACTCAACACTCACTTGCATTCACCGGGACAAAAAAGTCTTACATGTATCAGATTACATTATTATTGAATAGATTCCTAGAATATAATATTTTCTAATCGATCAAGGATTATCTAGGAAAAAATTTCTAACAATACATAATTGATTCTAATTATAGGATAATCTTATATGTTTCTACATTATTTCAATACTCACAAGTCGTGAATGATGTCAAAGGTAAGTAAGGTTGTTGAAAACTTGGTGCTACTTGATTTTATGGAAGCATAGATGTACCAGTGAATGGACAAAAAAAATCAACGGAAAAAGTCTCATTGATTTGATGATTGAGGTGTGTAGATAATGCATGTTCTACAAAGGTGTGTATGAATTTCTATGTTGTTTTGGATTTGGGTACATCAACTAGGAGGCAAGCTATTTCAATATGTATTTCATGGATTGACATGGGGATGGGAGGTGCGGAAGGAGGAAAATCTAATATTGCATAATCTATGGGTCGACAATGTCTTTGACAATATGACTGAGTCCATGCTTATGGAAACCTTTTCTTAGTTTATAGAGATAAATAGTATAAAATTGTACCTGCAATGGAAATACTATGTTCATGTACTTCAGGTGACGAAGGAGGATTTTATTAAACAATTGTTTGATGCCTAGTGCCTTCTTCCATCTCTGGATTGCATGAGAAATGGTTGCCATGGATGTAATCAGAGCATGGTATATGTGAATACTAATGAATATAGAGAGGAAGTCAAGTTTACGAGGAGTGTTTTTGGTGCATCAAACTACCAAGAATAGAGTGTGTGTTTGTAACAAAATCTTGTTTCATTATGAGAGTTTTGTGTCTCTTTTATTTTGGATACATTTACTAACATAGATTAGAACCCACATGAAGGATACCTATGAGAGAATGAAAAAAAAGTTCCTTGGCATGTAGTTATAGCTACATGTACAATTCAAGGAGCCATCCTTCAAAGAGAGACATTGTGCAACCCTCTTGGAGGAGAATCCATGTGTAGGAAAACGGTTGTCTACTATGATGTGTTGATTCCATCATTTATCAATCTGTAAAAGTATGTGACTAAGTTCTCTTGTGAGGCCACAAAAAAATTGTTAGATTAAACTGAGATCATATCAGTAATTCGATTTACAAGCTCGTGGAAATGGCCTAAATTCGAGAGTCTGAATGATGTCCAAAGAAAATTAATGGTCATATTTATGGATAATTACATGCTTATAGTAAAGGAAAGAATTATAAACAAAGTTCAAAAATAATTTGTTATTGTGTGGATAAAGGTACACATGTTGAATATTTCACACATCCAACGTATGAAGTAAAAGTTCGAGAGTATGACACATTGAAAAAAATTTCATAATTTGAAATCAAGATTGTTTAAATGTTTATGTGGTGATTTATCTTGTCAAGAGGAGGTTGAGTCATATTACATTTCTCATCTTGAAAAGTCATTGGGGTGAATGTTTGGTGTTACCAGAATCTCAATTATAAATTTATATTGAAGTTCTGAAATTTCTTGAAAATAAACAATATTTCATGTCATTAAAATACATTATGGTAAATTTTGTTTTCATTGTAATGACATTTAGTATGAAAAACTATTGTCACTTGTTTGAGTCTATGTTGGAACTGGTAATTCCAACAATATATAAGTTTTATTATAAGAATGGTTGAGTAGTATATATCATGAAGATATGAAGAACTATATGAAATACAAAACCCTCATCATGTGAAACGGAGATACAAATTAAGAAACCAAATATGTCCATGATTGTAAACGAAGAAGATGTTTTTATTGTCATGTATGTTATGTATCTTTTGTTTATTCTTTTAGTACTACATGGGAGAGCCATTTAAGAGTCACATAGTAATAAGTGTTGTAGCTAGAATTGAGTTCTAGCTATATGTTTTTTTTCCATGGGCTATATTTGAATGTTGCACTATAAGTCCATTTTTTGCATGTGCATAGAGAACGTAAGATTGAGATGGATACATCCAATATCAAAATTAATTTCTTAGATAAATGGTGAGTACAATGGATGACACCCATATATCTTGGAAGATGGAAATAGGTCCATAGGATGGCTAGTTAATTAATTATCATGGTCATATTGATGTTGAGTTATAGAGTACAATGAGTTCCCAGTTAATCAGTGGTATTATAGGTATGGTTTGTTTCAAACTGATACAAGACATAATTTTATAGTTGAAAGGAAAAGCATGGGAACCTTTTGAGGTGTATTTTAATTGCATTGTTCTCACTGGGAAAACCAAGTGTTGATTAAAAGGCTACTAATTTTTTGGAATGGAATGATGATTTTGTAGTTAGGGGGACATAGAGGTCCTACGATATGATGAAGAGCACATTCAAGTTTGGTCCAAGGAAGTAGGTAAAAATTCTTATGGAATGGCTATGACAATGGTGAACATCGGATAGTAGTGGACAAGTGAATGTAAAATATTAAGTGGTGTAATAAAATAGAATCATGAACAAAGTGTAATGTGATCCACACGTTGCAAACATAAGAAATCCTATATGTCATGTGAGAGTTGTTGTATTAGTATTCGAAAACTTATTGTACCTATTATCTCAATGAAATGGAGTGTGTATGTATCTGGATATATGTAGCATGTAAAGGTCATATCACTGTAAAACCTCAATTGGGATGCATGCCCTTTTTGTCATGTGACCTTGATGAATTGGTTGTTTGTTTACTTTAGTTCAATAACCTCTATTTGGGAGATATTTAACACTTGAAGGAGTATGCCATGTGTTGGCTAGATGATCCATGAGTGGACCACATTGTTGTTATAGGTTGTAAAGGTGACATTCTAGATTTAGGGGTATTTCATCGATAGGTTGAATGAACCATGTACACAAAGGACACCCTAGTAGATTAATAGTTGCAACAATTAGGTACCAAATCATTTTTGTGGATGGTTGTTCATTTATATGGATATTTATAGTTTTTCGATAAGAAAATGAACAAGGTATAAAGTAAAGGTACTAGGTTAGACTATGTTGATTTTTATGTAGCATAAGGAGGTACTCCCACATGTTAAGATTCCTCCCAAGTTGGCCAAGAAAAATATGAAAAATAAAATTAAAAATTCACTTTTTGGAGTTCATGTAGGCTATAGGTTGACAAGTCATCTCCACCACTAGTGGGTGTGACCCTTGGTAAAACCCACTTGAGAAATATAAATAAACAACATGTCATCATCATTTCGACCAATCAAACAACAATGTCATCTACAAGAGATATTTGTGTGTCTAAATAGAAAGGAAGAAAGAATCTAAATTTTGATTTACTTTGACCAAAATATGACTATTGAATGAGGCTAATTGCATGCATTTTTTACCATAGACCTTGACTGTAGATTGACCAAAGGCTGAATTTTGACAATTGATCAATGTTGACTTTTCTAGTTTTAAGTGATATTTGACCAGGTCTGACTAGTATTTAGTGTATGGTTTTTGGCATAGATTTCTTGGAGAAATTTAATCTAATTGTAAACCCTTCTAAAGAGAAATTCTGCAAAAAAATAAATTGGGTTTCTCCCAAGTTCGGGTTTCCAAGGGATAGTTGTTGTTTCTATTATGCATGGTTATCTATTTATGTTCCTATTATTTTTCTTTATATTATTGTTGATTTTTTTCTCTGTATAAGTTCTCAATGATATCAATGAATTAAAAGGAAATTTAACGAGAATCATTAGTAAGTAATTTCAAAATCATAAAATCAGATTCTAGTATTCATTCTTATAGAATATTTAACATGGTTTCAGAACCTTATTGAAAGAGTAACCACTAAGTAAGCATAACATATAAGTTTTCAAGAACTTGAATATATTTATCTACTGCTCAAGATTCCCTATGAAAGGCCAGGTTCAAAAAGAAGTTATTCTAAGACTAGATAGAGTTGAGGATAAAATATTTGTTTCTTCTCTTTTAGGAACTATCAGAGCTCACAATGATATGTGGTTAGTAGACAATGGTGTCTCTAGGCACATGATATTTTTTTGAGAAGCTATAACTTCAAAGAAAGAGACTTAGCATTAAAGGTAGATCTTGGAGATAATACGAAGTATGAAGAAGAATTTGTTCTCTATCTCAACATTGGAACATAGAGAGTATAGAGTTGCATTTTTGGATCCAAACAAGTTATTATATGGCATAATAATTCAAGCATAGAATAAATAAAAATAATTGGTGTTTGAGAAGGACTATATAGACTGATAGGATGACCAATATAAGCATTGATCCATAATAGTATCAATCTATGTGAGCTATGGCATCATATATTTTCTCACTTACATCAAAAATATTTACCACCATTAAGAAAAATGGTTACATGTCTTCCAAAACTTTAGATTGAGCATGGTGACATTTGTGATGGTTGTGCACTTGGTAAAAATACCAATAGATATTTTCCAGGTAGGTATAATATATGTAAGGGGATCCTCAGTCTAGAACATTAAGATATATGTATACCAATGACCACAACCTCCTTAGGTATCCACTTTTACATTGTAACATTCATTAATGATTTCTCCCAAAATACTTGGACCTACTTTATGAAAGCTAAGGATGGAGTCTTCAACAAGTTCCAAGAATTCTAAGCATAACCCTAGAGAACCTAACAGGAAGGAGAAAAAATGTCCTAATATTAGATAATGGATAAGAGTACTCATCCACAAACTCTACTGACTTTTTCAAGGAATTAGGGATTAGGAGGGAATTGATCATTCCTTAAAATCCTTAACAAAATGGAGTAGTAGAAAGAAATAACAGAAAAATTGTATAAGAAGTGAGATGATGATTCATGATATAGACATTTTGATGTTCTTATGGTAAAAATATGCCAACAAAACCATTTAAGTTCAAAACTAATGTCCTAACTAAATATTAGAGGACAACACACCCGAGGAAGCATTCACCAGAATAAAACGTCATGTCAGTCATTTGGAAATCTTTGATTGTCCAATATATGTTACATTCTGAAATAGGTGAGAAAGAAGTTGGAAACTTCTAGGAACAAAGGTATCTTTTTATAATACAATGGAACTTCAAAGGCATATAGAATGTACATTTCAAAAAAAGGTCAAATTGATGTTAGTTTATATGCTACCTTTGATGAAGAAGTAGCCTTCAGGAAGTCTAGAGAGTCTCACATGGAAAATGATGATGAAGAACAAAAGGCTCCAAAGAATGCAAGTATAGGTCCTTCTAAACAAATCATTCATTCTTCAAAAGATTAGGAGGATCCAAAAAAACATAAGAACAACAAAAGCCTATGAGAGAGACTCTTGTAACTAGAAAAAGACTAGAATGGCTTTGTCATACTCTATAAGTTGTATAAGGACATGTAGCCCCTAAATATACATTCATAGAAGGTAAAGAACCTCAAATGTACTCAAATGATATGGCACTAATCAATGACATCATTAATTTTGATCCCCCCGCCAGATATGAATAAGCACCAGACAACTAAGTTTGGAAATATGCCATGATGGAAGAATATCATTCCATCGTGAAGAAAGACGTAAGACAGATAGTTCTAAGACCAAAAAAGATATAAGTGGTGACCTCCAAATGGATCTATAAGATCAATCCTGCAACACATGGAAATATTAAAAAGAATTACTTTCATTCCATGGACTATGAATATTTTCTCTAGGCCATTATAAGGGATGTTTTTATCTAGAATATTTTACCTATGAAATATAAGGTTGATAGGTACGAAATGACAAACTGTGATCTAATTTCACTTAGATTTTATTTCAGTGATTTCGATATAAATGCACTGATTGAGTGAGTCTATGATATGAAGTTGATTGTGAGGAGAAGCATTATTTTTTATATAACATGTTATTCCTCTAACCCCTCTACGAGATAATTTCTTATTCCATGTTAACCATAAGATAAATCTATCTATGTGAGGGATGTTAGATTGATCATAATTCCATGCTTCAACAAGAAAAATAATATCATTTTCACTCAATATCAAACTTAACATAGGACCTTTACACCATGGGAAGTCATAATAGAACTCTAAAATAGGATCCACAATATTCTTAATTACTATTTATTACTTTTAGTTTCGTCTCTATCGCTAACAATAACTTTCCTATTAAGCAAAGTCTTTTGGTAGAAATCACATAAGAGAATTTTTTGGCAAACGTGTTTCGAACCAACTAGTGTGATTCATCATCGGGACCAGATGAAGAGGCACACCATGGCAAAGGCTTAAATAGTGAGCAATGTAGAGACATAATTTCAAGTAACGGCTATATTTGAACAATAATATTTAAATTCTAATATTAATTTATTAATATATTAAAACTAAATATTAATATGTAACGACTATATTAAATGGCTAGCTTTCGAAAAATAATATTTAAATTGTGATATTAGTTTATTAATTTATCAAAAACAAATATTAATAAGTAACCGCTATATTAAATAGCTAGTTTTTGAGAAATAATATTTAAACTAATTGAAAAAATTAAAAATTAAAAAATTAAAAAAAAAAAAAGATCAAAATTCAAGGGAGGGTAGTCAAAAAGTATAAAAACGAGTGAATACCCTAATCGAGACAAGGTCGTTTGAAAAATAAAATAATTAATGGAAATAAAATAAAATAAATTAAAAATAAATAATGAGAAAATAAATAAAATAAAACAAAAATATACACAAGTCAAAAGAAATATATATATATATATATATATATATATATATATATATATATATATATAATCTATAAATAAAACAGGATCAGCAATAAAATATGAGGCTCAGGCCCATTAAACAAATAACAAAAATACTAAAAGGAGTTAAGAATGATTAGGATGATAAAATACATAAAAAACATGAAGGATAAAGAAAATAAACTGTAATGAAGAATAAATCAACAACAAATACTATAAAAAGGATGCCAATACCTACATAGATAAACAAACAAACAAAATAAATCTCAACAAGAAGCCTAAAAAGGTAGGAGGATAGGTCAGGGACCCAATTTATACTAATATTCCAACCATCATCTCTAATCAAATTATTGGGTCCTTTTTTAATTTCTAGGGCCTCTCTCAATTGACGATGATGAAAATGACTAACCCTAGCAATGACTTGGGCCTCCTCAATGCAAATGTGATACTTAGATTTATCTACATGATCCACCAAAGCAGAGGAGTTGGTCCTGCCATGCTTGATGTCAACAACATGCACATGAATCCTTTGATTAATCGAGAGACCAATCTCACAAATATAGGGAGTCCCACAAGAGAATGGGATAACGTAAACACACTTCATATTCTTGGGGTCCATTGTGTCTTTTACAAATTTAAGGGAGCTCCGAATGGTATTTAAAGGCCTACATGTTGAAGCCACCTTATGCCTCCTTAGGAGCGTCACAATCTCGTCAGTGGTCCCTTGGATAAAAAGAAGATGAACACCATAAAATCTATCCTTGGTATCTTTCTTAGCACTAGGATCATTTTCAGCTCTTAGGAAAGCCTTAGTACATTGCTTCTATTATACCAATTATTAAATAAAGAACTTAGGAGATGTGCTTTCTCTCCCTTGAGATGGTTCTTATCAGAAACTCTTAAAGCTCTAGTCACTAAGGTGTTGAGAACACCAAGCTTTTGAGCTGGGAAATGATGAGAATTAGCATGAAGCTATTGTTTCGTATGAATTTTCTTACGATATACCTGATGAGAGAAAGAGCCATCATCATTCCTTGAGAGGAGGACGTCAAGGAAGGGAAGACTACCATTACATTCAAATTCCATGGTGAACTTTATAGAACTAGATTGATTGTTAAGATGGAGGAAAACCATTTCCAACTTATTTTTGCCATGGTACCAAATGACAGAAGTGTCATTCACAACCATTTTCCATATCTTAGGCAGAAGATGAGAAGAAGCTAAGGCCTTTGATTCAAAATCCCCCATGAATAGATTAGCTACAATAGGGGAGAGGGGGGAACCCATGGCGACACCACAAGTTTGCTCATAGAATTGCCCATCGAATGAAAATAAAGTAGAAGTAAGACAAATACCAACTAAATTGGGTATTAGTAGTTGGTATTTGTCTGTCTTAATTAATTTAAATTGGTTTTAGTTAATTAATTTAAATATTATTTTTCAAAAACTACCCGTTTAATATAGCCGTTACTTAACAATATTTGTTATTAATATATTAATAAATTAATATTATAATTTAAATATTATTTTTATGATCCAGCTGATATTGTTGCCCACCTACCTATTCCACTGGGAGCCCCAACACTGTCTCTTTCAATTTTTCGAGTCCTCAACTTCCAGAGCCATTTTGAGTCCCTAAACAACGTTTTTTGGGAAAATGGAGAGATTGACAACGTCCCAAATCAGCTTGTGGGTTTGCTTTCAACCTTCTCTTTGAGACATTCGAAACATGGTATTATGATAGCCAAATAGAGATCGTATGCCAAAGTTATGACCCCCGGAAGTTGACGTACCAATTTACCCAAATGGGGCCAACAATTTTGGCGCTTCATCTCCTAGGGTTAGGTTTTTGGATGTTTAGGGGTTTCCATTGTTTCTCAATTATAAATAGGCCTTTGAGCCTCATTATAACATAGTTCGAAGGCATATAGCTTCCACATCTCTTCTCAGAGATAAGCTACCATCGCCCGAGCTAGTCTTATTTCCATTCTATTTGTAAGCATATTTCAGTGTTTGATATCAATGAAATGAAGTGTTATTCTTACTGCATCTTTATTTTTATGGTTATATCTGTAATTTATTACGTTCTTATTTAAATTCGGATCAATGGTATCAGAGCAGTCTGGTCTTTCTTTGTCTTTCTTTGCATGTCCCCAACGAAGTCAGGATATAAGGAGTTAGGGCTTTAACTAGTAGAATCTTTGCAAGACCAACCTCGCAAATATTGACGGCCTCCCATGGTGGATGAAAAGAATGATGGGGGTTCAGGAGATCCTATCAAAATATTGCTCAAAGAAT
The DNA here is from genome assembly GCA_031772625.1 of Pinus tabuliformis. Classification (NCBI taxonomy): domain Eukaryota; kingdom Viridiplantae; phylum Streptophyta; class Pinopsida; order Pinales; family Pinaceae; genus Pinus; species Pinus tabuliformis. Next base: position 520,209,725 of record CM062818.1, read on the forward strand.
TCCTCGAGTGACAAAGGAAAGCGATGATGGATAGTTTTGTCCAAATCCTTCAGCGGCTACCCAAGGGTGACACATCTACTTCCAATAGCTACTCTGGAAGCACCACACCCTTTAAGGTACAAGTTAACTTTGACATTCCCATATTTGAGGGTCAGATAGATGTAGACGTTGTAGGTAAATGGTTAAATCTTCTAGAAGGATATGCTTTCGTTCATGATTTTTCCAGCTAGGAAAAGATCACTTTTTAATTTCTCAAAGCACCCCCCCATGTCAAGGACTGGTGGGAAACCTACTATGCATAGAAGGATGAAAGTACGAACTCATTGTTTTCAGCCGCACCCACTTGGAACTCATTCTGAGATGCCATCAAGGAGTAGTACTACCCTATAGGGAGTTATGAGGATAAATACATAAAGTGGACAATGATGCAACAGGGAAGGGACCAAGATGTACCGATGTTTACAAATGTTTTTCATACCCTTCACACGAAGTTTGGTATCAAGGATTCTGTGAACCATTCAGTACTATTATGTGTTTTCCATACTAACCATTAGGTTTGCTAGATCCTCTATACACTTCTAAATTCGTAACCAATTTAGATATGTACTCCTGTAATAGGTTTCATGAAATTTGACCTATTTACACAAATATCTTCCTCTTAAATCCTTAACAACCTTTAATGTAGTTCTAAGCCTTTCTATGTTATTTCTTTTTTCTATTTAATTTATTGTTACAAGTAATCATACATAGGAGACATGAACTACTTCTACCTATATACCTAGTGTATCTTCACATACTAATATATTATATTAATCATCATGTGTTTTCTTTGATTATATTGTTGCATGTTGCTCCATAATCAAAATTGGCAATATTTAAAAAAAATGGGTTTCGATAGGTTTCACACCTACATTGTTTTCATGGATGTTCAACTAATTGCTTCTCTACAAAGAACTACTTAACAGATGTGTCCATCCATGCATTCCAATATAAGTATGTCTTTTTTCTTTCTAGTAAATCATTGACGATGTCTTAGTTGGCTCCTTCTTACTTATGGTTTATGATTCCAATTTCTAGAATTAGCATCTACAATTATTTTCTTTAAGGCATATTCTTTTCCCTCCTCTACCTCTATATCTAGAGGTATGTGGTTTCACTTTTCATCCAAATATTTAGTGAGTTATTCCCGCTCTAAATGTGCCTTCAAAAAATGCTTCTTTTTTGCCCTCATACCAGCTAACTCTTGCCTCATGTCTTTTACTATTTCTAGAAATTGGGTTGTTGGAGGTGAATTTTCCTCTTCCAACTAAAACCAATCTACTATCCTTCACCAAGAATATAACATAAGGTTTCTCCATCATTGTACTCTTTTATGCTTATTTTAGAGTACCATCATGATAATGATATATGAATTATTTTTTTCAAAAAATCAAAAATTAATGTATAAAATTTTAAGCTATGGTTTCCCCCCTAAGGCCTCAAATTCTTGAACCTACAACTTTTATACCACATGTAACATACCTCTCATACACCTAATATTTTTCTTTAATTTCTATAAATAATAATTGAGACATCATATTTGAATGGTGTACATTTTCACCTAATTCTCAAAGTAACTTCATGATAAGGGTCTATAAATAATGCCTTCATTAACTTATATATGGTTACCTGTACATTATAATGCAATTCCTTGTGTTTATATCATCTAAATTTATAGCATAGATTATATTCTTGAGATCAATAGCACAACACTACCAGTACTTCTCATTAACATTGATGTATGTATTAAACACTAGGACTTGCATCTAAATATTCAACTTAATCCACATCCTTGCATCATTTTAAAAGGGATATACCCATGAATGTATCGCTAGGTTTAGACATTATTAGTTTCGCTCTCGATACACATATATCTAATGGAGTTAGGAACTTCACTCCAATAGATATAATTTAATTTCACCCCTCATACTATATAAGGTTTACCATTGAAAGCGTTTAAGATATCATATATATGCTTTAATCCCCTCACCCTTTGTAGCGCATGAGTTGGATGGTGCGAACAACCTTTGTACATGGATTTTCATTGGATAGGCCACAACTTGAACCTTTAAAACTTCCTTCACATGGAAAATTTAGTCATGCATAATTTAACACATCGACGGTGTAGATTTAATATGAGAATCTAATGGTGGTTCTTCAATGAATTTCCAATAACGTAAATAATCCTATTTTATATTTCATCTGACTCATTTGAGTTTTCTGTTATATTGTGAGAGTCTCGCCTAGATATGTTATGCATCTAATGGTTTTCTTGTGACCTTACCCCTATTCTTTGGGCTGTCACACTTATTCATTCTAGGATTTGGCATGGTTACTTAGAAAGGAAACTCATATCAACATTTTGACACCTTGGTAACACATTTTTCTTTAACTTCACACTATTATTTTCTTATTTAATTTTCATTTAACTTTTTCATTTGGATTGCTAATTTATTCTTGTATTTCTGATGTGAATTATAGGAACTAATAAAGCTATTATAAAATGAGGTCGAGACTTGATTATGGCACTTGGAGAAATATCCTCATACGTCTTTCCAATTTGGTAATTTCCTCTTCAGTTGACATTTTATTAATTCTTCTAAATGTTTCTCATATAATATTTTGAAGGATTTTTATTAACCCTTCTTCATAACAAGGTATAGGGGGATGACATGGTTATGGCTTCGATGCACCATCATTTTGTCACAACTTCACTTTATTTTGGTAAGTTTTCTTACCACCCATTGAATCTCATATTTCTGCATTTTTTTTAAGGAATTAGTTGTGTTTTAAGCCAAGGTCTCTCCTTGTTACCCTAATATTTTATTACAGTGTGTTATAGCATGCACCAATTATTGTCGTAGGCATGGTGGCTGGAAAGCCCCTTGTGGATTTAAGCTTCTAATAATCAAATTTAATTCTTTCTCATTTTTCCTTCTGCAATTAAATTGCAATTCATAATTTATGTCTACCATTATTTGACCTGGAGATTCTAATATTCTAACCCAGAATTGACACTCTTATTCCCTACTATTTATTTCAAACCTAGCTTGTCATTGTTTAAGACTTGGAAGTCTATTTTACAATGTTTCTTATCTAGGTTTACAATTTTCTTTAAACATAATGTAATTGCCCATTTTTTTGGAGTACTATAGTAATAATGTTTTTTTTGCTATGGTCGCATCTTGCTTGTCTTAGACGACATTCTTCCATCATTGGGTATATGTTCCTTTCTTTCCTTTCATGATTAATAATTTTTACAATTCTATACATTCCCTCTTTCCTCTTGATCTAACCCTTGGTCTCGCATTGTAGTAGTTATCATAATTATTAGGGTATTTTCATTCATCCCAATTTACTCCTAGAGACTACCTTTTTTTTTTTATATCTAGTGGAATCGGTAATGGCAGTGGTATCGTACTCGTGTTACATAAGGTCGAATCCCACTGGCTACTATTATAACTGCTAGGAGGAACCGCCCAACCCGCAATAATGGCCCTCACGTTAAGACGAGAATTGCACTTGTGACCTGCACAGTGGCACGAACGACATAGAAAAGGTGAGCAGGCTTGGCCCAGGCAAGTCACTCCTCGCGACTAGTCAATGCCATTGCTCAGATTTGAGCACAAGACCTCACTGCCTTTACGAGTCTAACTTTACCAACCAGCTACCTCCGCTGACCTTCCTAGAGACTACTTTTATTAACATAAGCGAATATCGATCATTTCCGTTCACAAGTTAGCCACACTAGCTTATTAACTGCCTAACACACATATTAATCTGAATTGGATCCATGAAAATTATCAAAGTTCTATGACTGTATCAAATCAGGACAGACTTCCAAATTTATGAACAAAGAGCTATGAGGAAGACCTCTGGACAGTGGTAGTTTGTAGCCAGCAAGGAATGATGAGGACCTCGACCAAAGCGTACTGACTGAGGCCCATGGAGATCACGCAGGATGTAAATTGGCAATTAGGAAGTCCAGATCAGAAAACGGAGGCCGTTTCTGATGTGCGATTAGCGCATCGTTGGGGAAATCCCCTCAAGAAGGAAAATCCCCGAGTGCTCGATTGCATGGGAAGATGGGAAACCATAGGGAAAGCGCTAAGGCAAAAGGCGAGTCCCGCACTCCAAAACTAGCAGAATATCAGAGGCATTTTGGGTGATAAGCGGGTTTGGCAGAGAATGAGCGATTCCATACATTGCATGATGCTTTTCTGGTGGATGAGAGAGAAAACCACTTCTCATTGCGGGCTAACAGTCGAGCAAGTCAACTACGCGATAAGAGCGAACACCATAGGATCTGGGGGCTTTAGATCTGACAGCAGAGATTTCGCCCGATGGAAAATCAGATTCGATGGGGAATTAACTCGCGACATATAAAAGTTTGAAGTCTGATTTGACTGTTGAGTTGGTGGATGAATCATTTCACAACGTAACTGGCATACCGAACCGTTGAGGAAGAGCTGGCGCAGTTCATGAGAGGACAAGTGGCCACTTCCCTGTGAGACGTTAGCGATGACGTAGAGGTAGGGAACTCCAAGCGAACAACAACAGGCGAACCAAAGCGGAAAAATAGGAAGCGAACTGTCAAGGAAAGATTGGATATAAGCTATGAATAGATAGAGAATAGAACAAGGAAGAACTAGAGAAGGGAATAATGAAAAAAAAGATGAAATAGACACTGAAGTAAGAGGCAGAAAAACAGAGAGTCGAGATGACCTGCAGCATAAGGTAGCATCAAGCAGACAGAAGGCTTGGGAGGTTCAAGCAATCCCTGTGAGGATCTGTCAGGAATTGAGTACCACATTGGGCTCCTCCCATTAAAGACTAGAGAGTTCAAGGCTTGGTAAGGAAAGAGTCTGTGCACTCTAGTGGCTTGGGGAATCCATGAACCACCGTACTAAGCATCCTCTATTTTAGGATACTCAAGTTGAGCTCCTCATTGTAAATCTCTGCTTTAAAGACACAATAAAAGAAGGCCACCACTAAAAGCTGGACCAGATACATAGCCTTCGAGAATAGGGTGAACTCTTTATTAATGTGTTGTGTGCTTGTATTTGCTTACTTTGTTTCTCTCACTATTTTCCATTTTCCAGTGTCTATGTATTTCACAATCTGATCGATCCGTTGCCTAAGATAACATAGACACACACTGTTAGGCCCCTATACTACTAGTGTAACCCCTTATTGTTATTAGTACAACCCACTTATTATATTGATGTACCCATGTAGTGCCCATATTGTTACTATTGTGCCCCATAGAAGCCCACTATTGTTATTATTGTGCCCTTACATTATTATTGTTATGTCGGCTCTGATTATGTTATGACCCCTTAGACTCCTATATTCAGAAAGGAGGTATTTTCATTTCTATCATCCAAGAATTGTTCATTTATGTAATGTAAAGGAGGTTTCCCCCTCGAAGGGGCTGAATTCTAAGGTGTGGATCTCTCTTTTCTATCTTTTTGTGAGCTGGTTTCATAACATTTGGTATCAGAGCTTTGGATTCTAGGGTTTCGCTGCTCCAAACAGGTCATCGTGGAATTTTTGCTATAACTTTTTTTCTGTGACGTTTCAGAAGTCGCAAAAAACACCCATTTTAGAAGAAATCGCGCTCAACCTTGGGTCTGAATTTCAGAGCTTTGTGCATGATATTTGCGGAGATATGATCTAAGGAAGTTGGTCTTTTTGCAGACTCCTGAATTACATTCAAAACAGGTGACCTGGGGAAAATCGTCATAACTTTCTCTCTGGGGATCGGATTGAAATTTTGTAAGAAGGTACAGAAAGAGGACGGACTTTAGATTCTTGTATGCGTGTTTCAGATTCAAAGGTTGACACAGTGACTCGTGGCACGTCGTACAAGTTCACTCTACTGAACTAGTCTATAATCAAGTCACTGTGGGAGATTTCGCGTAACGCTTCCTTGGAGAATCCAAATTGAGTCAGACTTGTGGCATTGGAAAGAGGACATAGAGTGCCACCGCAGGCCACAATTTCAGAACTTAAAGATCTGAAAGTATAGAGTTAAAGTTGTTTCAAGATCAAGCTCCTAAAATCAAGAAAAAGAGAGATGAGGAAGTTTGATGGCAAGGACCCAGTAAATTGGATACTACAGATGGAGAAATATTTTGATCTACATGAGGTGCAACTGTTACAAAAGGTATGTATTGCATCTTCATATTTAGAACCGGATCAATTTTTATGGTATGAGGGGCTTTGTTCTCATAAAAAGCTTGTTACATGGTCAATTTTCACGGAGGAAATGATAGCACATTATGAGGATACAAAGAGCAACACCTTCTTTAGAGCAACACCACAACAATTGGAAAGTGTAAAAGGGCTTTGTGACATAGTGGAAAGCAAAATTATGGAAACCAGGAAGCATGCCCCTCACAACTATAAAGATGGAAGTGTTGTTTCTCCTAGCCTTCCATAACCTACAAGGGTTACAACACAACAATTGGAAGAAAAAAGAGAAAAAGGGCTTTGTTACAATTGTGATAGCAAATGCATTAAAGGTCATAAGTGTGATAAGAAGAAATTATTTTGCATAGAATATGAAGAGGAGGAAGAAAAGGATCAAGAAACATCAAAAGAAGAAGATATGCGCCAGGACCCCATCCCAGAGAAAGAAGAAATGAATCAAACGATATCTTGTAAAGCATTGACAAGAATTACCACTTCTCAAACTCTCAAGATAGAAGGACATATCAAGAAGAAAAAGGTGCAAGAAGTGAAAGATCACATCGAGAAAGAAGAAATGAATCCAACCATATCTCGTAATTCATTGGTCAAAATTACCACTCCTCAAACTATCAAGATAGAAGGACATATCAAGAAGAAAAAAGTTCAAGAAGTGAAAGATCACATCGAGCATCAAGAAATGAATCCGACCATATCTTGTAAAGGATTGGAAGAAATTACCACTCCTCAAACTCTAGAGATAGAAGGACATATCAAGAAGAAAGATGTTCAAGCAGTGAAATATCACATCGAGCATCAACAACAAGTTCTCCAACTTTTAAAGGATAATGCCACTTCGGTGAAAAATCAAAGGAAACAACAGGTAGATCAACATTGTAGTGAAAAATGTTTTGATGTAGGTGATTGGGTATTTTTACTGCTACATCTCAAGAAAGCTATTGATGAGAAGGAAATGTTGGAAATACTACATGCACTTAAAAAATGGCGACCTTACCGAATGGGAATATTCTTCAAAGATGAGGATGTGGAAGCATTGTTTTATGCTATTTCTATTATCCAACCAGATTGGATAAACGAAGCAAGGGATGAATGGAAGAAGGATGAAGAAGTATTCCCACGTATTCAAAAGTTGCAAAAGATCCCAATTCAAATAATATTGCCAGAAATTGAAGAGGAATGAAAAATCATATTGGAACCTGGAGTAGTCACAGAAACAAGAACTCAACAGCTACGAAATCGATCAATTTCAGAGTATCTCATCAAGTGGAAGAACTTACCCACTGAAGATTCCACATGGGAGGACAAGAATTTTATACAAAAGCATCAAGAACTACTCAAGCGTTGAGGACAACGCTTTTTGAAGGAGAGGGGCATGTTAGGCCCCTATACTACTAGTGTAACCCCTTATTGTTATTAGTACAACCCACTTATTATATAGATGTACCCATGCAGTGCCCATATTGTTACTATTGTGCCCCATAGAAGCCCACTATTGTTATTATTGTGCCCTTACATTATTATTGTTATGTCGGCTCTGATTATGTTATTGTTAGGACTCCAATATGTACCATTTTGCTATATATTTTGATATCATTTTACTCTCAAAACCATAAACCTCAATGTCTTTTTCATTCACTTTATCCCAAGGTATATAGAAACCTCTTCTTTATTATATGGTTAATCTGTCTTACATTTAATTCCATAATACTCTTATATTTTATCAATTATTGAAGTGCATTGTTGCTAACACAAGTCAAAGATCGCAGATAATATATGCCTTGTTGGGAATGAGCGGCCGTTGCTGAAACAGCTGAACTTCATTGCTGAAACAGCCAACTCCGTTGCTGAAACAGCTGGTCCCGTTGCTGAAACAGCTGGTCCCGATGCTGAAACAGCTAACTCAGTTGCTGAAACAGCCGTCAAGCACGCAACTCCCGCTATGCGTAATTTGCGATTCTGGAAGAACTTTTTGTGGATAATAGCAGCAGCCCAAAGATACGGTTACCTGGATTATCTTGAAGATAGCATTTCTGTTGTCTCGGTTGTAACAGTATCTCTTTTTAAGAAAGAACAGAATAGTTTTGTTTCGAACAGAATCGAGATCTTCGCTCTTGTGTAAAATTGTAAATGATGTCTCCTCTTTAAAAAGAGGAGACATCATCATTAGAGGGGATCGAACTGTAATTCATAGAACAGCATTGTGTGAGGCAGGAGCTAGTCTCCTTTTTGTAATGTATCAGTTTCTTGACAGATGAATAAAGACTTGTTTTGAGCATTCTAGTTTAATTCTTTCTCTTGGGGAATCTTGTGAGAAGGAAAGGGCCCGCCTTCCTCACAAGATCCACCCCTTTATTCCTGTAGTTGTTTATTTCTTATGTATTTGCATTGTATTTGATTCTGTTGCTGAAACACTAGTTACATGGTTTGTGATACTCTGTTTCTTAGCGCTACATGTATTGATTGCACGAGTGGATGATGAGAGCATGTGCTGAAGATCCCTGTACAGAGGGATAGGGTCTTGCTCCCATTGATTGCTTTCTTTTACTTGCAGTGTGATTAGAAACAAGAGGCCAAGTGCTGAAGATTCCTGTTCCTGGGAATAGGGTCTTGACCTCTTGAGGTTACTGCTTTTACAGTGTGATTAGTGCCAGGCAGCAGGTGCTGAAGTTCCCACCAAGGAATAGGGTCCTGTTCCTGATATGGTTGAATGATTTCTTTTCTTATACATCTATTTCCCTTTGCTGTAACAGAGAAATCGTGTCTGCTATAAGTTAATTGACTTCAGCTTTAATTAAGTAGACTGTGAATTGATAGATTGATGAATTTAACAAATGTGTGTGACTTTCTTTTACTACAACATTGAACTGCTTTTGAAATTGAGCATATCCAGTGCGCTATTACCTTTGGAATAAAAAGACCTTCTCGGGTTGACAATTTATGTGGAGCTCGAATTGTGAAAACAATTAGAGCGACCAACATTTTGGCGCCGTTGCCGGGGAAGGTAATTATAGATTTCAAAAAGCATTTATCTATTTTTTTCTAATGTGCAGATTGTATGAGAGGACGAGGAAACCAGAAGAAAAATAACCGCGCAGGTGGCAAGGGCTGGGGAGGACGAAAAACGTTTATTGACGAGATTGTATCAAAGGCTGAATCATCACAAAGATTGAGTTCTCGGAAATCAAAACTTCAGCATTCCCCTCAGTCAGATTACAGAACAGAAGAAGTTGTGGGTCCTGAAAATACAGAAGAACCAGCAGTCAGCGCTGAAGAGTCAGAGGAAAGTAGCAGAATAGTAGAACATATTGAGGAGATAGTAGAAAGCGCTGGACGACCGGTAGGAAACATTGAAGAACCAATAGAGGATTCTGACGATCGAGAAAGTGCAGTAGGAGGACCAACAATGGAAGATAACAATGATAATCTCCTCTTTGGAGGAGGACGTACAGGTCCTGAAGAAGAAAGAAGGGATGAAAATTCTCTTTCTACCTTGGGATTTCCCATCAGTGATCTTCCTGCAGGAACAATGAAAAATATCCCATTGTCTGCCCTACCTAACTTTCATGGTTTATCTACTGAGGATCCTGACGAGTTTCTTTTTGAATTTGATATTTTATGCAGAAGTTATGATTATGTTACTAATGCTCAAAAGTTGAAACTGTTTCCAGCCACCTTAAAAGGGAATGCCTTGAGATGGTTCATGAGCCTTGGAAGTCAGGTAATCACAACATGGGAGCAAATGAAACAAAAATTTCTGCTTAAATATCAGGACTACTGCCGAACGAGAGAGAAGAAGGATGAATTATTCAATATGGCACAAAAATCGGATGAAAGCCTGGAGGACTACATCGAAAGATTGCAATACAACATACAGAGATCCGATCATCCAGATATAAGTAAGGAAATTCGTAAAACAATATTACTTAGAGGTTTAAGGGATGATTGTTTAAATATGTTAAATATGCTTGCTAAGGGAGATATATCTAAAGAATCATATGATGAGATTTGTGAACTTGCTAAAAGATGTTCTAGGGGAGCTGCAAGAAACAGAATAAGAGATTCCACCTATTCAAGGGTACAAAAATCAGCCAATGGAGGAGCAACAAGAGCAGAGATAGGTAATTTGCTTGAAGAATTTAAAACCGAAATGCTAAGTTCCTTTGCTTCGCAGATTGACACTTTGCAGGTTAAGAAGAAGCAGGCTGAGGCAGAAGCAACTCTGGCTGTCTATTGCCCGAAATGTAGAGATAAACATCCACTAAGGGAGTGTCCAAGAGATAAAGTACCAGTTTGCACCCTTTGTGAGAAAGATCATGAGACAGAGCAGTGTCCATCTCTACCAGGGATAAAAGCAGCGATGCAGCCAACAGAGGAAGAAGCTGAAGCAGTCTACCTGCTAACTCAAAGAAGACAATGGCAACCTAAAGGGCAAGGTACGAACTCTGGTATGCCATTTAATCGTTGGAACAATTATTCTGCTTTTGGCCAAACAAGCTACCCCCCCTTCAATCAAATGCAATATCCACTTTTCAGTCAAATGAATTTCCCACCCATGCAAATGCAAAACCCTCCCTTTGTTGACCCTTCAATGTGGACTCCTTGGCCTCCACAGCAACCACCTCCTTTCAATCCTTGGAACCCAAGTTGGAATAATCAATCACTCCCATACCCAAATCAAATGCCTCAATTCCAACAATCACTCTCTCTGCCATCAAATGCCCCACCAAACAACCAAATGAGACCCCAACTACCTGCGCAACCAAATCCTAACCCCAATAATAAAGCTGTGCAAGTCATTGATATTCAGAATCAGTCTATATTTCCTACTATGCAATGTAATGATATTCACTTGAGATCTGGAAGAGTAGTAGAGCCTATTATTGATGATATAACTGATTCAGATAAAAATGAAACCGAAAAGCAAAAAGAAGCTCAACCACCTCCTAACAAAAATGCTGAATTAACAGAACCACCATTCCCCGAGCGTTTGGTTTTAACCAAAACAGCTGAAACACCTGCTTTTAATTTTATGGGGGAATTGCAAAATTTGTATATTAAAATTCCACTTTTACAAGCATTAAAAGACGTACCAATTTATGCCAAAACATTAAGGGATATTTGTGTTAAGAAACCTGGTAGGAAAACCAAGGATCCCCTTACAGTACATGTGATGGGAGACTTGTCTGCATTAATGTCTGGAAAAGCCCCTCCTGTAAAATATGGTGATCCTGGCCATCCTACTGTCACAGTTCAGATTGGTAAAGCAGTAATCCCCCGAGTTTTGGTAGACTTAGGTGCAGCAATTAATATAATGACTCTGGAAACTTCACAATTGTTACAGCTGAATAACACAATCAGAGATACACCCACCATTTTAGAGTTAGCTGACCGTTCCACAATTAAGCCAGAAGGGGTTGTTGAAGACCTGCTCATTTCAGTTGAATCCTGGAAATATCCAGCTGATTTTGTTGTATTGCAAACTAAAACAAAGCTGGGAGGACATCCCTTAATTCTAGGAAGGCCATGGTTGGCCACAGCTGATGCATTTATAAGTTGCAGATCTGGTTCAATGACAATTTCTAATGGTTATGAAACAAAACAATTAACTCTTTATCCTCACGCTACGCCAGTAGTTAATAATGAAGATTCTATATGGATGGATTATGATGATAATGCTGTTCAGCCGATTCTAACTATAGGACAAGCTTTAACTCTTAAAGACAATACAGAAGATGAAATAATCAATAATTTTATTTGTGAACCTTCTTCTGTTATTGCTGAAACACACAATCAATTAACTGCAATTTTTGAAACTGATATACAAGAAAAGATTGAACCTGAAGATTCATCTCAAACTTTAAACACGATTCCATCTAAGAGCATAACAGTTGAAATAGAACCCGGTAAGACATTAAACATAAATCCTGATTTAACAGATGCTGAAACACAACAACTAATGAAGTTGTTACACGAACATAAGGAGGCATTTGCCTGGGATTACACGGACATGAAAGGTATTTCTTCTGAATTATGTACTCACAGAATTTACATTAAAGAGGGATGCCGACCTGTTTGTCAACCCCAAAGGCGAATGAATCCTAATTTACAAGAAATTGTTAAAGAAGAACTTCAAAATTGCTTAATGCAGGGTTTATATACCCCATATCTGACAGTGAATGGGTTTCCCCGTTAGTAATTGTCCCTAAGAAAAACGGGAAATGGAGGGTATGTGTTGACTATAGAGCTTTAAACAAAGCTACCCAAAAGGATCATTTTCCCTTACCTTTCATTGATCAGGTGTTGGACAGTCTTGCAGGGAAGAAATTCTTCTCTTTTCTAGATGGATTCAGTGGTTATAATCAGATAAAAATTGCACCCCAGGATCAAGACAAGACCACTTTCACCAGTCCTTGGGGAACTTTCGCCTATAGAGTTCTCCCATTTGGATTATGCAATGCACCAGCAACCTTTCAAAGAGCTGTTATAGGAATTTTTTCAGATATGCTGAATGACTGTATGGAAATATTTATGGATGATTTTACCCCCTATGGTGTGTCTTTTGAAGAGGGATTACAAAACCTTGAGAAAGTACTTAAAAGATGTATTCAAGCCCACCTTTCCTTAAGTACCGAAAAGTGCCACATGATGATGAGTGAGGGAATAGTGCTTGGACATTTTATTTCATCTCTAGGTATTCAGGTAGATCCATCTAAAATATTAGTCATTCAGAATCTTTCTGTTCCTAAAACTCAAACTGATGTGAGAAGTTTTCTAGGGCATGCTGGTTATTATAGGAGATTTATTAAAGATTTCTCTAAAATAGCTTCTCCATTGTTTGTATTGCTTATGAAAAATGTTGAATTCAAGTGGACTAATTCTTGTCAAAAAGCTTTTGAAGAATTGAAGCATCAGCTGTCTACTGCTCCTATTTTGAGGGGGCCTGACTGGAATCTTCCGTTTCACATATCCTCTGATGCTTCAGATGTTGCTATTGGAGCAGTCCTGGGACAAGAGGAAAATCATCTTCCTTATGCTATATACTTTATCAGTAAGAATATGACCTCTGCTGAGCTTAACTATACAGTTACCGAGAAAGAGTTCCTTGCAGTAATCTATGCCATTAATAAATTCAGACATTATATTACTGGGTACCCTACTTTTGTGCACACTGATCATTCAACTATTAAATACTTAACGAACAAATCTGTCACAAATGCTAGAGTTACCAGATGGCTGTTACTATTGCAGGAATTTGATATTACAATTGTAGATCGGCCTGGTAAGGAAAATGTGGTGGCTGATTTTCTTTCACGGTTAAAAACTGATAATGATATTCCAGTAGATGATAGTTTTCCCGACGAATATTTGTTTGCAGTTTCTGCTCATTCTCCATGGTATGCAGATATTGCTAATTACTTGGTTGCAGGAAAACTACCAGCACACCTGTCATATAGGGAAAAGAGAAGAATTATTCAACAAAGTGCCAGGTATAGCTGGATAAGCGGATGTCTCTTCTATACTGGGCTTGATCAGGAGATCCGGAGATGCATTAGAGAAGATGAAGTGTACGACATATTGAAAGCTTGTCATGATGGCCCTTGCGGAGGCCATTTTGCTGATAAAAGAACAACGCATAAAATTTTGAGGATGGGGTACTATTGGCCCTCATTATTTAAGGATGCAAAGAAATATGTAAGGGCTTGTGACAGTTGCCAGAGAATGGGTCAACCCAATCATAGAGACCAAATGCCATTAAACCCCCAGGTAGTTTCTGAACCATTTGAAAGATGGGCCTTGGACTTCATAGGACCCATTAACCCTCCATCCAACCAAAGGACCTATATATTAGTCTGTACAGACTATATGACTAAGTGGGTGGAAGCCAAAGCACTTATTAGAGCCAATGAGGAGGCCGTTTTGTCCTTCTTGTTTGAAGATATTTTCACGAGATTTGGAATCCCCAGAGAGCTAGTTACTGATGGAGGACCTCCATTCAATTCTCATGGTTTTAAATCTACCCTTCACAAATATCATATTCAACATAGAATGACTACACCATACCACCCCCAGGCCAATGGGCAGGTGGAAAGCACAAACAAAGTTTTAGAGGCCATTCTAACTAAAACAGTGAAGGACAACCGAAAGGATTGGTCCCAAAGGCTCCCTGAGGCATTATGGGCTTACAGGACTACTTGGAGAAACACTACAGGTTTTTCTCCCTATGAATTGGTTTATGGTAAAAATGCTATTTTTCCTGTGGAATTTGAAATTAAAACTTTAAAGACTGCCTTAGCTGTTAATCTTGATTTGAATGATGTGCAGACAACTAGATTGCAGCAACTTTTGGAGTTGGATGAAAAGAGATTGGATGCCATTCACCAAACAAACATGATTCAGCAACAAAGGATGAAATGGCATGACAAAATTATCAAACACAAGCAGTTCCAAAAAGGTAATTGGGCCTTGCTGTATGATTCTCGGTTTGAAAATTTTCAGGGAAAGCTACGTACACGTTGGCTTGGACCGTATGAAGTAGAAGATGTCTTTCCAAACGGAACGGTAAGACTTGTAACAATTGATGATGCTAAAACACCTCTACTAGTCAATGGCCATAGGCTCCGTTTATATGAGCGCCTTGTTTCTAAAGAAGATTTCAAGACTGCTTGCATGACTGATATTCATTATCTTTTTCCAGGGGAGTCTTCTGCTCCTCACAGCACTTAATTTTCTGCACTATATTTTTAGTAGTAGACTAGATTTAGCACTAATAATCCCTGTCAAGGATTGGCATGTTACAATTGAATTTTGCAGATTCTGGAAAGGCAATAAGGAGGACAGATTCATCATGAGAAGATCTGAAGCTTTAAATCAAGAAGCTTCCTCCCATCATTTTACCCTCTCCCCTAAAGTAATATCCCTCCATTATTTCATTCCCACCACTCCTGAAATATCTTCCTTCAGTCTGTGTTACCCATCCCTTACTGCTGAAAATAATCCCTTATCATTCACAGACCTAAGTCAGTTATCACAATTTTCTGATTTTTCCCGTTGCTAAAACTCCTGTTTCAGCAACGTAATACCGATTTTTCCCGTTGCTAAAACTCCTGTTTCAGCAACGTAATACCAATTTTTCCCGTTGCTGAAACACCTGTTTCAGCAACGTAACACCAACTTTTTCCGTTGCTGAAACACCTGTTTCAGCAACATATCATTGATTCTACCCATTGCTGAAACACCTGTTTCAGCAATATATTATCAATTTCCCCCGATTGATGAAACACTTGCTTCAGCAATGTATCGTTCATTTGTCAGTTGCTCAAACATCAGTCTCAGCAACTTGTTATTATCAAAGCAGCATCTCTCTTTGTCGACATATAAGCTTTCTGGTCCTTCACGATCATACTTCAGATCCTTTTGGTGAAAATTATTTGGCATATACCAGAATCAATTACACAGACCCTTCTATGATCATTCAAGGCTATTGCAACCGACACTTCGAATTATTAATTAAAGGTAAAGTATAAGGTATATGGTTTTAATGTAATTCGGTTAAATCATATTAAAAGAGAGGATTTCATTTCATAATGATTGCATATCTTCCCACGTCCAATCATTATTACACCATACGTAGGGGGGGGGAATTCCAAAAATGGAATGATTATTTCGCATGAACCAACCTGCCGCCTGTTATCATATCCATTTTTGCCGTCATTTAGACTACGCAGCCGTTGTTGCAACAACTAGTCTGATCAGGGTCTGAGAATACTGAATTGTGCCTCTGCGGAAAAACTCAGAGCTTTAGCCATGGGAAAGGCGGCCATTAGAAATGAGCCCGGCTCCATAAGTCTTCTACAGCTCTTTCCTGAAGTGTATCAGATCTTCCAACAAGCAGGGTGGACAGCATATTTTGAAAGGTTGGGAGATTTTAACGCAGAAGAAGTATTAGAGTTTGCACAGAACTTTGAAGACAATTTCTCAGTGGTCCGAGGGGTTCGCATTTCAGTGACAGAGGATGACATAGTTCAGGTATCAGGGTTGCCAGCTGAGGGCATGCATTCGCTGGTTTAGCAGAAAGCAGGTCGTTCTTAACGTGCAGCAAGACTTTTTGCGGCCGGACGAGCAAGTGGAACCTAGAGGCCGCGGGGTCAGTCTGCATTCACTTCCTCAACCATGGCCATCAGTGGCAGAATTCGTCAAACACTACCTAACATGCGAAGGGCGTTATAAGGTAGTGTACAATCATGACTTTGTTCTGCTAAATCATTTGAGGAATGGAAGATTGATTAATATCCCTTATTATCTGCTTGGTTGTATTAAAAACATGGCGTATTATTGTAAGCGAGCCAAATCTCCAATGTCATCCCTTACCCATCACCGCTTATGCCAGCTGCTAATACGGAGGGGTTTTGCTCAGCAAAATCCCCCTTTGCAGGCCCTACCTGAAATTCCCCCGCAGGCCCCACCTGAAGTCCCTCTGCAAGCCCCACCAGAAATTCCCCAACCACCTGAAGTCCCTCTGCAAGCCCCACCCGAAACTCCTCAGCAAGAGAAAACGTCCCAACCATCTGAAAATCTTCATAAAGAACAACAGGAGGAAACCCTGAATTCTCCCGTCAACCCAACCCCGAGCTCGCCTCAGTTAGCAGAGCTAACACCCTCTACTATTCCTGTCCCTAGCGACGATTCTCCAACACCCCCTTCTTCACCCATTAAGAAAAAGAGGAAAACCCCAGCAGTCACAAGTTCTAGACCACGGACAAGGTCCACATCCAAAATTCCTACCCCTCCGGAAAACCCTGTCCCGAAGAAAAAGCCCTCCCGTTCAAGGAAAAGGAAAGGCAGCGATTTTGCTGCCTTCCTACCAAAAAGAAAGAGGACAAAGACTGTTGAGGCAGAATCCACTTCCATTTTCCCTAACCCTCCCACTATTGTATTGAAACCCTTATCCCCATCCCGAACTCCCCAGCCGGTCTCGTCCGAAGACACTGTCACACAAAAATCAGTGCCTCGGGATAATACGACATTGGTTATGGATCAAGGAGTGACTGCTCCACAAGAACCAGTCACTTGCCCAGTGACTGCAACACAAGAACCAGTCACTGAGGAAGAAGAATACACCAAGCAGGTCGATAATGGGAAATGCCCAGTGACTGTTCCACAAGAACCAGTCACTGAGGCAGAAGAATTTACAGAGCAGGTTGTTAGTGAAGAATGCCCAGTGACTGTTCCACAAGAACCAGTCACTGAGGCAGAAGAATTTACAGAGCAGGTTGTTAGTGAAGAATGCCCAGTGACTGTTCCACAAGAACCAGTCACTGAGGCACAAGAATTTACAGAGCAGGTCAATACTGAAGAATGCCCAGTGACTGTTCCACAAGAACCAGTCACTGAGGCACAAGAATTTACAAAGCAAGATGATAGTGGGAAATGCCCAGAGACTGAAATACCAGAACTGGAGACTGAAATACCAGAACTGGAGATTGAAATACCAGAATTGGAGATTGAAACACAGGAATCCATTCCTAACCCGGTGGATGAAACACAAGAACCACCCACTGTGGTACCAGCATTAGTCACTGAGAAGCAAGAATTCATGACTGGTCCGATAGAGGAAATACAAGCACCACTCACCGTGGTATCAGAACTAGTTGCTGAGGAACAAGGATTTATTCCTGATAGAGCACGAGGACTATTTACTGTGGTATCAGAACTAGTCACTGAGGAACAAGAACTTATTCCTGATGGAACACAAGGACCACTTACTATGGTATCTGATCTAGTTACTGGAGAACAAGAATCCATTCCTGGCACGATGGATGAAACACAAGAGGCACCCATTGTGGTGCAACAACCAGCTACCACTGTGCATCAGCAAAATATCCCAGCAGAAACAAGCAGCATACAAGGCCCACATACGATGACATCTCTACTGCAGGAAAATGAGTTCCTGAAGTCTGAAATAGAAGCTTACAAAGCTGAGTTAGCCATGGCTCGAGAGGCTTTTGAAAAAGAACTCAATCTCCATACATTAGCACAAGTAGCCTCAATGCAAAACAAGGAGACATGTATAGAATATATGTGCAAAGAGTGTGGCACCATTTATCAGAATGCAGGCTATAAAGTAGTTGAAATTCCACTCCCTGAGACAATTATGACAGAGGGAACACAAGAGGAGTGCCCTACTGCTCCACAAGAACCAGTAGGACCCCCTATGATGCAAGAAGAAGAAGAAATCGAACAAGAGATATCTCATCCTTTGGGGACTGATGCAGCTATCCCGGCAGAAGAAACACTGCCAGAGCACACTACTATTGATTCAGATATTCCGGCAGAAGAAACATTGCCAGAGCACATGATTACTGATGCAGATATTCCGGCAGAAGAAACATTGCCAGAGCACATGATTACTGATACAGATATTCCGACAGAGGAAACATTGCCAGAGCAAATGACTACTGATGCAGCTATCCCGGCAGAAGAAACACTGCCTCAGCACACTACTGATGCAAGTATCCCGACAGAAGAAATAATGCCCCAATGTATTACCTCTGAGGCAGCCATTCAGACAGAGGAAATAGTGTCCCAACCCACTACTTCTGTTAAAAAGACACAGACTCGGCTATGGGACCCATTGGAACAATTCAACAGATGGAAGAAGCAACATGCTGAAGAACAGAAGATAGTATTACAACAGCATAAGTTGCAATGGCAGAGCTATGTATATACTAACTGGGATAGCTGGGAACAAATCCTGCAAGAGCATAAGGAATATAAGAAGGAAGCTAGACAGTCTAAGGAACGGATAGCCTTGATGTTTTCATTGGTGCGAAAGTTGATGGTTACACGTA
Source organism: Pinus tabuliformis (assembly GCA_031772625.1). Lineage (NCBI taxonomy): Eukaryota > Viridiplantae > Streptophyta > Pinopsida > Pinales > Pinaceae > Pinus > Pinus tabuliformis. The sequence goes on from CM062818.1 coordinate 520,228,825, forward strand.
AACCCTCTGTAAATTACTCTCTCTTTCTCACTGAACGACTAGTCTACTTTCAAATAAAATCAATAGCACATGGCAGACCACATGAATTACTGACTTCTGAGAAATTTGTTGAGACCTTTAAAGAGGCCCCGGAAAGTGACCAGCATCTGCTGTGCGAACTCTACCTTCATAATGAGGCTATTCCTGAAGAAAGGAGAGTTAATCTTATTCCAATTGCAGGTGATATACAAATTAGGGCATTTGCTTCATTTTTGTCTAATCAGCTCACTTGGCAGACTGCGTTCAATGCAAGCAGTCATAATGAGGAGAATAAACTCCTGTGGATTAGACCAGAGCCTGTAAGCCCAGCCATGTTTATAGCACAGTATTATGAATTCTTGCAGAAGCCGGGAATGAGTGAGCACATAGAGCAATTACAGGCTTCAATCATTTTTAAGTGTCAAGAGCACATTAGATTGAAGGGTCCTGCTGCATTGGAGGCCAATGATATCTTTTGGCAGCAGTCATGCAAGGAAAGACAGGATTATCATCCTTTTAACCCTCTCAATCTTCAAGCTGCATTATACAGGGTCCCTAAGTATATTGAATGCATTCAACATTGTGGAGTCAACTGGATTGGGTATCATTTCTGTTTTCCAATCTTATGGCTGCCTTCAGAAAAATATCAAAGTCATTATCAGTTGACTAACAGAGAGGAAGCCTCGGCATGGCGACAGTTGCAGACCAACAGTGGATTCCGATCTCCTACAGATGCCACCTTCTCCAGCTACTGCTTGAGTAATTTGCATTGCCAGTCCCAGTACTCAGACTCTGATTCGGATGAAGAGGTTGCCTGAGGACATGCAACATTTTTAGCTGGGGGGGATGTTAGGACTCCAATATGTACCATTTTGCTATATATTTTGATATCATTTTACTCTCAAAACCATAAACCTCAATGTCTTTTTCATTCACTTTATCCCAAGGTATATAGAAACCTCTTCTTTATTATATGGTTAATCTGTCTTACATTTAATTCCATAATACTCTTATATTTTATCAATTATTGAAGTGCATTGTTGCTAACACAAGTCAAAGATCGCAGATAATATATGCCTTGTTGGGAATGAGCGGCCGTTGCTGAAACAGCTGAACTTCATTGCTGAAACAGCCAACTCCGTTGCTGAAACAGCTGGTCCCGTTGCTGAAACAGCTGGTCCCGATGCTGAAACAGCTAACTCAGTTGCTGAAATAGCCGTCAAGCACGCAACTCCCGCTATGCGTAATTTGCGATTCTGGAAGAACTTTTTGTGGATAATAGCAGCAGCCCAAAGATACGGTTACCTGAATTATCTTGAAGATAGCATTTCTGTTGTCTCGGTTGTAACAGTATCTCTTTTTAAGAAAGAACAGAATAGTTTTGTTTCGAACAAAATCGAGATCTTCGCTCTTGTGTAAAATTGTAAATGATGTCTCCTCTTTAAAAAGAGGAGACATCATCATTAGAGGGGATCGAACTGTAATTCATAGAACAGCATTGTGTGAGGCAGGAGCTAGTCTCCTTTTTGTAATGTATCAGTTTCTTGACAGATGAATAAAGACTTGTTTTGAGCGTTCCAGTTTAATTCTTTCTCTTGGGGAATCTTGTGAGAAGGAAAGGGCCCGCCTTCCTCACAAGATCCACCCCTTTATTCCTGTAGTTGTTTATTTCTTATGTATTTGCATTGTATTTGATTCTGTTGCTGAAACACTAGTTACATGGTTTGTGATACTCTGTTTCTTAGCGCTACATGTATTGATTGCACGAGTGGATGATGAGAGCATGTGCTGAAGATCCCTGTACAGAGGGATAGGGTCTTGCTCCCATTGATTGCTTTCTTTTACTTGCAGTGTGATTAGAAACAAGAGGCCAAGTGCTGAAGATTCCTGTTCCTGGGAATAGGGTCTTGACCTCTTGAGGTTACTGCTTTTACAGTGTGATTAGTGCCAGGCAGCAGGTGCTGAAGTTCCCACCAAGGAATAGGGTCCTGTTCCTGATATGGTTGAATGATTTCTTTTCTTATACATCTATTTCCCTTTGCTGTAACAGAGAAATCGTGTCTGCTATAAGTTAATTGACTTCAGCTTTAATCAAGTAGACTGTGAATTGATAGATTGATGAATTTAACAAATGTGTGTGACTTTCTTTTACTACAACATTGAACTGCTTTTGAAATTGAGCATATCCAGTGCGCTATTACCTTTGGAATAAAAAGACCTTCTCGGGTTGACAATTTATGTGGAGCTCGAATTGTGAAAACAATTAGAGCGACCAACAGTTATGACCCCTTAGACTCCTATATATAGAAAGGAGGTATTTTCATTTGTATCATCCAAGAATTGTTCATTTATGTAATGTAAAGGAGGTTGCCCCCTCGAAGAGGCTGAATTCTAAGGCGTGGATCTCTCTTTTCTATCTTTTTGTGAGCTCGTTTCATAACACACACCAACACATGAGTCTGTAATACCTCCATTCATTAATTATTTAACTGAGATCACTCTCGAGTGATTTTCAAATCAAGAGGTATCAGAGCTCTAGGATGTTAAGGTTAGACAATCTTGTGTTGGATTTAGCTGTTGAATGCTAACTAGATCACAGCTCAAATTAGGAGAAGGAGAGTTGGTCGAAACTAATCCTGAAATTGGGAGAGTCTATCCTTGGAAGAATATGTCAGAGGAAGGTTCTATGGGGCCAGACCCTCAATTCATAGATAGTTTCCTACCCATAATGTCCATGGTAGAGGAAATGTATAGGGACTTTAGAAAACACAAGGATGAAGATTGATCAGGCTCCAAACAAGACAAGGGAGAAGATTAGTCTCACTTCCATGACCACTCAAAGGGCAAAGGGAAAGAAGAAAGCTTTCTCACAGATCCTAATAGCTCTGAACACAAAAGGAAAGCATCTTTGATCAAACTAGATGTCAAATTTGATTTACCTATATATGATAGAGAGTTGAATGCATAAAAGTTGGAAAATCGGATTAGACAAATCGATGTTTATTACAGAGTGCAGAATATAGATTTAGACAGGAGCAAGATTCAGCTGGCCAGCCTACACCTTGGAGGCACTGCCTTGGTTTGGTGGGAAGGCAAGACCCAAGCTAACTTGAAGAGACATGGTTAGACTATCTCTGTCTGGAGTGAATTTGTTTCTGCAATCAAAAAATAGTTCTATCCATTAGCCTACATGCAGCAAGCCATGATGAGTTGGAAAACTCTTCGATAGTTGAAAGGGAAAAGTGTACAAGGGTACACTTAGGAATTTAGAAAAAGAGCATTGATTCTAGGAATCTCATTAGACTCACCTGTGACTCTGTTGAAGTACATTGGTGGTATACACAGCTACATGAGGCACACTATCCTCATGTTTAATCCAACTAGTATAGATGAGGTATCTGTACAAGCTGCTCATCTAGAAGCTAGATGGAAGAATGGAAGTCCAGAAGTTGGGGGATCATCTCAACCCGCTGCAAGCAAGAATAAGGATAAAAGAAAGCAAAAATGGAAAGCAAGGAAGGCTAACACTGCACAGAAAAGCAAGGCTTCATGCACTCACTGTAAAAAGGATGGGCATGATGATGAACATTATTGGATTTTGCATCCAGAGCTGAGACCTAAGAAGTTCGAGGGCAAGAAGAAGAAGACTGCTGCAACTATTTAGAAAGATTTGGGGTCAGACTCAGGAGATGAAACAACCATTGTAGCCACAGGTATAAAAGGTAATAATTCTGAAGTATCTACTAGTAATTCTACACAATCTACTATTGATGAAGAAAATGAGAGAAAAAGACATGAGCTTTTCCATATTCAAGTTATTTCCAAACATCAAAAGAGTGATACTTTGTTTGATAGTGGCTCACAAGTAAATTTAATTTCTGAAGCAATTGTAAAGAAGTTGGTATTAGTAACTACACCTCACAAGAAACCATACCCATTAGGATGGTTGAATGATAAAGAACAACTACAAGTGACTAGACAATGCAAACTCAAGTTTTCTTTTGGGTCGACATTTGTAGATGAGGTTGAGTTAGACATAATTCCTTTGGATATATGTGGAATTGTTTTAGCAAGTCCTTACTTGTATGATAGAAAAGATATTTTCTATAGAGTTGAGAACAAGTATCTACTTGTTAAAGATGGAATTGAATACTTTGTAAGAGCTCATAAGCTCAAGAATAATTATACTCTCATAAACTCAGGGCAGATGGAAAGAATGATAAATTCATGCAAACAATTCTTATTGATGGTTGTAAAGCAAAAGAAACCTGATAAAACCAATGTATTTGAGAGATGTAATGCTAAACGGAAAGCTGATTCAAAAAAGGTTGTTTTAGAGTATGATATCTTGTTTTAAGAACCTAAAGGTCTGCCACCCAAAAAGGAAATAGTGCATGATATTATTTTGCAGCAAGATGCTCCATTACCTAACATTGGAATGTACAACTTGTCCGCTTTAGAGAATGCTGAAATCAAGAAGCAGGTGCAGCAGCTGCTCGAGAAGGGGTTCATCAGACCTAGAACATCACCATGTGCATCACCAATCGTTTTGGTGAGAAAGAAAGATGCCTCGTGGAGTATGTGCATTGATTACCGAGCACTGAATAACAATAAAAAATCATTATCCCCTTCCTCGTATAGATGATCTTTTAGATCCATTGAAAGAGGTTGTTTATTTCTCCAAGCTAGACTTGCATAGTGGATACCATCAGGTCAGAGTCACAGAAAAAGATGCATGGAAAACTGCTTTCAAAACAAAGCAGGGATTATATGAGTGGCTCGCTATGCCTTTTGGATTAACTAAAGCTCCTGCTATTTTCATGAGACTAATGAATGATGTACTCAGACATTTTCTGGATGATTTTGTTATTGTGTATCTGGATGACATTCTAATATTTAGCAAAATGTGGGAAGAACACTTAAAGCATGTTAAGCAGACACTAGATGTTTTGAAAGGGGAAAAAATTTATGTTAAACTCTCGAAATTTGAATTTGGTAAAAAATCTCTGAATTATTTGGGTCATATAGTAGGGGGTGGTGAATTATAGATAGATCCCTCTATGGTGGCAGTCATTGTAAACTGGCCTAAACCCAAGTCTACTACAAAAGTCAGAAGCTTCTTAGGAGTAGCACAATATTGGAGAAAATTCATTTCTAACTTTTCCTTAATTGCAGCTCCCTTACATGCTTTAACAGGATTGAACAAGATGTTTCAGTGGGGGGGCAAACAGTAGAAAGCCTTTGACACCTTGAAAGAAAAGATTAGTACAACACTTGTACTAGCATTGCCTGATCTTCAAAGACCATTTGAGATCCAAATGGGTGCCAGTGACTATGCCATGTGAGCAGTGTTGACACAGCATGGTAAACCCATGTGTTATCATTCTAAGACATTTAATTCTCCAGTGGTTAACTATCCTACATATGATAAAAAATTGTATGCATTAGTACAGAGTGTGAAAAAGTGGAAACATTACTTAATGGGCAAAGAGATAGTAATACATACTGATCACCAACCACTTCAATATCTACACTTCCAAACTAAGTTGTAACAATCAAGGCACAATAGATGGATGGGTTTTCTACAACAGTTTCATTTAGTCATCAGATATAAAAAGGGCATACATAATGAAGTTGCAAACATGTTATCTAGACCCATTATAAATGCATCTACTATATTTAAGCATAATTTTGTGTTACATGAGAGCTACATTGAACAATATGCTCAAGATATACACTTTAAAGATGTATATGCAACTTTAAGTCAAGGAAAACGAGTAGAAGAATTGGATTATCATGTAAAGGGCCGACTCTTATATCATTGTGGGAAGATCTGCATTCCACAAACTGAAATAGTAAATATAATTCGAGAAGCACACAATTCTCTAATATCAAGTCACTTTGGGGTAAGTAAAACAGTTGCACAGCTGCAAAGATTTTGTTATTGGCCAAAAATGAATGAGTTAGTTTCTAGATATGTAAGAGGGTGTACTATGTGTGCTAAAAGCAAGCCCAAAAATAGAAAACTAGGCTTGTACACTCCATTACCAGTTCCTACTCACCCTTGGGAAAGTGTTTCCATGGATTTTGTTGGAGGACTGCCTAAATCTAGGAAAGGTCATGATTATCTATATATTGTTGTGGATAGGTTTAGCAAACTGTGTATTTTGATACCTTGTAAAAAATAGATTATAGTTGAACAAACTACAAAATTGTTTTTTGAACATGTATGGGTTCATTTTGGATTACCAACTTCCATTGTATCTGATTGAGACACCTGATTTGTGGGGAAATTTTCATCAAGTCTGTGGGAACAGATGGACGCCAAACTGAATAAAAGCACAGCTTTTCATAAACAAACTGATGGCCAGATAGAAGTAGTCAACAAGATAGTGATCCAGTTGCTTAGGCAATATTGCAGCAAACATCCTAAGCTTTGGTATGAACATTTATGTTATGTGCAACATGCTTACAACAAAGAAAAACATTCTTCTACACAGAGATCTCCTTTTGAGACCTGTTTTGGTTTCATACCAAGGTCTCCTTTGGATTTTTTTCTTTGGTAAAGACAACACAGTTGAGGGACACAGTGATGTGGACAGGGCAACTAAGTTCATTGAATAGATGCAAGAGATCCACCAGGCAGTACAGGAACAGCTGGAAAAGAGCCAAGCCAAATACAAGGAAGGCATGACAAGCGTCGGATGAAGCATAGTTTCCAAGTTGGTGACCAAGTCTGGATGTATATCAGCAAGGATAGGATGCAAAGTAAAGGTAAAAAGCTAAAGCCTATTAGGTATGGACCCTTCAAGATACTTGAGAAAATTGGTGAGAATGCTTTTCGCCTTGACCTACCAGCTTACATGCACATCTACTCAGTTGTAAATGCAGATTGCTTGAGATTGTTTGAACCTTCACTAATTGAGGATCTCGAAGAGGAGAGTCAATTCCCTTCTATTGATGACCTGCTACCTGAATATCTTAATGAATTGTAGGAAGACACAGTTTTGGATAGGAAGGTGAGGACGACATGCAAAGGAGATGTTGAGTACCTCAGAGTTGGGATCAAGGGTTCAAAGCAAAGCAGTGCAAAGTGGATAGAGATTGGACAAGTGAGACAATTGTACCCTCACTTAATCAATGAGTGAAAACCAACTTTTGGTGGTCTAAAAGATTTTTCATTGGGAAGGTTGTTATGAAACCGGATTAAGAAATAGATAGAAAGGATAGATCAACGCCTTAGAATTCATCCTCTTCGAGGGGGAAACCTCCTTTACATTACATAAATGAACAATTCTTAGATGATTCAAATGAAAAAACCTCCTTTCTATATATATGAGTATAAGGAGTCACAATATAACCCATCCGAGCTAAAAATAATAATATAAAGCCACAAAAATAACAATAGAGGGATTCTATGGGGCACAATAATAACAATATGGGGATAATAGGGGAACAACAATATTAATAAGGGGTACAATTACAATAGTAATGGGGTAATCACTAGTATTATAGGGACCCAACATGCCCCTCTCCTTCAAAAAAGTGTTGTCCTCAACGCTTGAGAAGTTCTGGATGCTTCTGTATAAAATTCTCATCCTCCCATGTGGAATCTTCAGCGGATAAGTTCTTCCACTTGATAAGATACTCCGAAATTGATCAATTTCATAGCTGCGAGTTCTTTTTCTGTGACTGATTCCGATTCCAATATAATTTTTCCTTCCTCGTCAAGTTCTGGCAATATTGTTTGAATTGGGAGCTTGTTGCCTATAACCTTCTTTAAACATGAAGCATGGAAAACTGGGTGCAATCGAGAAGCTGCAGGAAGCTCCAATTTGTATGCCATAGTACCAATCTTTTGCAACAACTTGTATGGACCATAATACTTTGGTGATAATTTATTATCCTTCTTAGCTTGCTTGAGGGACATTTGCTTATATGGTTGTAGCCATAGGAATACCCAATCACCTACATCAAAAATTCTTTCGCTACGATGTTGATCTGCCTGCTGTTTCATTCTATTCTGTGCCAACACGAGGCTATCCTTTAAGAGTTGGAGAACTTGTTGTTGATGTTCGATGTGATGTTCCACTACTTGAACCTTAGAATTTTCTCTTAAATATGATGTAATGGATGGTGGTTGATACCCATAAAGTGCCATAAATGGGGTCAGTTTTGTTGCTGTATGGAAGGAAGTGTTATACCACCATTCAGCTAGAGGCAACCATTTGACCCATTGGGTCTATTTATCAGATACAAAGCAACAAATATATCCTTCCAAACATTTGTTTACTATCTCAGTTTTTCCATCAGATTGAGGATGATAAGATGAGCTATGAGCTAATTGAGTACCAAGGCATAAAATAATTCTGTCCAAAAATTTCTAGTGAAAATGGGATCTCTGTCACTTACAATAATCTTTGGGTTTCCATGTAACTTTTGAATTGTTTCCATAAATGTAGTAGAAACTGTACTGGCTTTAAATTGATGTGATAATGCACAAAATTGTGCATACCTGGTAAGTCTGTCACCTACCACCATGATGACACTCTTTCCCTCAGACTTGGGTAAACCTGTGATAAAATCCATTGAAACCTCCTCCCAACATTGGCTTGGAATGGATAAAGCTTGTAATAGACCCGGTGTATTAATTGTTTCAACTTTATTTTGTTGGCAAAACAAACATTCCGCCACAAACTTTTGAATTTCTGATTTAAGGCCATCCCAAAAAAATTCCTTCTTAACCTTGTGGTAAGTTTTTAAGAATCCTGAGTGCCCTCCTAAGGGAGAAGTGTGCAATTCCATAAGAATATTTTGTTTTAGCTGGGAATTCTTATAGAGGTATAAGCGATCTTTGTACCATAACGAATCATTTTGCCAGCTAAATGTACCAGACATACTGGAATCTTGTTGTAACTTTCGAATAAGTGCCCACACTTCTTCGTCATTCTTCCATTCCTCCCTTGCTTCGTTTATCCAATCTGGTTGGATAATAGAAATGGCGCACAACAATGCTTCCACATCCTCATCCTTTCTTGAGAGTGCATCTGCCACTACATTTTTCTTCCCTTTTTTGTAGATGATTTCAAAGTCATAACCCAACATCTTTGTGACCCACTTTTGTTGCTCTTCAGAGGATAATCTTTGTTCTAAAAAGTATTTAAGGCTATCATGATCATTTTTTACCTTGAAGTGTCTTCCCATTAGGTAGGGTTGCCATTTCTTAAGTGCATGGAGTATTGCCAACATTTCCTTCTCATAAATAGCTTTGTGTAAAAAATTTCCCTTGACTGGACGACTTTCAAAAGCAATGGGTCTTTCATCTTGCATTAAAATAGCACCAATTCCATTTCTTGAAGCATCACATTCCACAATAAAGGTTTTTGTGAAGTCCAGTGTAGCTAAGACCGGTGCTTGGCACATTGCCTCTTTAAGATGTTCGAATGCCTTTGTTGCATCTGGAGTCTATGAAAATGCATCTTTCTTCAATAATGTTGTTAGAGGTGCTGCTATTCTCCCATAATTCTTAAAAATCTTGTAATAATACCCTGTCAACCCGAGAAATCTCGCAGATGCTTTATGGATGTGGGAATTTTCCATTCCTTAAAGGCTTTAATTTTGCTAGGGTCTACCTTAACTCCTTCATGAGATATAATATGACCCAGATATTCCACCTCTTGTACTCCAAAGAAACATTTGGATCTCTTTGCATATAATTGTTTCTCCTCCAATAGTTGTAGCACCCTGTCAACATGTTCAACAAGATCCTTCCAAGACGTGTTGTAGATTAGTATATCATCAAAAAATACTAACACAAATTTTCTAAGGAATGGTTTGCAAATTGAATTCGTCAAACCTTGAAATGTTGAAGGTGCATTAGTAAGGCCAGAAGGCATGACCAAAAATTCATAATGACCCTCATGAGTTCTAAATGTTGTTTCCGGAATGTCTTCAGTCTTCATTCTAATTTGATGATATCCTGAACGAAGATCCAACTTGGTGAAGTAAATTGATCCATGCAATTCATCCAGTAATTCATCAATGACAGGAATGGGAAACTTATCTTGAATAGTGAGCTTGTTGAGCTCCCTATAATCTGGACACCTGCACCATGATCCATCCTTCTTGTGCACCACTACTACTGGAGTAGAGAAAGAACTTTGACTCAGTTGAATTATACCAGCCTCTAGCATTTCTACAACCATACGTTCAATTTCACTCTTTTGGGCATAGGGATATCTGTACGGCCTGATGTTTTGAGGAACACTTCCTGGAATCAGATGAATAGCATGATCATGATCACAAATAGGTGGGAGACCATTGGGAGTCTCAAATACCTTGGAATGATTTTCCAATACTTTTTGGAGATTTGGAGAAATAGATGATTCCAATGTGGAAACATCTAGCGAACATAATTGTGCAATTACACCTCTTTGTTCCTTTTTTAGAAGCTTTGTGATACCATTAGAGCTGATTATCTTTCCCAGTTTCCCTGCAATACCCCTTAATTCAAATTCCTTTCCTTCCATAGAAAATTTCATGAAAAGATCTTGAAAATTAAAAGCTATTGTACGCAAGGATTGTATCCATTGGACTCGTAGTACAACATCATCACCTCCCATTGGAATGGAAAGCATTGGGCTAGTCAATACATATTCTCCCATGGATAACTTGATATTATGGCACTTTCCCGAGCAATTTATTGTTCCTCCATTTGTAACCATCACTTGACACTCTGGTGCTGGATATAAGAAGCAATTCAATTCTTTTGCTACCTTACAATGAATAAAATTGTGGGTACTTCCTGAATCAATCAACACTATTACCTTTTTCTTCTTGATTTGTCATTCTATCTTGATGGTTTGAGGAGTGGTAATTCCTGCCAATGCATTACAAGATATGGTTGGATTCATTTCTTCTTTATCTAGGCTTTGTTCCTGGAGTATATCCTCTTCTTTTGACCTTTCTTCCTCCTTTTCTTCTTCCTCTTCACAATCTATTGAGAATAATTTCTTCTCAGCACACTTATGACCTTTAGTGTATTTGCTATCACAATTGTAACAAATCCCTTTTGCTCTTTTTTCTTCCAATTGTTGTTGTGTCAACCTTATAGGTTGTGGAAGACTAGGGCCAACAACACTTCCAATTTTATAGTTGTGAGTGGTGTGCTTCCTGGTTGCCATAATTTTGCTTTCCATTTTTCTTGCTAACTTGAATGCCTTCTCTAATGAATCAGGTTCCCAAAGGCAAACATCATGTTGGATATTATCCTTTAAAGTCCCTATGAACACATCAATCCTATGCTCCTCTGGAATATTTTTTAACCTTATGTTCAATTTTTGGAACTCCTCAATGTGCTCCATTATTGAACCCTTTTGTTTGAGACTTATCAATTGGCTAAAAAAAGTGTTGCTTTTTGTATCCTCATAATGTGCTGTCAATTCTTCTGTAAAAATTGCCCAAGTGATAATTTGTTTACGAGAGAAAAGCCATTGATACCATACAAACTGATTTGGTTCCAAATATAAAGTTGCAATATGTACCTTTTGTGTGTTTTTCACATTATTGAGATCAAAAAATTGCTCCATCTGTAATATCCATGTTGCGGGATCCTTACCATCAAAATTCCTCATATCAATTTTTGGAATATGGTGGGTCTTCGATCAAACATTAGGGTCTATGGAATCATGATTAACATTTCTTTTGTTCTCATCATGAGTTTCCTTTACTACCCTTTCACCATTAGTGACCATTTCTCGTAGCAACTTATTCATATTTATCTTCAATTCTTCCATGTCTACCCTCAAATCTGTCTTCCAATCATCCATCCTAGCTTCCATGCCATTCATCTTAGCTTCTACACCCTTTATCTTAGATTCCATGCCATTTATCTTGGTTTCTGTTAGCTTTCCTGAGACTGAAATTTGTTGCACTTCGTCTTGTAATTTTGATATATCATGTAGCATTTCTTCCTCTTCTTCATGAGTCATGCTACTACTTTCAGGTTGCTTACTAGGTGTTTGCATTTTCTTTCCTATGGGCATCATTTATCGATAAAAATGCTCTACTATTCCCCTTGAATTCCTTCAAAATAATTTTTCAAACCAAGCTTAAGCAAAAATTTAAAAAAATCTACACACCTTTTTTTCACTTTGTAGCAGCTCGATATTGCCTCTGATGTACCTTTGTAATTTCTGATAATCTAGTTTTGAAAAATGTGACCTGTAGTAGCCCTCTGTGTCCTCTTTCCAATGCCACCAGTCTGATCCCAATTGGATTCTCCAAGGAAGAGTTATGTCAAATCTCCCAAAGTGACCTGATTATAGACTAGTTTAGTAGAGCGAATTTGCACGATGTGCCACGTGTCCCTGTTTCAACCTTTGGCTCTGAAAAAGATATACAAGAAACTACAGTCTGTCCTCTTTTTGTATCTTCTTACGAAATGTCAATTTGATGCTTAGAGAGAAAGTTATGATGATTTTCTTTAGGTCACCTGTTTGGAATGCAATTCAGAAGTCTACAAAAAGACCAACTTCCTCAGATCATATCTCCGCAAATATAGCGTGAAAAGCTATAAAATTTGGATCCGAGATTAAGTGCAAAGTCTTCTCAAATGGTTTTTTTTTTAGCTTTTGAAACGTCGTAGAAAAAAATTCTAGTGAAAATGCCACGATGACCTGTTTGGAGTAGCGAAACCCTAGAATCCAAAGCTCTGATACCAAATGTTATGAAGCCAGCTCAAGAAAAAGATAGAAAAGATAGATCAACGCCTTAGTATTCAGCCTCTTCGAGGGGGCAACCTCCTTTACATTACATAAATGAACAATTTTTGGATGATTCAAATGAAAAAACCTCCTTTCTATATATAGGAGTATAAGGAGTCACAATATAGCCCAGCCAACCTAAAAATAATAATATAAAGCCACAAAAATAACAATGGAGGGATTCTATGGGGCACAGTAATAACAATATGGGGATAATAGGGGCACAAAAATATTAATAAGGGGTACAACTACAATAGTAATGGGGTAATCACTAGTATTATAGGGACCCAACAAAGGTTGTGATTCGAATTGGATCCATGAAAATTATCAAAGTTCTATGACTGTATCAAATCAGGACAGACTTCAAAATTTATGAACAGAGGGCTACTAGGAAGATCTCTAGATAGTGGCAGTTTGTAGCCAAAAAGGAATAATGAGGACCTCGGCTAAAGCGCGCTGACTAAGACCCATGGAGACCGTGCAGGATGCAAACTCGTAGTTTGGAAGTCTGGATCAAAAAATGGAGGTTGTTTATGATGCGAAATCGCTGGGGAAAACTCCTGGAGAAGGAAAATCCCTGAGCACTCGATTGCATGGCAAGCCGGGAAACCGTAGGGAAAGTGCTAAGGCAAAATTTAGGTCCTGCGCTCTAAAACCAGCGAAATATCGGAGGAATTTTTGGCGGTAAGCGAATTTGGCATAGAACGAGTGATTCCATACATTGCACGATGCGTGTCTGGTAGATGAGAGAAAAAACTGCCTCTCATCGTGGGCTAATGGTCTAGCAAGTCAACTGCGTGATAAGAGTGAACACTGTAGGATCTGATGGCTCCAGATCTGACGACGAAGATTGCGCCCAATGGAAAACCGGATTTGAAGGGGGAATTAAGCCGCAACATATAAAAGTTTGAAGTCCGATTTGACCGTTGAGTTGGTGGATGATTCATTTCACAATGTAAACCACATACCGAACGATTGAGGAAGAGCTAGCGCAGTTTGTGAGAGGACAAGTGGCCACTTCCCTGTGAGACGTTGGTGATGATGCAGAGGCAGGGAACTCCAAGAAAACAGTAGCAGGCGATCCAAAGGGGCAAAAGAGGAAGTGAACCATCAAGGACAGATTGGCTTTAGGCCATGAACAGACAAAGAATAGAACAAGGGAGAAGAAGAGAACGGAACAGTGAAAAAAGAGACGAAAGAGACAGTGAAGCAAGAGGCAGAAAAACAGAGAGTTGAGCTGACTTGCAATGTAAGGCAGCATCGAGGAGACATAAGACTTGAGAGGTTCAAGCAATCCCTATGAGGATCTTTCGGGAATTGAGTACCACATTGGGCTCCTCCCATTAAAGACTAGAGAGGTCAAGACTTTGTAAGGAAAGAGTCTGTGCACTCTAGTGGCTTGGGGAATCCAAGAACCACCCTACTAAACATCCTATATTTCAGGATACTCATGTTGAGCTCCTCATTGTAAATCTCTACTTTAAAGAAACAATAAAAGAATACCACCATTGAAAGCTAGACTAGAGATGTAGCCCTGGAGAATAGGGTGAACTCCTTATTAATGTGTTGTGTTCATGTATTTGTTTACTGTGTTTCTCTTACTGTTTTCCATTTTCCAGTGTCTGTGTATTTTGCAATCTAATTGATTTGTTGCCTAAGATAACATAGACACACACCAGCACATGAGTCGGTAATACCTCCATTCATTAATTATTTAACTGAGATCACTCCCGAGTGATTTTCAGATCACATATATGCTTTAGAAGTCTTGTTGTTGTTTGTTTGGCAGATATATGCTGCCAACTTTTTTTTCGTTATATTATTTTGAATAGAGAAATGTTGTCCCCTTTGAGGGCTTTTAAGCCTAGTGGAAAATATGTCATTTAAACATTTTAATATATTTATAAGGCTAATAACCTATTCATTAATATGATCTTGAAACTACCAAGTCCTTGTAGACCAATTCATCGTACACGTAATATTTTAATTGATATACAATTTTGATGCTTTTCCAACTTAATGGCTTACCTATACTTCATCTCTTTATGTAAATTATTTTCAAAGAATCATGTTTTTATTTTATTTTCTCATTTTTTTTTAATGAATTCTATGTATTAATTATTTTTCTTTCATACCCTTATTGGGGTTAATCACATATTTAATTAGCTAATCACTTCTTTTAAATAACTCAATATACATAGGTTCTTTCCCTTATTGCGTAGAACTTGTCCCATGGTTTTCTTCTACATTTATGATTACTTGTTGCCTTTGGCCATTTTAGCCAAACATATAACAACTTTGTAACATAATATAGTTATAATAAGAAAGCCATTTCTTCCCCTTATAAGTACAAATGCTTCAACACTACAACTTAGTGTATTTTATAATAAATTTTTTCTTATGACATATATATAGATCTAGATATTTATCCTTTGCTATTCGTTGGACCATAATCATTTGTGACAATTTGAAACAACAATAATAAATTTTCCTTCACAAAGGTTATTTACGTGTACCTATACTAATTCCTTTACCACTGATATGGAATATTTATATCCTTAATATCTTCTTTATTGCATCTAAATTGTATGCATATGTATAACATGTATAAGTATCTCACACACACATGCACGTGTGTGTGTACTTTTCTTCACCTTACTATACTCCTCCATAAATAATTCTCAAAGTATCTACTCAGTTTTTAATTACTAAGAGATAAATTATGTTGATGTAAGAAATTTAGTATATTTTCTCACTCTTTAATAAAGAGTCTTAGCTAGACTCACAAACATATATAATTTTAATGAAATACATATTTACCTTGTTTATTCCATGTTTATTTATCCAAGGTTATTTACCATGTTCATCTATAGAAATTCACAATAATTTCCAATTAATTATGTTTCAACTCACTGTTGTGGAGGAAGTCTTAATTTTTTAATTTCAATTTCGATTCATGCTTTTGATGGATGTAGTCAACATCAAGAATTAACCTTATTCTTGTTTATATTAGATTCTATAGGAATATAGTTATTTATATTCTTCTTGTTACAACTAAGTTATTGACCCATCCAAATCTCATAATATAGCTCTGTAAATCTCTCTCTCTCTCTCTCTCTCTCTCTCTCTCTCTCTCTCTATATATATATATATATATATATATATATATATATATATATATATATATATATATATATATATATATATATATATATATTCCCACGCATGTGTTGTAATCTAAACAGATACATTAGTCTGAGTTAAACAGTTAACATGTCATAATAATAACAATGATTGTGATACATGTGCATGTGCAATTATGCTCATGAATTTTTTTCTCTAAACATCGTAAATAAATTCCTGGTATAGATCAACAATTTCAATAGGACTAATAATGGTAAAAATAAATAACATCAACAGTTAAATAACTTAGCACATTAATCATAAAATCAAAATCAGCTAATTGTAACCAGTTGCTTGGGAAATAATTAGGGAGAGAGCAAGTTCCTCCCAACCAACGAATCTCAACCAGTAAATCCCCCCGAGCTTAGAATTCTTGCATCTAGGAATCAAAAACCCTACTATATTCCTTAGTGGTATTTTTATAATTCTTCCTAATATATTTTCCTTAGCAACATCCTTCTTTTAGGGTATGCCACCCTTAACTTCCTAGGCTTTTTATTTTAATTAGGAAAAAAATATTTTCATTTTCCTTTAAAATGTGCCTTTCTCTCCTGTTGTGCTTTCTTTTTCTTTTCACCCAATTTGTCATTTCTCTCCAGCTAAGTTTTTAGAATAACACTTCTCTCCCATTATGTTTTTTTTTTCTAATAATTAATTTATCATAATATTTCTCTCCAATTATGATAATTTTCTTAATAATTAATTTTCCCTAGTATTTTTAGGAGAAAATTTTGGGAAGGTACACTACGTATACTTCACCACTTAACAATATTTCTAGAATAACAATTGAGTCTTTATTAGTCATTTTCTCTCTCTCCCAAAGTTTCCCCTAGGTAAAACATGTATTCATAATATAAAATTTAAATACATAATGCATCAATTCCAATCCTGGCCTCCACATCCATTCAATTAAGATCATATTCATAATAATATGAAAATAGCCATGTATTTAAAAGAAAAACATTGAAGGTATCACAAAGGACTTCTTTCTTTAATGGAGACTTTGAAGTAGATGTATTCATGCTTCAACCAAAAGTTTTTTTGTTAAGAAAAAAGAATAAAATATATATAATCATTATATAATCGAAAACAAGCATTTCGAGCATGGTATGAAAAGTTAACCAATCATATTATGAAATTAAATTTATAACATTAATATTGATGTTGCAACTCTTTTTGTCAATAAATTTGGAAAAACTATTGTATATCTTGTGGTTTATGTAGATGTTCTATTAATAATAAGGAATAATGAAAACTATCTTACATTCATAAAGGAAATGTTGAAGAAGGGTTTTGATATGAAATATTTGGGACACCTTCACTACTACATGGGCATTGAAGTGACAAAACATCCAAGTGTATATTCCTTTGTAAAAATAATTTCATTAGATAACTTTTGGATATATTTGGCATGATTATATGCAATCCCTTATCTACACTAATGAAACAAAATCTAATGATCACATTAAATGAAAGGAATGATCTTAAGGATGCAAAAAGTATAAATGTCTTGTCGGATGTCTTATTTAGCTAATCAGTACCAAACTAGATATTTCATTTTCCACTGGAATTATTCCCAGATTTATGCAACAACCATATGAAGGAAATTTTTCTACTACAGAATAATTTCTAAGCTACTTGGAAGGAAACCAAGACTTTGTACTAAAATATTCACAAATGTATGACTTGAGTTTAAATGAATTTTATTATTTAGAATTTAATCGAGACAAACAAAATAGAGTATCTCCTTTATTCTATATTATGAGTCCTGGATTGATAGTTGTCTCTTAGAAGTTAAACAAACAGTTAGTTCTAGAAGATTACACGAAAGAAGTAGAATATGTTGAAATAATAGAAGAAACAAAGGAAATTATGTGGATCTGGAAACTCTTTAATACTTGTAGGAAAAAAGGTTAATTATAAGCATATTCTTATTCAAAATACATATGCAATCAAGTCTGCAAATAATTTTATATTCCATGATCGAACCAAACACATCGACACAAAGTATTATTTTATTCGATAACATGTGGAGGTTAATACTTGTTAAACACACATGGACAACAAACACAATATGAAAGATAAATCATTGAGTACATTTTTTTATTAACAGAAGATGTACATTTATGATACAATGTTGTGACTCTTGGGTTTCAAATCCCAAGGTCTCTTGGACTGCTTAGTCTTTTTGGCTTCCACACTAACCCTTTAGGATTAGGTGTCCAACATTCCCCCCCTTAATCCGAAGGGTTATGTATGAGTCCAAGAAAAGAGCTGTAATACAAAATGTGCAAAAAATACATGGCAGCACTAGGCTGAATGTGCTCTATGAAATGTTGGTAAAAAAGGGCGGTGGTTTAAGGATGACCACCAACACTGGAACGCTTAATGCAGTTCCCGAAACTCTTCCAAAACTGGCAAGAAACTGAAGTTTTCTGCTAGAGGAAGTGATCCTATTGTTTTAAAGAGGGAAACCTTCAACCATAAAAGGGAGGTCTCACCCCACATAAAAGGTAAAACTTCAACCTGAAAAGGGAAGTCTCAACCTGTGATGGTTTAAGGATAACCAACAACTCTGGAATGCTTAATGCAATTCCTGAACTCTTCCAAAACTGGCAAGAAGCTGGAGTCTTCTGCTAGAGGAAGTGTTCTCAATCTGTGTTCACGGGCATCTTTGTCTCTAGCTACAACTCTGAAACTGGTGTGGCAGGTTGTGGCTCAGGCTCGCTTGATGTGACTTTGAAGCTTGTATATGACCATCATTTCCCCCCCTGTCAGATACAAGGTGAGAAGATGGAGAAAACTCAACTGCAAGACTGTTCAATATTCTGGAACAAGTTCTAACATGCGTTTGGAATATCTTCTTGGCTATTGATGCCCATTGCCAAGAAGCGATCCATCCAAGATGAATCTTTGTTCTTGCAGGACGTTTGTTTCTGAAGCATCTGTGTGAAGAATGGCTGGTTTTATGACAGTGCTCACATGGATGAAGATCAAAACAGTGATCTTTCAAATGGCCAACTCGGTCACAGTGTTGGCATTTCACGATCTGTTGTTGTTGTTGTTGTTGTTGTTGCGGAAGAGGGGCAGATTCTGGAATAGCTGAAGCTGAACTGTCATGAGAAGCAGGTGAACTGTCATGAATGAATCCAGCACTTTGAAACTGAATGGGCTTGGCATAGTCTGGAATATGAAAGGACAAGTCCTTGTCATATCCAAGACCAGTTCTGTGCTTGTTGTGGACAAGCTGTTCCCAAGGTCTGATGATGGGCTTGGGAAGTGCAGACTGAGTTTGTGCATCTGCATATACAACTGCTGCTTTATTTGAATGAACTGTACCATTATTAACATGCTGCTGCTGGGTGGTTGTCTCAATGTTCTGAACAAAAACAGGTTCATAATGGTGTCTATTTTGATGTAGCTCTTCTTGTTGTAGCTGAGATTCAAGCTGCAAAAACTCTATCTTTTCTTGTGCATATTGCAGACATGTTTGAATTTCTGAAAGAGAGGCTTTTCTGATTTGTAATCTGTCATCACCAGTAGATAATATCAGAGTTTTAAGGAACTGTAATACATCACTGGTTCTAGCCATTTTTCTTTCAATGTCTGATTTACACCTTAAAAACTGATCACAACTACTACTCAATGCAGAAAAGTAATATCTACTCACAGTACACAGCAATATCCTTTATAAATGTCAGCGAATGATCAGTGTGCAATATAAAGGATTACAATCAGCTCACCAAAATCTTTATGCAGTAGTGGAATCAAGGAATCAATGCACTATAATGAGTTTTAAATACAACAACTGGGGCAAAAACAATTGCAAACTTGCTTGGAACCTTCAAGTACTCCTTCAGAAATGATGGTTATTAAAACTTCAATATCAGCAATTCACTCATGATCAGCATCAAGCTCATGACCAGCATATAGAATGCAACATGTTATGACAATACAAATGACTAAACTTTCCTCCACAAAAGGCTACTTTTAATTGCCAGAACAATTACTGCCTTCATACAACCCACCAAACTCTTATGCAGCGCTTGAAATAAAGAAGATGATTAGAGGAAACAACTTCTTCAATCTGATTACACAGACAAAAGGGCACCAGAACCTTCCCAAGGACTTCCTTCAGAAATTCCCACAACACTCTCCACTGGCTGTGTAAAAATAAACAATATCCACAACATAAGCAACTCCCTGATCAGTATTTCAATAAAATGAATGCTTTCGCTTTGGATGGATACTTCTGCAATTTCTGCGGTGTTTTTCAATCAATTACACCTTTAATTTCTGTTACTGGATGCAAGGCAATCTTCCGGAATTTATAACACAAGCTTATCACACAAGTATTCACACAAGCTTATCTTCTAGATGTGTTTCAAAGGAAATACTATGCACAAGAAGTTCACCACAGGGTCACGAGTAAATATAATTGAGTACACAACAGTCCCAGCGAAACAAACAAAACACTGTACCGAGTAGACTGAATACAAAGTTGAAAAGAGAAATCTGAATGCTAAACTAGTCCACAGTTCGAGGTAGTTGATGAAGTTTTGTTCAACGAGATGACCTTTCTTGATTTCTATAGGTAAAAAACACAAAACGTTGTATGAACACCAGAAGTGCCACAAAAAACTTCTGATATTTTTTTCTGCAATATGGCCAAGGTCTGACTTCTTCACCGAAGTTTACAATACCCACAATTATGAGCTCCACCGAGGATACAGTACACACAATTCTAGGTTCCACCGAGGCTGTAATGATCTCAAATCCGAGCTACGTCTGCCACTGTACGTTCCTGCAAGGAGAGACGTTTCTAAACCAAAGATCCAACCCTTATTCTGTGATGTTCCGGGCCCTTAATTTGTCACATGTCCGTGGATATATGTCTTGGAAGCCTCCATTATTATTTCTTCTGATTTGCGGATGATGGAATTCAACAAAAGCCATGTAACATATATACCAATGTGAATTAAAGAGACGTAAAAGTCTGGCTATTCAAATTCTGCTGGTGGAACCTGGTGGAATTCTGATCTCTCAGGCGACGCCAAGAGTGCATGCAAAACGATGGTTTCGAAGATCTTTCTTCCTTGCGCCCAGGCACCTTCCGACAGTCGAACCAGAAAAACGGAGTTGAAGTGACCAGCAATATTCTTCCCTTATTGCGAAAGAAGTTACACACAGCAAATAGTGACTATACTCATTCGAAAAACATAATAGTCTGATAATTGTTATAATAGTTGGATGGTTCAGAAAATATTGATGCCTTGAATTATTATAAACTCACAACGCTGCAATAGCGGGTAGTTTCCTGTTTGAAGAAGCGAACACTTCTGCTTTTCCACATGTTATGGATGTCACGTTTTGGGGGAACGTTTACCCGACATACTATGCGCTTCCCCATTTGAAGCGATCCTCTGGTAGAATAGTGGTGACTGCCTCTGCTGCGGGATGGTTGCCGATGCCTCGGATGAGCATCTACAATGCGGGAAAAGCTACACTGATTAATTTCTATGATAGTCTGAGAGCAGAGGTGGGTTCTTCCGTGAGCATTACTATTGCAACACCAGGATGGATCAAGTCAGAAATGACGATAGGCAAGTTTGTCACCAAACGAGGAGAGGTGGAAGTCGACCAAGAAACTCGAGATGTGCAAGTTGGGCCTTCTTCCGTTGTCTTCACAGAAGACTGTGCGAAGGCTATCGTGGAAGGAGCGTGCAGAGGAAAGCGTTATGTGACCGTCCCCATGTGGTATAATGTCATCTTTTTATACAGGATTTTCGCCCCTGAACTGCTACAATGGGTATTCTACATTTTCTTTGTCAAGAAAACTTCTACACCAGGCGGGAAGCAACAACCGCTCACGAAGTCGGTTCTGGATGCAACGGGGGCAAAGAAGCTTTTGTGCCCCTCTTCTAACAATTCTAATCTACACTGTGAACAGATTGACAGATCCAAAAAACAAACACACAGAGACATACATTACAGTAATCGATTCTGTATTCTGGCTACACTTCCAGATCATGTGGAACCAACAAAGACCGTTGTCACGACCCTTCCAAATGGTCTCAAAGTTGCATCCGAAAACTCTTCGAGCCCCACTGCATCAATTGGATTGTAAGTTGATTGTTGTTCCGTGTATGAGACCCCGTTGTCCAGTGGGGCAACTCACCTCCTGGAAGCCATCGGAGGGAATGTTACGGCATCGGCATCCCGAGAACAGATGGGGTACACTTTCGATGCTCTCAAAACCTATCTCCCCGAGATGGTAGAATTGCTGATTGATAGTGTGAGGAACGCAGTTTTTCTTGACCAATTTGCTCCTGTTAGGCGTTATGGCAGAGTAGCGCTCTGGACGGAGGCGTTAATTATGGACAGACAGTGCAGACAGCAGTTTCAAGGGAATATGGCAGACAGAATTCGAATGTAACTGATGGACATCATTCGGAATATGAAACGTTTATGATCAGAGAAGCGCAGGAATCATAAATAGAATGTCAGGGCAGCACAGGTGTGGACATTCAATGGAGGCTAGTTGCAGATCTGATGCACTCAGGACAGAGGGTGCAGTCAATGGTGTAACGTAGAAGCGTATGGGAGCCAATGCATACGCTTTTTATGGACCATTCATAATTACAACAAATCGCATGGAGCAGAGCGCAGATAATGGCAAAGAATGAGAGCGCAGGTAATGTCGTCAGAATCTTAAAATAGCCAGAGACCTGCGGATTTCAGAGGTCAGGAATGTCGGGATGGCAGAGCCAGCGCGCCAGGGCTTTTAATGCACACATTGTTGTATTCATTCAAACGCACCGAAAATTGTACATATGCCAGCACAAATATATATAACGAATTCAACACCAGCACATAAATTAATCAACCAGCAATATCACAAGGAGTTCACGACCCACATAACATTAATGGTCAATGCATAGGTCAGGTGAGAGAAACACAACAAAAGGCCACAAGCAAACAGTGACTCAAATATGAGCAGGGCCAGAATTCGGCTGCTCTGATACCATGTTAAACACACATGGACAACAAACACAATATGAAAGATAAATCATTGAGTACATTTTTTTATTAACAGAAGATGTACATTTATAATACAATGTTGTGACTCTTGGGTTTCAGATCCCAAGGTCTCTTGGACTGCTTAGTCTTTTCGGCTTCCACACTAACCCTTTAGGATTAGGTGTCCAACAATACTATTCATCAAATACATTTTTCCACAAATGAGAAAACTACAAACATCTTCACTAGAGTACTTGAAAGAGAATTTATTTTATTAGAATTATGGTTGAGCTCATTAACACCGCTTCATATTTAGGGGTGAATGTGATATGTAAATATAGGAAATATGAACCATTAGAATATGAAGAGACATCAGACCTTGGAATGTATAACCAAGGTCATGACATTTTGTATACATATGTATGATTTTTTAATGGAAAATAAATCCATTTTTGGAGTTACTTCACTTGGTATGACAATGTGAATTGTTGGCTCTTGTCAATATAAGATTTGCATCACATTTAGTTTACATTATTTTTTTTAAATTCAGTTTTTTGAATCATGCATTTTCCATAATTTCATTTTCTTTTTCATTTTTTCCTCTAACACTTACCATAATGTTGTTCCTTTCTTACCCTTGAATCTACTCTTTATTCCATGATAAAATGAATCAACTAGTCATAGTAAAAGGTAATGAAACTAATAGCTTATAAATTAATTAGCTACAAATTAATTTCTCAATGATATTTTTGAGGAACAAACAATAAACAATGAATGGAACATGGAGTGTCTTCTCTCTCTTTTCATATTAACATATTTCATCCTATTGTTATCATGTCACATGTCAATTCATAGTTGTTGTATTGCATGAATAATGATATGTGTCTATTTGTTAAAATTCAATGCATGTTATAGCTTGAGAATATAATATGAATATTGTTTCATGCCACTTCTGTGTCTTTGAACAACTTAGGAAGTAATTTGTGGAATCCCACTATTAACATAGATGATGGGTACCCAATATATAATAAAATAATTGAATGTAATCTCAACATTTCATTTATCTCCTACAAGTTTGGTGATCCTCATAAAAAGGATAAAGCATATTTTTTCTGTATTTCACATAAAAATATTTTATGATTAAGTTTGAGATTAATTACTATTTGTGAAAATTTCTATCCTCTATGTTTTTCATGAAATTCTAATATGAACATTCATTTAAAAAAAGCATCATCAACATCAAAAAACCTAAAATTTCAATTACAACAATGAGAATTGTGGTTCTATTAATTCATTTTATAGCATCATTAGACCCTCACCCTTTCTCCTCTAGAAGGATCATTCACCTTTTCTCAAATTCATGCATATTTATCTATCACACTTTCACTTTTTGCTTGTTATGTGTGTCACGATTGATATCAATGTGACAATACTTGCAATTTTTTTTTAGTGCCCCATAGATGTCTTCCTTTTCACCTCATCAGAAGCCCAAGATTAAGGAAGTGTATCCTTCATAGCATTAACACTTGGAACAACATTTCTAAACTTTGGTGATATTCATACAAAAATCTAGGGATATAGTGATATAATTTTTATTATCATCAAACTTGTTTGTTATAGATTAGTCTCTAACATCACATGCTTTTATGCATTGTTTCATTGTTTGAAAAATAGAGTGAATGATCAATATCTTCAGTAATAATAACCTAGATAATAAATATTAATGTAGTCAAGTTAATTTGTCATGTTCTTATAGATCTACAATACAAGTAGAATTATCACATGACATGATATGCACAAAAGTGTTTGAGTTTATGATCGTATTTAAAATTGTGTGTTACCATTTTAACAATTTGAAATTCCCTTAAAAAATGGGTTCAATGTATATATATATATATATATATATATATATATATATATATATAACTTCTCAAAATATTATTTCAAATCCAAGCTAGGGTATAAATATTAGTTTGAATACAACATTATCAATCAAAAGTTGTGGCAATGGAGATTTATTTGGAAAGTCAACACTCCAATTAGAACAAAACTTTACTTGTGGATTGTTGTTAGAGATAAATTTCTTACCTAGGATGTTCTCATCAAACAAGTTTGGTTTGGGCCAAACAAATTCCTTCTATGCAAAGCGGAATTGTGCTTCACATATTTGTCCATTATATTTATGTCAATGAGGTTATTGATATCATATGGAGGGTATTTCGGTTGGTTGTTTTAGATTTTGGTTTTTGGATAAGTATGTTAAATGTTTCAAACATCATCCATTCTTTTTTTTAAATTGCTTATCGATAACTTAGAATCCATGTATTTTCTAGGATTGGTTCATTCCTCCTAAATCTTGTGCAACCAATATCATCTCTATTTCTATTGAATTTTGATCAGAACCAAATGAATAACTCCCAATATCTCCTCAAATGCCTGAGTTGGATTATGATGTGCCACATGGTGTCTTTGACGAGCCTAGTGAAGGTTAGTTGCCTCATTGTGGCCTGGGTGTATTTCTCTATTTCAGTCATTCAAATTTTATGTATTTTAGATATGTCCTAGATTATGGGTCCAACAATTGTAACATCCCTCGGTAACCTCACAAGAAAATGCATGGAGTTAGGAACTAATTTTATTTTCTTAACATTTACCTATGTGTAAATTTTTAAATTACTTTCTATATTTCCTGCATGACCATTATAATAACCGTCATCATTACATAGAGAAATATTTAGTAAAAACATAGTGAGTTACACAACCATTTACTTCCATTGTTGTAACATATTATTTTAAAATTATGGATGTAGCATTGCATCAATTCCATGATTATTTTAGCTTAGTTAGTTAATAACATTCTTGATAATATAACCGTCACATCATGTAAGGAAGGCACAACAATAAATCACACTATTAGACATCAATATACCCTAGAAACCCCATAGGGTGAAAATGACCAAATGCTTAATTTTATAATTAAATGATCATGAGGGTGTTAACCCGCCACTCAGTGGCTTGTAAGGGAGTCCATCCCTTAACCATTTCTTTAAAATAGTACAAAGAATTATCATCTGACTTGAAGCATAACTAGTCATAGGCTATTAAAAACAACATGATATCATTTACCCACGAAGTCATGAACATTAAGTATTTTTAACTTGACTCTTTCCATTAGTGGATCATTCAACAGTT
The DNA here is from genome assembly GCA_031772625.1 of Pinus tabuliformis. Classification (NCBI taxonomy): domain Eukaryota; kingdom Viridiplantae; phylum Streptophyta; class Pinopsida; order Pinales; family Pinaceae; genus Pinus; species Pinus tabuliformis. Next base: position 520,255,002 of record CM062818.1, read on the forward strand.
TGCATTACTAAATTTGCGTGGACCAACAAATCTTTATCTGCCACAATGTTAAATGTGAATTTATCCTTTGCAAAAGTCACCATCCTTTCCTATCGTTGATGTGATAAGAACACTTAATATCATGATTAGATAAAACATAAAATATTAATTAACCAATAATCAATATCTATTAGCGACACTTCAACATCTATTCGTTTTCATGCATAAATCATAAACATATTGTAATGAAATATATTATTTAACGTCACTGCACATGCATTAGTAACAAGAAAATCAATATTAATCCTCATCTTTCCAATAAAACACTAACATAATCTTGCATGCACTTTCATATTATTTCCAAAGGTAAGCTAACATACTAGATATTGTTCTTGTGCATGCAAATGCATAACAAGCTTTCAGGAGAACTAGCCCAACAAACAATTTTCTTTGTGCCTACTATTATGTTTTCTTTTCCAAAGGGTTTAATGTAATATATTCTATACTTATGCATGTCAATGGTGTTCTTTTCCAAAAATGTGTTTTCCATGGGAGAGCCATTTACATTGATTATTATCTATAAAATGTAAGCTATATTTCAAAAAAAGTTAACATAATAGTTATAATTTCATGCATGCGACTACTTTCCCTCTCAAACAAAAAATAACATGATATCTTATTTTTCTTGCAAATGAAACATATATCTCTTTCCAAAGGAAACTAACTAAATATTGCATGGAAAGATAAACACATTTCTTTTCAAAGAGATCAAATGCATAACGTTTATTCTTTCATACATGCAAAGAAACACTCCTTAGCAAAAGATCTCACCCAATAACTATACATAATATTCTCCCAAAATAAAACTAATCTGAAGGCTAATCCCTTTAGTTGTGCAAATATATACTATTGTACTGAAAATAAGGTTAATACAATCAATATTATGTGATTGCATCTTCCTTTTCACTAGAAATCCAATACCAAAACCATATTTTCCATGCATACAAATGTATATGTTTCTATAAATAATTTTCGAAAAGAATCTTAACATGATAAAGCATATGTTTACCTGAATTCATTTGCTAGACCCACTCATTGGGTTATAGGGATCGTCTCTGTCCGTGGAGAGGATTAACCTTGTCAATAATAGAGGATAGGTCTTTGTAGTAAAATACTAGGATAAATAGGGAGAGGATGTGTGAAGCTTGGGTTTGCTAAGGAAAACCAGGGTTGGGTACCATGGAGGAGTGAGAGGGAGGGAGCTCTACTCCCTCCTTCAAGCAGGCAGTCTCAAATAGCTTCAAGAAACCATTAGAAGCTGAAAAAGGGAGTTCAGGAAAAGGGAAACAGGAGAAGATAAACGCATAGTGGCGGGAAGGTAAGCATGAAGAATTTAGAAAAGAGAAGTGAATAGAGGGGGAAAGTCAGAGATTTGGAGCACAAATGTAGGGCATGACCATGTAAAACTAGGGAAACCACCGCACCCCGAGTGCTGTTAAGTGATCTAGCACTACAGGCGCATAGAGAGCACACAACGAATTCTGCAGTGATTTTTAAATTCATGGGGTTATGACCTACAGAGAAAGCTTTAAATGGATGGATAAAGTATCATTGGAAACCTAAGGGAGACATAGATCTGCACCTTGGATCCAAGGGCTTTTTCATAGTCGTTTTTACAAACATAGAGGATAAAGACAGGGTGTTAGAAGGAGGGATGTACTTTTATGCTACTGCAGGCCTTTATATGAGGCCATGGATGATGAATTTTATCCCAGAATGAGAGACATTTACTTCGGTTTCGCTTTGGGTATGACTCTATTCCCTACGTCTAGATTATTAGCAGCCAAAATCATTAAAAGCCATAGGAAATAAACTAGGGCATTTTTTGAAAATATTAGAGGCCACACTATGAGGAAAATACACCTCCTTTGCACATATATGCATAGAAATGGATCTTTTTGGAGCTCTACAAGATTAGATAATTCTAGAAGTATATGATGAAGAATGGGTGCAGGAAGTGGACTAAGAGCATGTCCCTTTACGATGCTACAAATGCCATGAACAAGAGAATCTCTTTAGAGACTGTCATTTAAACAACATTGACAGCAGTATTGAAGCCACCTTAGGGAAAGAAATGGAAAGTCTCACTAAAATGGGAGGTAAAGGTAGAGGAGGGTGAAAGAACTAGAGAAAATATAATGAGGAAAAGCAGCTTAATCAGAATAGGTTCAAGATTTTAGAAGAGGAAGAGGGGCATGATAAAGAGAGCCAAGAACTGGAGGATAACCATGTAGAAAAGGAAAAGGAGGATAGCATGGAGGATAGACTTGAAAAAAACCAACACAAGGAGGATCTGCCAAACACTATGGAACTTGACAGGGACCAAGAGATGACCCCAATCAAAGTAGGAACGTAGGATCATGAACTGTAGGATATTCTTGAAAGGGAACATCTCGATCTGGAAAAGTTCCAGAAGCAGGTACAAACCAAAGGAGTGGAGTCATTACCTCAAGAGGAATTTAATATAGTGCAATAGCTATTCCTCTAGAGAACTCAAGAAAAAGGTTCAAGGGTTAAAGGAAATTATGACAGTCAGGATGGTGGAGTGGTTAAATGATGGAGGCAACAATGGGACAAACTCCCAAGAACCCAGGTAGGAAAAGAGGTAGAAAAAGATAGAATGAGCTGTTGATACAGTGTGGGACACACATGATCAATTCAGGTAAGATGAAAGACTTAACTAGTTATTAATTTACAAATCTTTCTTAATGAAGCTTACAACATGGAATATTAGGGGTCTAATAAGCAAAAAGAAACAATGAAAACTTAGCAATAGAATGAAAGAGGAAAATCCAGATATGATACTTATCTAGCAAACAAAATGTTCAATTAACAAAATAAGAAAAGTACATAGCAAATGGTTGATTAAATATGAATATCTAGAAGTTAAAGAAGATAAAACGGCAGGAGGAATTCTCACACTTTGGAACCTTCATAGAATACGTATCCCAGATGTTAAGGAATCTAGGAAATATCTATCAGTGGTTATCCAACCTTTGGGTGACAAGGAAGTTTATTTAATCACAAATGTTTATCATCCAGAAAAGCTTGAGGATAAACTTAGGCTTCTTACTTCTCTGGAGGAATTAAGAGAAATACATTCAGGTATCTCGTGGATTCTGGGAGAGGACTTTAACATGATCAAATCTCTCTCGGAAAAAAAGGTGGAACCAGATCACTTGGTAGAGATTCCATAGCTTTTTAGAATTTTATAAGCAACATGAGGCTAGTAGATACAGAGGCTAGTAATGGAATCTTCACCTGGAATAATAGAAGGGGAGGAGAGGCTCAAGTGGCCTCAAAACTAGACAAATTTATTATCTCGGAGGACATCATCCCTACAGGCCTTGACTTGTCAGCTATGATACTCCCTTATAGTGGCTCGGATCACTGGCCTATTCGACTTGAAGCGTCCTTTATAGGAACTCCAAGAAATAGACCTTTCCAGTTTGAAAACATTTGGCTTACCCATCCTGACTTCATTAGAAATATTAAAAAATAGTGGACAGAGGATATAAAAGTTTAGGGACTAAAATGTTCCTTCTGCAGTAGAGATTGAAACACATCAAACTCAAGCTTAAATATTGGAACAAGAATGAATTTGGAAACATATTTGAAGCCAAAAAAGTAGTTGAGTGGAAGCTACAGGAAATTAATCAGAACCTCATCAAAGAGGACTTCAACGCGGAGAGAAAGGATCAAGTAGACCATCATCAATAGGAATGGGAAGGATTATGCAAGCAAGAGAAGGTATTCTAGAAACAAAAATCAAGGGTACAATGGTTAAGAGAAGGAGAAAGGAATACAAGGTTCTTTCACAAATCGACCATGGATCACAGGTCCCATAACAAAATCTCAAAAATAAAATATTCTCAAGATCAACTCAACACCCACAAAGAAATAGAAGCTGCTCTGGTTCAACATTTCCAAGGAATAGCAGAGGAACCTCTCATAGAAAGATCACAATTCATCAATGACTTTACAAGGAACATTCGTAAGCTGGTGACAAGAGAAGAAAATTATAATCTAAACAAGCCCATTAATGGAGAGGAAGTTAGCGAAGCAATCAAAGAGATGAAAAATGGGAAAGCACTAGGTCCAAATGGTTTCAATGTTGAATTCTTCAAAGCATGTTGGGACATTGTCAAGCATGACATCTGCGATGTGGTGGAGGACTCAAGGAAGAACAAAATAATTTTGAATGCGCTCAACACCACTTTCATATCCTTGATTCCAAAGTAGGATAATGCCATAACACGAGATAGATTTAGACCAATAAAATTATGCAATGTGGTGTACAAAATCATCTCCAAAATAATTACAAACAGGCTTAAGCCCCTTCTCCCAACTCTCATGTCTGAGGAGAAAACTGGATATGTGGAGGGCAGGCAAATTGTCAACAACATCATTCAAGCTCACGAGGTGGTTCACTCACTCAAGAGCAATAGGCAGGCATGAATGATTATTCAACTTGATCTAGAGAAGGCTTATGATAAACTAACCTGGGCATACATCAAGGGAGTTCTAATAGCATATGGCTTTGATCATAACTCGGTAAGATGGGTAATGGCCATGGTAACCACATCTAGTTTTTCAATCCTGTTAAATGGTTTGCCAACCAAAACCTTTAAACCTTCAAGAGGACTTAGGTAAGGAGACCCACTCTCTCCCTTCCTCTTTATTCTCATGATGGAAGGGCTGGATAAAACTATCAAATTTGCGAAAGCAGAACGCAAAATCTAGGGCCTCAAACTTACCCTGAATGGAGATGCTCTGACCCATGAACAATTCATGGATGATACCATGCTGCAAGGGATACCCATAGTCAAAGAAGCTCTAGCCTACAAGAAAATCATTATTGACTTTGCGAAGGCTGTGGGTATAGAGGTAAACCTAATGAAATCAAAGATTTTCTTTTTTAACACTGACATTACTATTCATATAAATAACTTTAGAATTCTAGGCTTTCAAAGAGATATGATTCCCTCCAAATATTGAGGAGTACCACTAACAGGCAAACCTCTAAGCAAAGGTATTTGGGAGTCTGTTACTAGTAAACTCCAAGATAAAATCTTGAAGTTTAAAAACAAGTCTTTGAATTTAGCAGGAAGACTTATGCTCACAAAGGCTATCCTCCAAATGATCCCCATCTTTATGTTTTCAGCCCTTCCAGTTCCTAAAGGAGTTATGCAACAATTTAGAAATATCCAAGGAGATTTTGTTTGGGGCAAAGGGAAAGAGAAAAGAAAATGGGCTTTAGTGGCCTGGGAAAAGATCTGTAAACCTAAGACAAATGGAGGCTTGGGGCTTGATGACCCTATAACACTAGACAAAGTCTTGGGGGAAAAACCATGCTGGAGATGGCTAAAATAATCAGCTTCCCCTTGGGAAAAAATTTGGAAACAGAAATATGCAAACAATCGGCAAGAAAGGGATCATATCATAATGTTTGGGATCATCAAAGGCTCCCACATTTGTAATAAAGCTTGGGAGAACAAAGAAATTGTGCAGAAACATAGTTTCTGGGAAATGAGAGATGGAAACCTTGTTTGGTTTTGGGAAGATAATTGGCAACAGGAACCTAAATTGTTTAAAGAAGAATTGTCAATCTCATAATGATACTGATAAAAGAGGGTTACTAAAGGTAAATGACATTTGGGATTAGGATAGAAGAGAGGGAAAATGAAGAATATGGAATAAACTAGTATACAGTGATGACTCCCCATTGAAGGAATAGGTAGAAGCTTTAACAACCATCTTAGACTAGAGAAAGATTCTGATTTCAACATCTTCAGACCAAATGAGATGGGACAAAAACAATGAAGGAAACTTTAACCTTAACTAAGCCAAACGAATGTCCATTGGGTTTGACTTTCAAAACCCTGATAGAGTATGGAAGGACCTTTGGCAAAACCAAAGCTGGATGAAAATCAAACTCTTCACATGGTTAGTGCAACATAAAAAAATTCTGACTTGGGAAAAACCCCAAGGAAAAGAGGAGTATCTGGTCCATCACCTACTAAACCTCTGCTCTTTTACATCCACCTTGTGGAATTGGGTAGCTACAATATTCAAACAAACAAACAGGGATATGCGTAGCATTACCAACACTCTGAAGCACTGGAGGAAAAATTTCTTTGACAATGAAATAATCAACACAACTTGGGCTTTATTTCCAGGCTTTCTAATTTGGTATGTCTGGAAAATATGCAACAATAGAATATTCACAACCAGGAAAGGTTCCTCCCAGATAATCATTGCTCAGATTTTAAGACAACTCAATGAGACAGTAGGAACCCTCATAAAAGCCCCCCCGAGAACCAGCTTAGAGAATTGGAGAAGCAGATACTACTACATTTGGGGCTTTGAGGGCTTTTCCCACAGGGAAAAAACAAGAATGTAAGTCATATAATAGAGGATAAAGATTTCTGGCAACCTCCCCCTCATGGTTTCATGAAATGCAATATAGATGGGGCCTCAAAAGGAAACCCTGGTATGGCTGGTTATGCAGCAGTCATAAGAGATGAAAAGGGCTTCATAAAAACTATCTTTCACAGTCATCTAGGGAAAGCCACTAATAATATGGTAGAGTTCGTGGCCCTTGAGCATTTTTTAGAAACCTTGAGGGACTGAAATCTACATAATGCCATAATTGAAGCTGATTCCTAATTGATTATCAATTTGGTCAAGAAAATTAGCTATGACTCAGCTCTAGATAAAGATTCGATACATTAGTGGCTTCTACCAGTCTATCAATGTATTCATTCCCATTTACAGAACATGAGGACCCTCAGTTTTACACATGCACACTGAAAAACCAACAAATTAGCAGATGTCCTCGCTAATGAAGGTGTATTCTGTTCTAAAAGTGATAAAAAAAATATGACTAGACAGAGTTCTCCCATGGAAGATTGAGGAAGGAATGCCTCAAATAGGTGACTATGGATAGGATGCTCTATGTAAGTAGGAGAAATAGGCAGGATGAGGACTAATGGGAATTCATGACCTTTAGTCTACATGGTAAGAAAGTACATGAAAATAAGCGAACATGATGTAAGGTACCAAGCAAATTTCTATCTTTGGTCTTCGGGCAGGAAAGTGAACCTAATAATCTAAAAAGCCATGGTTCTAAGGTGGGACGCATATTCTTGTTATGAAAATGAAAATATTAAGTATGGACTCTTAATTAGCAATGCCAGGTGTGTCATTAACATGTCGGTAGCTAGACAGATTAGAAACAATCCTAGGAATTTCACGAGGAAAACAACCCGGAAGTTAATAGGATATCGGTCCCAAAATACACATAAATGGTGACATAATGAGGTTTCGAGTCTGAGAGGGATGTTAAATCCCAAGCAAGTTTTGTATCAAGGCTGGGATCGCATCCAGCTCGGGGATTTCGGGCGGACAACATGCTGGAGGGTTATCCTCTTTAGCGGACCCAAAATATCTTAGAGCATTAACCCTTAAAACTTTTCGGGTCCAATTTAAGGTTTATCGGGTGTGCAGTTATGCTCTTCGAAATCGTTTCCCTACCGTAAGATCTAGGGAGGATGATCATATGGTTTGGGTGAGTTCTGGCATTTTAGAGGTATCGCAATTTTGTTTGGTGGGCCCTTAGCTCTTTGTGGGCCACTTTGCCTTTGGGAATTTTAAATATTATGCTTCTTGTTTTTTAAGAAAATTGAATAGAAGGATCGACTCTTATTGCATCAAATAAAGATAAAGTATATGTTTACCCATTTCCCTCTCTAAGAATCTAATTCCATAATATATACAAGGACTTGTTTTTCTATTCTCTTCTTTTTGAAGATTTCTAACACACCAAATACTTCCTCATATAAAAATATATATATTTATTTTCCAAGGAATTTAACACGTTGCTTATTCTTTTTACGAAAGGTAGCTAACTCATTAGCTATGATGCATGAAATACAAAATATTTTCCTATCATTTCACACATCACACAAATTTGTCACATTTCATCAGGAAATAACATAAATAAAAATTCATTCTCAATAACACAACCCATGGTATTTTATTGGAAAATTTCCCTATTTTTGTTGGAAATGAGTTCATTAAAAAAAAACCTCTCCCATTTTTTACACAGGTGTCATGGTTAGGAATATTCAAATGAATCTTTGTAACCCATGTTTCCATATTTAAATATTGCATAATTTTATGTTTTTGCCATCAACTTTGGACACAATTTTGAGAGGTTGGAAACAAAATTTTCAAATATGAAAGAGGATTATGGAGACAGAAGCTAATTTACAAAAACATATTTATGCTTTTACACATCTATCACAATTTGGATATATGAAGACATATTTGGACCATATTTTCCAATAAATCATGTAATTCATGCAATTACTTAGCCATGAAAATATTTTAAGAATTCAATACACATAAAATATTTAAAAATTTAAATCATAAAACCTCTTACTTCTCTATGCGTGGAATTCCATAGAGGTTTTCCCAAAAAAATAATCTCAACTCTTTATCATATGAATTTTTTCAAGAAAATAAATTTGATTCTTATTTCTTCATGCACCCTATACAAACACCATAATTTTTAAATAGCATAGTTACTTATCTTTTAATGAATGCCTAGAATCCCTATTTCTTCTCTCTTGGCTCCATTCCATAAATCAATCCATAATCTAGTTTTTCCTAAATCCTAAAATCAGTCCATATATTATCCATAAATCATATTTTTGTAAATTCTACAATCACTCAATAAATCATCCATAAATCTCTCATGATTTTCTTTTCAAGGTAGATTTGTTTTTTCCTTATGTACAAAATATCACATATCCATAGCTTTTCTAAAATTGTTACTCATTATTTCTAAAACTCATAAAATATATCAACTTGGAAATATAATTTATTTAGATAGAAGCATATAAATTATTCTAAATAAAAGAATTAAGAATTAATTCTTGTTATATTCTTGTAATTAAGAATTATAAGAATATTCTTCATGTGATATCAATATAAGAATTAATAATATTTAATTATTCAACAACCCTCATTTTACGAGAGTTTTTATGGGAGATTACGCTAGGGATATTGCATATTCCCCCTCAAAGAGAACACCATCCTTGGTATTATTCTCTTCTTGGGACTTCAACTTTTACTCATAATATAGCAATCTAAAATATAAAAAAAATGGAATCATTCCCTTAAAAATGAAGGATTTTTATGTTTAATAAGTAGAACCAATAATGATTATCAAATGAAATAATTTTCATTATCAATTATTTATGAAATGTTAAAAGATACTTTAACAATAATGCTTCCACAAGTACTCAGAGAGCGCCAACCCTCTCATCATTAAAATGATAAAATATTGTATCATGTCCATGATGCCTTTTATTTATGGGTTATACCAGTCTTTCTTTCCCACTGGTGTTGTTTGTAAATTACTATTTTTCCATCCCATTGTAATTTCAATCAAATTCAAAGTCATGGCATTTATATCCAACCATTTTTCTATGGTCTATGAGGAATTTAAAGTTCAATACGTCATTGTTTTATTTAATATGAATTATTTCAGTCACATATATATTTCAATTTATTTCCTGCATGCATGCCTATACATAATTTTTTTCTAACATGTTCATTTCCTTATATAAACCTAAATACACTACCTATTTCCTCAAAACAGTCACTTATATAAATTAATATATCATGCATTCATAACTATAACACATACAAAAAATTAGAGACATGCAACTTATGGTATATTCTAATGTCCAACATCTTTAAATGATTTTGAAATCAATAGCGAAATATAGACATAATTTTATGTAACTATAGTTAATGTATGAGAGTTATTCAAGAGTCGGGCATATTCAACCCAACCGTGAACTATCTCCAATAGTTCCCCACCGCGCTAAGATCTACTTTCCACTGGAATCAACAACCTCATTGCTTCCTTGGTGGTTTCTTCCTAGCACATTTTTAGCAGCATCATGCTTTAAGGTCTACCAGCCTTTTACTTAGGCCATTTTGTTTTAGTTTTTTTCGAAAAATATTCTTTTATTTTTCCTTAAAGCACATATTTCTCTCCCGATGTTCTTTATTTCAACCCACTTAGGATTTCTCTCCAACTAAGTGATTAACATAATCTTTCTCTCCCATTATGTTAATATTTTCCTCTTTATTATTTTCTCCTAAGGATTTTAAGGAGACTTTTAGGGAAGGTCCATATTAGACTTAACCACCCATAGCTTTTCATAAGATGACAAGAAGTCTTATAAAAATCTATTGTTAGTTCCTAAATGTACAAAACAATGTATTCATTAACTCAATAATAAAATAACATATTACATCATCACATCATTCCCATAATGACTTCCATAGCCATTCTATCCAATAATAATTCAATGTCTAAAAATACATTATAATTTACATAATTTTCCATTTGCATGTTGGCATCAAGGCAAAGAAATATGTATGTACACCATGCATCTATACTTTACCCTGAACATGGGTCCCACAATTTGTAAAAGTACATTAACAACAATTCATCACATGTCATACAAATTGTATACATTCGAAATTTCCACATAACAACAATTATGCAACTTAGAAAGAAATATTAAATTATCTTGCATACCATAAAGTTATACTTTCTATAAGGTCCCACATTCCGAACCTTCAATATTATAGAGAAATAATATTCCCATTGAACACTAGGGCACAAAATGCAATATTTTGATTTCTTTACAATTAGCTTGCAACCATGTAAGTGAAAACCATTGGGGAATTTTGGGAAAAAAAAATTGAAATCATGAAATCTATAACCACTGTGGCATTTTATCAAATAGTTTGCAAGAATGAAATATACAACCATTGAGGTATTTTAACAAGAAGTTTGCAAGCATGTAATCTACAACCATTGAGGCATTTTAGCAAATAGTTAGCAGGCATGAAATAAATTTCCATATATATGTTTAAAATATCAAAGAGATAGAAAGACTAAAATTTACAAAATAGCATGAATCATATTAATGTCATCAATGGTAAAATTTCTATAAAACAAGACAATCACCAATCCCCATAGGGCAGTGACAAATCACCAAAATCGACCAAATTGTGGATATGATTTTGAAAAGAACTTTTTTGCAATAAAATTGGGGTTGACATGGTCTTAAGGAATGAATACACCCTGATGTTGAGATGAATCACATCGAAAGCTCCTAGAGGTGCAATTATTTAAAGCAATAAATCTTTGGATCTCATTTACCACCCTTGTCAAACACATGGAATGCAAACTTTCATTGACAACTCTACATGAAGAAAGACAACCCAATATTAGGCTACTATAAGTTTTTCATTGAGTTTCAGTTCACTATATGAATTCCACTTGACACATTTCTCATTTTAACATCTAAAGAGGTTCATTCATTTTTTTTATTTGTTTTATTTTAACATTTTATTGTCCTCTTCAGGGTCAAACCCAACTTCTACATTATTTAGTTATCACAAAAAACATACATGGATTCATTTTTTATAAGTGGTACATTGTAACTTTAGTCATTTTTTTTTATGCACCATAATCATTATTGTCATAGTAGGCATGCACAGGTTGGTAGTTAACCCTCACTGTAACTAGTTAGTTCTAAATATTTTTCATAGGTACAACATATGTTTTATTATCTTTTATCTTCATCCATATTCAAATGTCAAGAGTGCAACCTTTAAAAAAGCATTATTACTTTCTACTCTTTAATGTGGTCATTAATTAGGCATCATGCATCTCATGTTAATTGTAGTCTACTATAAGTTCATTTCGAATCATACCTAAGATAATTCCCACTAGCATCATACCTCTACTTCTTTTTTTCTTAATGATTTCCAAAAGGTGCTAGTGTTGCAGCCTTTTTCTCTGATACCACTTGTAACATCCCGCGGTAACCTCGCAAGAAAATGCATGGAGTTAGGATTTTTTTTTAACATTTATCAATTTGTGAATTTCTAAATTACTTTAAATATTCCCTCAATGACCATTAGAATAATCATCATCATTACATAGAGAAATATTTAGTGAAAACATAGTGAGTTACAGAACCATTTACTACCATTGTTGTATCATATTAAATTAAAATTTTGAATATAACATTGCATCAATTCCATTATTATTTTAACTGTGTAAGTTAATCACATTCTTAATAATATAACCATCACTTCATGTAAGGAAGAGACAATAAGAAATCACAATAGTATACACCGATATACCCTAAAAACCCCATTAATTAATGGATTGTAACAGAGTCCGTTCATTAACAATTTCTCTAAGTTAGTACAAAGACTTATCATCTAAATTGAAGCATAACTAGCTATAGGCTATTGCAAACATCATGATATCATTTACCCATGAAGTCATGAACATTAAGTCTTGGAACCTAGTTGTTCTCATTAGTGGATCATCCGACAGTTGGCATTCCTAAATTTCCATGGACCAAAAATATTTATTGACCACAATGTTAAATATGAATTATCCTTTACACAATTCATCATCCATTCCTATCATTACTATCATCATCACTCTTGATATCATGATAATATCAAATATAAAATATTAATTAACCAATAATCAATATTTATTAGTGAAACTTCAACATCTATTGGTGTGCATGCATAAATCATAAACATAATGTAATGAAATATATTATTTCACATCATTGTGTATGCATTAGTAACAAGCGAATCACTATCAAGTGTCATCTTTCGAACAAGACATTGACATATCTTGCATGCACTTTCATATTCTTTCCAAAGGAAAGTTAACATACTAGACATTGTTCTTGTGCATGCAAATGCATAGCAAGATTTAAAGAAAACTAGCTGAATAAGCAATTTTATTTGTGCCTACTATTATGTTTTATTTTTCAAAGGGATTAATGCAATAGATTATATACTTATGCATGTCAATGCATGTTCTTTTCCAAAAACATCGTTTCCATGGGAGAGCCATTTACAATGGCTATTATCTATAAAATATAAGCTCTATTTCAAACATAGTTAGCATAATACTTATAATTTTGTGTATGCAACTACCTGTCCTCTTCAACATAAAATAACATGATAATGCATTCTTCTTGTATGTGAGACGTATATTTTTTTCCAAAGAAAATTAACTAAATCTTGCATGGAAATATAAACACATTTATTTTCCAAGAGATCAAAGACATAACATTTATTCTTTCAAACATGCAAAGAAATGCTTTCCTCTTACCAAAAGATTTAGCCCAATAACTATACATAATATTCTCTTAAAAGAAAACTAATACCATATTTAATCCCTTTATGTGTGCAATTACATATTATTCTTCTCAAAATAAGGTTAATACAATCATTATTATGCGATTGAATGCGATTGAACTTCCTTTTAGCTAAAAATCCAATACAAAAACTATATTTTTCCATACATGGAAATGTATATGTCTCTCTAAAGAATCCTCAAGAAAAATCTTAGCATGATAAAGCATACGTTTGCCCATTTTCCTCTTTAAGAGTCTAATTCCAATATATATATTACAAAGAATTTAACACACTAATTATTTTTTTTTCCAAAAGTTAGCTCACTCACTAGCTATGATGCATGCAATACAAGATATTTTCCCATCCCTTCACACATCCAAAGAATTTGTCATATTTCATAAAGAAATAGCGTAAATAAAAAAACATTCTCAAATAACACAACCCATGGTATTTTATGCAATGGTTTTAATAATAGAACTCCTTCTTAAAAAAGATACTCACATATTCATTTCCAGTAAATGAAATATACCAGATATTATTCCTATGCACATAAGCACATATTCTCTTTAAGAGTACAATATTTTTCTTTAAAAATTTAATTCATATGCATCATGAGAATATCCTTAATAATTTTTTAAATGATATAACTTAATTATGTTTCAAGAATTACTAACATAGTCGTTTTATTTTATGCATGTGAATAACTTACTTCTTTTCAAGAATTATCAAAATAATTGTTCTATTTTTGTGCATGCGAATAACTTGTTTATTTATAAGATATTTCAAACTCAATAATTATTTATTTATCTCTATATGTACATAACATCTATTCTTATTGTGGTGACAAATCAAATAGAAACAAGTGGAAATGAACTTTTGAAAAACAAAAGTGGTTTTTGTTGGGAATGAGTTCATTAAAAAAATCTCTCAGTTTTTACGAGGACTTCTTCATTAGGAATATTCAAATGAATCCTTGTAGCCCATGTTTCGAGATTTCAATATTACATAATTTTATGTTTTTGCCATCAACTTTGGACACCATTTCCCAGAGGTTGGAAACGAATTTTTCAAATTTGAAAGAGCTTTCGAGTGAGAACGGATCATTTACAAAAACCTCTTTCTGTTTTTACACATCTATCATAGTGGGATATACAAAGACGTATTTGGACCCCATTTTCTAATAAATCATGTGATTCACACAATTATTTAGCCATGAAAATATTTTAAGAATTCAATGCACATGAAGACTTTTAAGAATTCAATGTTTAAAACACTTACTCCTCTATGCGTGAAATTACATAGAAGTTTTCCAAAGAAAATAATCTCAACTCTGTATCATATGATTTTTTTATGCAAATAAATTTGACTCTTATTTCTTCATGCACCTTATGCAAACACAATAATTTTCAAATAACATTGTTACTTATATTTTAATGCATGGTTGGAATCCCTACTTCTTCTCTCTTGGCTCCATTCTACCTGTATTCTATCATGCGTTCTCATATTTTCTTGTAGGCTTAGAATACGTAGAATTGAAAAAATGAAATATCTTTTCTAAATCCTAAAATCATTTGATAAATCACTCCATAAATCATATTTTTCCTAAATCCTAAAATCACTCCATAAATTATCGATAAGTCACTCCATAAATCATATTTTCCTAAATTCTAGAATCACTCAATAAATCATCCACAAATCTCTCATGCTTTTCTTTTGAATGTGGATTTTCTTTTGCCTTATGACCAAAATATCACTTCTTCATAACTTTTCTAAAACTATTTCTCATTATTTCTAAATCTCATAAAATATACCAACCTCTAAATATAATTTATTTAGATAGAAGAATATAAATTCTTCTAAATAAAAGAATTAAGAATTAATTCTTGTAATATTCTTATAATTAAGAATTAAAAAAATATTCTTCATGTGATATTAATATAAGAATTAATAATATTTAATTATTCCATGACCCTCATTTTAGGGGAGTTTTTATGGGAGCTTATGCAAGGGATATTATAACAATAATGTTGAATTGATTGCTCTCTAGTTTTCTCAGAGCAATAAAAATGATTCAACTTTGGGAGATTCTAAATTGGTGATTGATTAGGAAAATTATAGAGATAGAATCAAAAACATCAATATTGATACCATCTTACATGACATTCAATAAGTATTGCACCCATGGATTTGGTATTGCCATATTTTTATGAACTTAATGCCTTGTCTGAAGAATATATCTTGCTACAAAGTGAGATTGCTTGCCTTTAAAAGTTTAATGGAGGCAAGATAGAGTCCATGTAGATGAAGCTTTGATATCTTATAACTTTTATCGATATAGAAGTCCACGACTTTTCAGTTTTATGTATTTTTGAATTAAAGAATTAAGAATAAGCATATTGTTAGTCTAACACTATGTTTAGCTACTAATAATAAACTTAAAGAAGACCCCTTTAAAACATCTCAGCTTCTTTTAAGATTCAAATGATAAACTTAATAAAATACGAAGAGTTTTAGACAATATAACAGGTCTAAACTACAAAATTAAATATCCAATTATAGCAAATTTCTATATTTCAACTGTAATAAACAAGTTACAGAATTTCGGAATTTCTAATTATGCTTAAAAAGAAATCTTTCACATTGCGTAGATTCTACTTGCCCTTACCGAAACCGTTTTACCGAGTTCCCGCATTTACCGAAACCGTTTTTCTTAGTCCGTCGAGTCGTGAACCAGGACTAAACTGGGAACTAATTAGCAGATTTTCATGGAAATGAGCTTCAAAGTGAGATCGGGTGGTGGTCTAGTCCGAGGACTCCCTAAGATGAGAGAAATTTCCAGATTTGCAATACTAAGAATGTGGAAGATGAAAAACTCTTCCTTTTAGACTACCCTGCTCTTACTCACATCGGTCTCAATTCACGAACATCTGCCACACTTCTAATATTATTGACTTATTAAGCCATCCTAACTATAGCGATATTGGAGCGTTTCTTCTCTTCTTTTTTATTCCAGAAACAAGATTTTGAAGAATCACAATTAGATTCTTTTTCTTTTCTTGAGGTCAGATATGCCGCATTCGTCTTAGTGGAAGTTCATCATCATTGTCATTATCATCATTATTTAGATTCTCATAACCTAATTCATTTTTTTAATTTTTTATATTAATAATTTACATTATAAAATAATGATTTTATTCTTTCTATATATAATTTTGGCTTTTTATTTTTTATCAATATTTTATTTAGCTATTTTTAGTTATTTGTTATTTTTTTGTCTAATCCACATGACAATATGAACTTTGAATATCATGGTTTACAAACATTTCATGATACGAATATCGCTAATTAATCTTTTTTATAGACATTAATTTTGCTTTTAAATATATTTATTTTTAAATTAAATTTAAATATTCATATATTTTTACAATGATATTAATTTTATTAAATATTGCACTCTATATTTTTATAATTTAAATTATTTATCATAACCAATAGGATACTTATAATTTTTTTTTTTATTATTTATCTATATATTTATTTTTCACAAGTACAACATTGCGTATTCCATATGACGAATATACTTATATTGTCAATATCGTCAACATATGTCCTGTCACTTACAAAAAAAATTATAAAATTTAAAACTTATTCGTTTTTATTACATATTTTCTAACTATATCTAACATCATTTTTATAGTTAATAACTCTCTTTTATTTTTATTTTTAATTTACAATAAAATATATATATTGTATTAACCATTTATGATATGATTTCTATTACATGAGAGACAACTTCTTATAAATGCAACTAACAAATAGGATATGACAAATCTCAAAAAACAAACCCACACAACTGAAGAAATAAATTATTTACCAAACTATTCAAATCAAAATTCTTTGACTTATATTCATTACACATTTAATTGTTATTTTAATTAAAATTTAAAATAATATTATTTTTTCTTACATTTATATATCAAGAAATAGTATATTTTATATAAATAATATCAATTTATTATAATTTTTGTTCTATTTTAAAAATCGGTTATGTATTTTTTCCATTAAATAAATTTAATATTTATTATAATTTACATTCAATATTATGTTATTGTAAAAAATTTGAAATTAATATTTGACATTCTTTCCAACACTCACACACACATATACATATATATATTTTCTTGTGTGCAGTTTCAATTTTAATTTTATAGTTATTAATGAAATATGTTGATACATTATTGTCATCTCTTCTATATTAATAAATGAACTTTCATATATTAACTATTCCAACATTTTCTTTTGTAACCTAGAGGAACCCAGTAGCATACCTGTGATAAATTAATTTTTACTTTATAGTTATGAATGAAATATGTTGATATATTTTTGTCATCTTTTATATATTAACAAGGAGCCACTGTCATGGCGGTAGTCCCTGCCGGGGTCTGCAGGGACAACACAAATGGATTGTATACTGTCAGATTTGAAATGGGATTTGAAATGGAACTGAAATAGTTCACCTAGAGCTGTCAATCGACGGTGATGTGCGGAATTTGATATGCAATTGGGTTTTATTTGAAACCTATGGATTTTGTTTTAGTTAGACCTACTGATTAACTGAAACAGAGCTTATGAAGGGTGCATTTTTTCCTTTTCCTTTTGCTTTTGCGGTCACAGATTGTATTTCCATTAACTTATTTACATGGTCTTATCTAATTAATATGAATGTTTACAATATGCATGTACTGTAATATAAGCGTAGGGTTTCTTATTGAAAAGAAGTGGTGACCATTTTTGGAAATCATGCACGAAAGGATATAGCACCCATTTTTTGAAAATTGAAAATTGTACTATTATAACATCACAACAACTCAGAGCTAGCGATGCTCACCATCGGGATCCAAGTCCAAGTAAGATTTGCACGAGCCAAGATCACTCTCACCATCGGGATCCAAGTCCAAGTGAGATCTGCACGAGCCGAGCTCACTCTCACCATCGGGTAGCATAGGTCTTGAAACTGTTGATACACAAACTAAAGAGCACATTTTAATGATTGAGATCACACAAAAAGTTAAGAGCGAAACCCTGGTCAACATAATATGTGCCTAAAAATACATTATTCATTAAAGTTCTTAAATATCCAGTAGAAATCAAGTAACCAATTGCTAAATAACAGTCATGAAGTGCTATCGATTTCATCAACCAACAAGGACTGTTGAACAATGTGAGGTTAAAAAATAAAACCAAATGGACCTTTTATTAGGTTTCTTCAAACCATAAGTGAGAAGGAAGAGCAAATAAATTTATAACAGGAAACTGGGAAGAGTTCTCAGATTTCGAAGGACATGAAAAAAAGTGCTACATGTAAAATCCTGTTTTCTTTCTTGGTCAAGCTACTTGATAGTTATCATGAAACACTCCTTTACACACACAACCAAAGTATCACGAAATAACTGTCAACAATAATATTTATCAGGAGTCAGTTTTTTGTTGGTGCTAGTAGTAATGAAAAGCATAATTACTGAGAACGCATAGTATAATTATTCACTGAGTTATAAAACCCCTTTTTTCCAACTGTGTAGACTTCAAGTGAAGATGATTGTTTCAAACAAAATATATATATTAAAACAATACGTTTTTGCAATGCACAGGAATATTAATATTGTCACGAAACTAGAATGCGAATTCAATTAAAGAAGGCGTGGTTCTGAAGATCCCACGCCAGTTGGTCCAACCTGTCTAACTGACATAGCTAAAGTAGGTAGATGATAAGTTGAAGAAGAGAACGTTCCTCTGGCATATTGCCCAAGAAGTGATATGGTTCCAATTGATATCAAAAACCTGACTTCTGACATTAAACAGAAGAATAAAGTTTCAACCTGCCTTCGTCAAAGAGACTTGGTACATTCCCTGAAAGATTTTGCTGCGTGCATGGTGCATAATATGTATTAGTTATGATGGATAGTCATATACTTTCTGACATTAAACAGAATAACAACTCAGCAACAACTTAGAAAATGAAACTGCGGCATAAATACTTGGATTAGGCTGAAAATCAAAACAGAGACAAGCCGTAAAATAATGTAGAAATAGGCCTGATATTCAGAATTTTGACAATGTGTCCTTAAAAATGTGGCTGTAACTCAAATATACTCCATAATGTACTTGTTATAGATTTCCATAGATTCCTATGCTCCTGGTTGGAGATGTTATCGTTAGTGGCTGTTTCTTGGTTTCTTTTTTCTTTGTGCTTCTACTTTTAGGATGTCCATAATCAAAAGAGTCATGAGAACAAGTGCTAACAGAAACAATGTTGTCAGTTGAGTAAGTTGGCTGATGCTAATGGATTCCATGTTATGTGAATGAGAGAGATATATGTCAATATGTAGGAGAAATTAGGTATTGCTTTTGCCAATTTATAAAAGAGGTCAACATGTTTGCAAGCTGGTTTTAAATGTGAATGAAACTAAGTTTTTGGGAATATTTTACTGTAGGGAAGACGTAATCATTTGAAAATTTTGAAAGAACCTATGCTCTAAAAGAGATGTAGCTAAGAAGTCCTGTACAACCAGATAGGGAAATGAGTGCAAGATTGCAACACTTCAATGCGGGATAAATTTCTGACAGGTGCAGTAATAAATACATATACAGACTGATTTGAAATGGAGCTGAAATAATTCAAGATCAGATGGGAGAGGATATAATCCAATATGAAGAGCATTTATTGGAGCAAACCGATGTTTAATGATCGCCATAAAACAAAAATACTCATAGTTCCATAGTTCCACTCTCTAATTTTTGGTATGGCATGCAACTCATAAATACATATATTGTCCGATTTGAAATGGAACTGAAATAGTTCACCTAGAGCTATCAAATCAATGGTGATGTGCGGAATTTGATAGGAAATTGGTGAAGTTAAGTGAGCAATCAGTGCAATTAAGTGGTCTATCTGACATCGGAGGCAAATCTTAAATAAAATCTTGGCGTTAGATTGCAAGTGAGGTTTTGGTAGTTGAGTGTGCCAGGCTGCAATTTCTCGTTGCATAGGCATAGGGTTCAATTCGAAACCTATGGATTTTGTTTTAGTTAGACCTACTAATTAGCTAAAACAGAGCTTATGAAGGGTGTAGTTTTTCCTTTTCCTTTTGCTTTTGCAGTCACAGATTGTATTTATACTAGATGTATCTTTTATTTCCATTAACTTATTTACATGGTCTTATCTAATTAATATGAAAGTTTACAATATGTATGTACTGCAATATAAGTGTAGGGTTGCTAATTGAAAAGAAGTGGTGACCATTTTTGGAAATCATGCACGAAAGGATATACCACCCATTTTTTGAAAATTGAAAATTGTACTATTATATCATCAGAGCAACTCAGAACTAGCAACGCATGCAAATCCATGTCCAAGTGAGATCTACACAAACCGAGCTCACTCTCACCATTGGGTAGCATAGGTCTTGAAACTGTTGATACACAAACTAAAGAGCATATTTTAATGATTGAGATCATAGAAAAAGTCCAGAGTGAAACCCTGGTAGATCGTTCAAATCCAAGTCCAAGTGAGATCTGCACGAACCGAGCTCACTCTCACCATTGGGTAGCATAGGTCTTGAAACTATTGATAAACAAACTAAAGAGCATATTTTAATGATTGATATCATAGAAAAAGTCCAGAGTGAAACCCTGGTAGTTCATTAATGAATCTCTAGCTAGTACTACTGAGGTTGGTTTTTACTAATTAGACTTAATTTCTCAATGCACGGGAGTCATACCAATCCGATAGGGATTATTTATAATATTTACAATTTATTTTTATACATATTTATATAATTAATTAAAATATATATATATATATTTAAATATTGTTAATTATAATTAATCATATAAAATCATAGTTAACCGTTTATTCAATTACAATTAGAAATAATAAATAACAGGTAACCGTGATTTAAGATATTGTCAGGTATGAAACCCTAGGAACCATTATAAAAATTACAGATAGCCATAACATAAATACAACAATCATGATTTGTGGTCATATTATGAATCGACAGTATGAGACATTACCATTGGTACAGTTTGTGTGTACACAATGTCGAAAATGGAAATATATATATATATGGAAATTGAAAAACATAAACGCTATATTATATCGGAAGTCCTTTAGTTTTTGGCATGAAGTAGCTTCTGAACATTAATATCTTAAAGCTACATTGAAAAGAGCTTTACTTTTAGTGAAAAAGAATATGCATATCAAGACGGATACAGTGATTAACTAACGAGTTACCTTTTGATGCACAGGAATGACATCCGATAATTGATTGTTTAAACCAAGAGCAAGAGATATTCTTGAGTTACCATTTAAGAATATGTTGAAATAAGGACAACCTTGCTGCTATCCACAGATACCAAATGTAGTTTATGATAAAAATATGCAGAATGTGCAGGTTTGGAGAAAGGAAAAACAACTGACCTCTGACGAAGACCCATTCTGTTTCGCTAAACTAAACCGAACAAAAAAGCTTCAATCTGCCTTTGTTGAACAAACTTGCTATCTTCCTTGAAAGATCTTGCTGCTTGGATGGCATTGCAAATTCAATATGTAATTCGTTACAAAAATTTCAGTTCGAAGTAAAACATATATTTCAAGATTGTTAAAATATTTTAAATGGTTATTACCTGATGTTGCTCTGGCTCATGCCCATTGCAAGAGACACATGTCTGAATAACATTTGTTGCCCAGTCTTTAGACCTGCCAATAAGATTGGATCACATCTCTTTAATAACATGCAAAAAATTTAAGCAAATTGTACAGTTAACAATAAACAGAAACATAGGTAAAATAATACCAAATGCAATACAAACCTCTACGGTGCTGAGCCCTCCTTTCATGGCTCCACGTTTGAGCTTCATTTGAGCTTCTTCTGACATGGGAGCATCATCCGAACTCATTTTTCCTACCAGATAATTAACTACCTATTACTCTGGGATCACCCTTTGCACTGGTTGATATCTCTATTCTATTCCGAACAATCTACAACATGATGTGCTCCATTGAGACAATGATGTATATATATATATAGATATAGGTTCCTCTGGTACTCTGGGG
This sequence comes from Pinus tabuliformis, assembly GCA_031772625.1. Taxonomy (NCBI): domain Eukaryota; kingdom Viridiplantae; phylum Streptophyta; class Pinopsida; order Pinales; family Pinaceae; genus Pinus; species Pinus tabuliformis. The sequence goes on from CM062818.1 coordinate 520,277,428, forward strand.
TATGTTCTATTGGATAAGCTTTAGTATTCGAACGACATGCAGCATGACAGGTATTATATAACGCGTCCATTTCATATATGGGTACTTGTTTATCCACCACATTTCACTCTAAAAGAAATATTCATGTTCGAAGGGTAAATCACATAAAACTATTTAATAGAAATTTTTGAATAATTTATAAGAGTGTATTTTTTTAAAAACAAAATATTAAAATAAATTTTTAAATGTGCACTTTATTAATGTCAGTGGAACTTTCCAATTTTACATCAAAATTCCATAAATAGCTATTTATGGTTAAGTCTGTGTAATATTTGAAGTTCTATTTGAACAACTAAGAAATGATTTGCTTGATTAATCTATATGTTTAGACGATAGCTTTGCAAATTTTAAAAATATTTTAGAATTTAATGAAAAATAAGGGGATCAATTGTTTGAAAATTGGTTTAATTTTAAAAATACATATAATCTTTTAAACTGAAATCAACATTAAAAAGTAAAATAATCTATCAATTTCAAAATCAAAATGTAGTATGTTTAATCTAGATGTAAAATGCATACCTCAAAGGAATAAAGTATTTAGATGCTCATTTATGCATATAGAGGTATCAATGTTCATGTGCGTTTTGTGCTCACTCTCACCATCGGGTAGCATAGTTCTTGAAACTATTGATAGACAAACTAAAGAGCATATTTTAATGATTGAGATCACAGAAAAAGTCAAGAGTGAAACCCTGGTAGTTCGTTAATGAATATCAATCTAGTACTACTGAGGTTGGTTTTTACTAATTAGACTTAATTTCTCAATGCACGGGAGTCATACCAATCCGGT